>LPNX011042019.1:873336-926027 GCA_001517045.1 Pseudotsuga menziesii | reverse complement strand
CCCTTTGAAAAGCTATATAAGGAACTCTTTGGTACATTGAAGGCATAAGAGAGAATTGAGAGCAAAGAAACTATAGTCCATTGTTGCCGGAACTTATGCTTTGGTCTGCATCCCTTTGTCCCTTGGAGCACTTTTGTGTTCTTCCCAAGCTTACCTTTTGCTTGTGATCTTGCTATCGAGAGATGGAGGATTGAGGTGGTGGAGGCCCAAGTGGGGGATTCAGTTTCTCCGATTCGCAGACGTGCCGACAGAGGTTGTATCCATTTTAATCTCTGATTTTATAATAATAGAATTATCTTTTCCTGTCCAATAATGTATGTTTGAATGAATATTTTATCTATTGGATGATTTTAAATGCTTATACATTGTTGATTATATATGCTAGAATAGATCTAAAACCAATATATATAGTATGCTTGTATTGTTTACTTGTTGTTGAGGAAGTAATCTATCAATTCAAGAGGAAGTTGGAAAGCTCAACGGGGATCTACTTCAATCGTCTGGAATAAGGTACAAGGTCTGATCCTTTAGTGTTAAATATTTAATTTCTATTGCATATTGGAAAGGATTGATATCTGGAGTCAAGCTGTTTGTTGTGGTACCCCAAGCCATAGGAATTTCTCTCCGTAACACCAATGTAGGATATTATTGGGATGAGGAAACTATGGTGAAGATCACTAATCTGCTGCATGAGTTCCAGGATTTGTTTCCAACTAAATTCGCTGAGATGAAAGGGATTTTAGGAGACTTGGGAGAAATGATAATCCATCTAAATCCAGTTTTGAAAATAGTAAAGCAACACCCTTCTCGATTAAACCCACGATAAAAGGAACATGTCAATGGAAAACTAGATAGGATGTTGGATGCTAGCATCATTTGACCTGTGGAAGAGTTAGAATGGATCAGTCCAATGGTATTCCAAGACAAGAAGATAGGTGCAGTTCATATCTATGTTGAACTAAGGAAGCCGAGCGACGCAAGTCTCCATGATCCATTCCCAACACCATTCATTGACGAAGTACTGGAAAGACTTGGTGGACAAGAGATCTAATCCTTCATGGATGGATTTTTAGGTTACCATTAGATAAAAATTGCGAAGGAAGATAGGAACAAGAACACTTTCGTAATAGAGTAAGGATGTTTTTAGTAGACAGTAATGTCATTTGGCCTCAAGAATGCACTTGGTATCTTCTCAAGAATAGCAGTCACTATGTTCAAATACTTCATTCAGAAATTCTTAGTAGTATACATGGACGACTGGATCGTCTATGGGTTGGTCAAAGAACACATCACAAACTTGCGACTAATGTTGGAAAGATGTCGACAACATTAGATCTCACTAAATATGAAGAAGTGTATATTTTTAGGTTCGTTTGGGATTTTTTTGGGACACATCGTATGCAAGGAAGGTATGTTGGTAATCTTGCCAATTTCATGGTAATTGTTGATCTACCCGCACCAACGATAGTAAAAAAAATCAAGGCAACGTTGGGCCATATGGGGTATTACCGAAAGTTCATAAGGGGATATGCATCAATCACACCACTAATGAAAAAATTATTGAAGAAGGATTCAAAATTCGAATGGAGTGATGAGTGTCAATTAAATCTCGATACTCTAAAACAAAAGATGGTTACAACAACGATATTAGTCTTTCTCTATTGGATGAAGGAGTTTCAAGTCCATGTCAATGCATCATGAATTTCATTAGGAGTAATTTTGGCGCAACTAGAAGAAGGAGCGATTGATCACCCAATCTCCTTTGCAAGTTGAAATTTGTCTACTGCGGAAAGGAAATACACAACAACATAGTGGGAAGGATTGGCAATGGTGTATGCACTGCAAAAATTCCACCACTACTTGTTGGGAGGACGCTTCAAAATGTTTACGAATAATTTAACACTAAAATACCTGGTCAACAAGCCTGTGTTGGGGGGAAGATTTTATGATGATTGATCCTCTTCTAAGAATTTGATTTTGAAATCATTGTGAAGATAGGACGGTTGAATGTAGGACCTGATCATTTGTCAAGGATTGATATAGGAGAGGAATTAAGAAGCATTGAGGATGGCCTAACTGATGCGCAGTTGTTTAAGATCAGAATGGTATATGACCATTATGAACAAATTATCCAATTCTTATCGACATGAAAAGTGCTAGAGGACTTCACCACTAGCCAGAAGAATCAATTGGTCATCAGAGCTATGGATTTTTAGCTAATATCCATAAAAATTTACAAAATGGGGTCATATGAAATTCTACATTGATATGTTCTACTGCATGAGAAGGAGAGAATATTGGATGAAGCGCATGCCAGAATTGCAAGAGGACATTATGGAGGTCATGCAACCGCTATGAATATACTCTAACATGGTCTATGGTGGCCGACATTGCACAATGATGTCATGGACTATTCTAAAATATACAATTCTTGTCAAAGGACGAGGAAGCCATCACGACGAGACAATATGCTGTTAGTACCTCAGGTTACACTACAACCATTTGATAAGTGGGCGGTGGATTTCGTTGGACCTATAAATCCACCAAGAAAATGGAGGGGTGCACGTTACATCATCACTATGACATACTACTTCACTAGATGGGTGGAAGCAGCACCAGTGACAGATTGCACAACTGCAACATTATCTAGGTTCTTATTTGATAATGTAGTTACTCGGTTTGGTTGTACCAAGCCACTAATGAGTGACCAAGGAAGTCACTTTATCAATCGCACAATTAGCAGAATGACGGAGGAATTCAAGATCCAACAGAAGAAGAGTACCCCATTTAAACTGAAAGTGAATGGGATAGTGGAGGCATTCAACAAGGTATTGGAACATGCAATAACCAAGGTATGCAACACCAACCATGACCATTGGGATTTGAAAATCCCTACAATATTATGGGCCTATAGAACAACATGTAAGGGATTGATGGGAAAAACTCCATTTAATATGGTATATGTCCAAGAAGTAGTCATACCAATGGAGTACATTATTTCTAGCCTATGCATAGCGGCAACAAAAGGTATAAACAATGAATGGGTAGTTGAAGAACGGTTGATGCAGTTGTTACAGCTCGAGAAGGAATGATTCATTGCAGGTTTTTATCAACAAGTGGAAAAGGATCGACATAAGGCATGGTACAACCACCATGTCAAAGTGAAGTACTTATAGTGTGGATATATGGTTCTCCTATACAACAATAAGTTCGCAAAGCACCCGGGTAAGATCCAAATGCATTGGTTAGGACCCTATGTGATTCATTTCATCACCGACGGAGGTGCGGTGAAATTGCAACAATTAGATGGCGCATTAATACCAAATCTAGTAAAGGGAATCTGACTAAAGCCCTATCAGGATATATAGGTGCCATAAAATTCTACCCTATTCTACAATGTATCATAAATAATAAAAAGGTAGAGAGAGACAAGAAAAAATAAGAGATAAAAAGAGAATAGTATGGAATTTTTGTGATAACTTTTGATCTTAAAGTCGGATTAGGGTGCTCCTGGTACCCTTGGAAAGGTACAGTCTAGGGCTACAACTTTTGTTTTTTTAGCTTCACAAGATTCCTCACATTTTTTCCAAGGGGTGCATTTTTGTAAATAAGGGCATGAGGAATCTCGAAAAGCATGTTTTTAAAGATGCTTTCTAAAAAGCATATTTTCAAAGATGATTTTTGAAAAACATCTTTTAAATCATATTTGAGAAGATGCTTTAAAAGATTATTTTTATAAAGAATATTTGAAAAGATGTTTTTCGAGATTCCTCATGCCAATATTTATAAAAATGCACGGCCTGACGAAATATGGAGGAATATTGCAATGCTCAAAACATAAAAGTTGTATCCCTCGATGAGAAATTTCCAACGGTACCAAGAGATCCCCAATCCAACTTCGGAATCAAAAGTTATCACAAAAATACCATAATAATATCTTTTTTCTCTCTCATTTTTGTTTATCTCTCTATACTTTTTTATTATATAGGATACATTTTGGGCTTGGTAATTCCTTATGGAAACACCATGATTGAGAAATCGGCACAGTAAACAAAAAACCAAGGAGTAGGAAATTGCAACAAAAAAGATCGACAGAAAAGAAACGAGGTGATATTCACAGCAAGAAGAGAGATTTGTGATATCAGACAAAGGGTGATGGAGTCAAATAAGGTAATAATTGCAACAATGAAACCCGACAGACGAAGACAAAAGTGGACGAGACGCACATTTATGGGAAATTGGGCAGTTGGATTTACAGAATCGACGATTGATTTCGTCAATATTCAAAGGATCTAACTATGATGATTGAAATCATTCGCACGGGAACAACAAAGGCTATCAGATTCGACCAAGGGCCCAAGAATTGAACCATTGTGACTTGTGAATTTATGCAAAGGAAATTTTAAAGAGAAATGAAGAGTAGAAGAGTGAAGAGAGCTAGTAATGGCCCAAATAATTTCCAGTGGTAGAACACAAGGGTCACGGTGCCGATCGTAGAGGATAGGACAAATATCCAAGACATATTGACGTGACCACCTAGAAAGAAGAGGGGTGAAAATTGACGAATGTCTCCACAACGTAGAACCAAATCAATTTGTAGCTCAACCAGGGTGGTAGAGGTAGAGGTAGAGGCTGACCCATCAACAAAAAGAGAGGAGGAATCCACACAAAGGAAAGGACCAATGGTTGTAGACATTTCAAGCTATCCATCACAGAATCCAAACACACCACCAGTTCAAATCACCAAGAATCAACGCTTCAACATTAAGATTCCAGTGACACCAAAGTGGGTGCATGCTACTATGAATATTGTTCCGCATCTGCAGAAGCTGGAGTATAGAGACCATGACATTTTGGGGAACCTAGAATGCATTGAGCAACAATATATACCTCAAGCACATAGAGCCAACAAACCTGTCACTCAGGAACCGACACAATGGGCCTTGGGGTTACAATGGTGAGGGTTGTTGGAAATTACCCATATGCCACATTTCAATCGTTCAACAGAAGTGAATGCATGTGTGAAGTAGTTGTTGTCATGATTCCATGGAGGGTATCTTTGGTTGGATATGAAAGTACCCATCATAGTCAAGCTCATTTCCCAGGTCATAAAAATTCAAAAGGAAGGTGTCGATCCATCATAGTATTTCAGAGGAAAAGACAATGACAAAAGGTTGGCTACAAATATAAAGAAGAAATATGATGTAGTTCGATGTAAAAAATCTTATGTAATTCACACTATCAATGACAAGGCTGTCCATTTCACAACAAAACTATAGGTTGTCAAGGTTATGCAGAAAAATAGACCGAAACAGTGCACATCAAGAGTCATTGCCTGCGCAGAGCAATGGGCAGTTGGAGTCCAGATGAATTGGTCTTTTTTTCTATTGAACCAGTTGATGGAAGACGTTGTCTTGGCACAAGAAGCAAAAAGACCATTTTACTATTCATGGTGGCTAATACTAATCGCACTTGTGGGTTGGATGGAACCCAAGTACTATCAAGGGATGGACATCGATGTGGTCTAGACATGTAGAGGAGCGTGATATCACAACTTATGCTAGATAGAAGATAAGAAAAGGGATATATATTTTAATGTACATTTTTAGATATACTATGATGGACTTTGAGAAGCAATAATTAAGATCCCATGCCTTACCGATGAGGAAAAGACCAAATATTACAGGGTGGCATGATTTGCAATTGAGCCACGCAATACATATCCAGGAAAGGCATGATACAGATCACCAATGGATAACAAATCAATACAAACTAACTAATTAGGATCTCGATGCCATTATTGATGAATGATCAATAGAATGGAAGGTTCTGGTCAACATTGATGAGTTGTTGGACATAGAAGCATGAGTACCACCATCCATTCCAGGTGAGCACAAACAATTGAAGGATTTCGATGAATAGTAGTAGGAAGAATAATCCATGAATCCATAAGATTTATAAATAGAAAGGAATCTAGAATAAGGATGAACAAAATAGAGATTCAAACAAGGAGAAGGAAGCAACAAAAAAAACTCACTGATGACCAAGTAAGCGGGATCCTGGCCGCAATTACTTCCACAACTAGTGAGATTCAAGCACAAGTGAAGCAACATGGGACATAATATTTTCACCAAGTGAAGGTATTTTTGCAATCCCTAATGAATGCAACGTTATAGACATGAGTGTCATAGATGCAACCGCTGCAAAGGGTAGCTGAAGTGAGTGTTGGATAGACATCACAAATGATTGTGATTCCGTCGAAATCACTTTCGACAGGGGATGAACTTGTGGATGCAACATTGATGTAGTTCGATGTGATCAATATGGATGTTAATGAATTGTCGATGCACATAGTGACCATATTACAGAATGTAGAAAGTAAAGAGATTCAGGATCTCAATATGCCAGTACAGGACCAATTGGTCAAGACACGAGAGCAGATAGCGCATCCAAATGAAAAATTGGAGCGAATGAAGATAGAGAAAGTGATGGTGGAGGATGAGAAAACCAAAGTATTCGATGACAAGAAACTACTGGATAAGGAAATCTCAGCCACATGTGATGAGATTCCAGAAATCACCACAAAGATGTTTGCAGAGGCAAAGGTATTGTGACTAGGACAAATAATCTCCAACTTGAAGAAATAAAATGAGGATTTATAATCCCTCGTAGTACCAATTACACCTCTAGAATAGGTGTCAGAGTGCATGATTCAAATAGTGGAAGCAACAACAAAAATCAAGGAGTTGGAGAAAGCATCCCTCTCCATCGTGGAAGCAATAACACAATTTTCGATGAACATGGTTCAAGATGACCAGCTGCAATAATTAGAGACACAAATCAACAAGGAAGAAGCGTAGCTAATGATAATGTGGGGATAACTTGAGACGATTACCCCAATTGTGCAAGTGAGCAAGGTGGCCTAGTTTAAATCACTACAACAGTGGGTCAACAAAGCAATGGATAGACACCAGAGGAGGACTGTTTAGTTGAACCAATTATAAGAGGACGTAGAGAAAATCACACTCAAATCAATGGAAGGACTTGAAAACACTAAGGAATCATGAGCCAAAGTAGCATAGGTGTTTGAAGAGCACCCTTGATAGAGAAAGAATTCTAGGAATGCACAACATTAAGCACAAACATTAAGTAAAATGTTGAGCAGATCCACACAGTGCATGATAACTTCAAGGCCAAGTTGAACACACCTACTATGTCCAGTTTACGTGGATCTAGGATGAGCCAAAAGTTTGTCTTGGGGGCCTATTGGCAAGGGAATTAGTTGCAAAAAGTGCGACAAAGAAGATATCGACAAGTGTAAAATTTGATTGTGCAGGAGAACGTTACCAACAAATGAGTCCGATTTAGTCGCAACTAGTTAGAAGTGTTGGTCCAAGTAGTTAGAGATTCAGCTTATGTGGACCATTTTGTAAAGATGAAACACTATAAATAGAATTAGGAGTAGAGTTAATAGATCATCAAATAATATTTTGAAGTAATCATTGAAGAGTCGATGAATAATAGTAGATCATCACTAGTATTTTGACTATTTTTCTTATATACGATCCTCAGATGGATGTGTTTTTCGTCTAAGGATTTCGACCAAGGGATGTTTTGAGATATTTCAAAGCTAATATAAGAAGAATGTTCATGATGAATCTCTTGTCTTTTTCAGTGTTAAATCTGCAATGATGTGATCTATGATATTTTCCATGTTTGAATGATGCGAATTCTTAATGTGGTTATTGGGTTCATGTATGTTGATGTCTTCGTTAAGTTGATCTGACTCATGATTATTGTGATATTGGAAACTTATGTGAATTATGATAAGTAGATTTAATATATGATGTGTTAAGAAACTCCCGAATCTATGGATTTCATTGTGACAGAGTGATATTAAGTGCGCAAGTCCTATTCCTTCGGTGAAAACATGGTTCCTACAACCCTCCCTCAAACATCTCGGGTGAGACTGCATCTTATTTACAGGTGTTGCTGGATAGTGTAAAACCTATTCGGGCCGGTGTTGAGGGAGATTGCGTAGAAGGGTGTCGAAAATGAGTGAACCCCTGTCGACTGAAGTGTTTCAACACCATACATACTAATCCCCCTAAGATAAACAAGCCTTGTTTGAATTACTAACCCTTTTGAGCCAACACGCCTTTCCAGACTTACCCTACTCTAGGATGATCTACCACCATTGCATCCTTCTACCATCTTCTTGTTAACACTCTATTAAATTTTTGATTATAAGGGATATGTGGGAAGTTTGAACTTGTCAAGAGGTGTTGGGAAAGAAACCTTAGAGTTTGCAGGGAGGCTGATGGCATATACGAGATAGCATTCAGCCACTAGAATAGGCCGCAGTGGCAATGAAGGAAAGGACAACGTAAATTGGCAGCCCCACTCTAGAGTAATGAATATTGAAAGCGACAAAACAGTCCATGGATCAGAGATGCAGGGTAAAGAAGATAACGTCGGATGTGCCGAAGGCATTAAACGAGAGTCATAATATAAGGCTAATATTGATCGGATGGAAGACCAATGGCGTCAAAAAAATTTGCACGATGAACATGCTCGGAAAAATCCACTTTTCCAAATCGTGAAATGGGTTAAAATGTGGATGCATCTAATGGCCGAGGTTGGGATCCAAGAAGATCCATGGTTGTAAGTGATTTTGCATCCCATATTAGGAAGGATGCAGCAGCAATTTTAGATTGTGAAAAGTGGTACAGGTTGCTCAGATTGATGGTCACTACAAGAGCGAAGGGATATCTGCGGTCATGGTTCATTTAGCAATATAAACTAGCACGAAGGGGAGCAGAATCTTGCATTGCGAAAAGTTGTAGGGTCCACTCAGAACAACGGTTGTGAAGAAAAGCCGATCTTGATCTATGGTTGAGCTGCAAATGCATGAGGTAAGAAAGGATGTAGCATAAAGGAACTCACATACCAACGGCTCAGATCGCAAGGAGTAACATCCACGATGCAAGCTGATTGGGAAGGGCATGAAGGTTATGCTGTGTAAAAAGCTATAAAAGGGTCCACGTGAAGTTGGAAAGTTTTGTCTTTTCCAAAACCTTGAAGCCACAAAATATCTAACGGCATACAAAGTGCCAGCACGGATAAACCAGGAGACTGTGCTACAAAGCAAGGTAGGCCCCTAATACCCCCTCAGTGCTATTTGAAAATGGATGTGATAGGAGTAGTAAAAGTGGTAGGGGTGAGAGAGGATACAGAACTCGAAGTCACATGTCGGAGGGCAGAAGAAATTTTCGTAGACAAGAATGCAGAAATTTTCGATACCATCTTGGTGGGAGAAGCCATTGAAACCACCAAAGGTAAATTGGAAATCCTTAAGGACTGAGGTAGAGATACCTGCGGTGTTTTTAAATCCTTCTTCCATTTCTTCTCTATTGTCCAAACCCCCCATTTCCCTGATTTTGTTGAATGGTTTGCAGACAATTTCTCTATCGTCGAAGGTGTCATTATGAATAAATTGAAGTCTAAAATCCTTTTCTCAGTCTAGGCCTCCGTCGTTCGCAAAACCCTGCACATCCTACATGAGTTTTTCTATATATCCCAAAACTACCAAGAAGAAAATATTATATGTTGCTTCAGAGAATCTACCGACAAAAGTAAAGAAACCTTCTTGAAGGCTTGTTCAAAACCCAATGGTGAACCCATTGATTTTTCATACCTTATTGGCCTTTGCCAATTCAATGAAGAAACTCAGTGGTGTATATCCCTGGCCAGCCAGTTTCTAGGTCTAGATACCAATGCTTATGTCACAGAGTCATTGTTGAGTCTATTGTTCGTCTTGAGTACTTGTCCGATCGAACCTGAATTGCCCAGGAAATCTTATCAGTCTTGCATTCTTAAGTTTGATGAATTCCTATCTGAGAACATCCGTTCTCAGTTAGCGAATTTCCATGGAACTAAACTATTCAGATTCTAGTCCTTTTTGCTGAGGATGCTTATAGCTTATAATGAATAAGACCTGCAAGTGAATGAATTGGAAATCACTATTGATATGGCCACTGACTATTGTAAGTTCATGAACCAATTGATGGATGAAGTATACGACCTTTTCTTTCAGGAAAGGTTACCTAGGGTGTTTCCTGAGATGAGACAATTGCTACAATTTTCAAATATCAAGAAGATAGGGGACTGGTTCCTGACAGAATTTGGAACAACCATAAGATTGTACAGCTTTGTGCATCAACCCTACATTCTTCCATCTTTTCTAACCGCCAGGGTTTTCTCCCTAGAATTGATCTGGCAAAGCCTCACTGTTGAGAAAGAGCACTTCTTGACCTATAAAAAGAGCTCAAATTTGATTTTCCCCTGGGAAGTGGGACCATACATAGTCAGGAGCAGAGCTGCTTTGCCACTGGTTACCAACTTGCTCAGAGGCATGGGGTTTTCTCTAGGACAAGTGGTAAACTACGAACCTCATCAAATAATTTCCAAAAGGAGGAAGGCTCACAAGTACAATTATTTTGAACAAACTGAGATACTCGGACTCAGGGAAGTAGAAAACTTGGATGATTTCCCTAATCCTGCCCCGATGGACACCAGCATAGAACGAAGCACTGGCTCACACCTTCCAAGAATAGCTTCTCCCCAAAGAGAATTGGCTAAAATAGTTGCAATAACCAGGGATGTGTCATCATTGGTCAAATATTCAATGAGTTCAGTGAAAAGAGGGGGTCTGGAGCCTATGGATACTGAAGAGGTGGACATGGCCAACATGCCCAAAAGGCAGAAAATAGAACAAGGGAAACAACTAGTACAGGTTAAAGAGGGCAATCCAAAGGGACAGATGAGGAAGAAGAATATAGAGAAAAAATAGAAACAAGAAGAGCCTGAGATAGCCGAACTACAAATCCAAGAATATGTATTTGATGGGAAGACTCCAAATAGTCATGCATCCAAAGAAGACTGGCTAGGCTCTTACTGGGAGAGAGTTGATAAAAATTTCAAAGAGATAATAGAGCTATATAGCGAGGCAACGCTGTTTCCTTACCCAAATGTGGAATTGAAGACTGTAAGGGATCATGCCACTGGTACCCTTAGCTTAGCCTTGGAAATGGGAAATAAGGTGTTAGAGGTTAGTGTGAACCTCTCAAAGGTTCCCACTACTGACATAATACACCTTAACAAAGAAACTGGGGATATCTTGAATGCTAGACTGCTTAAGGCCACCATACAGATATCCAAGCTAGAGGAAAGTAAAACAAAGACTTTGAATCTTTTGAGAAAGGTAAGAGTGGAGAACAAAGCCGTTAAGGCCCAAATCAACAATTTGCAAAATGAAGCAATGCAAATAAAGGGACTAGCACATAAGGGAGTCTTGGCCCAGAAATTGCTCAATGATAAGGAAAAAGAGATCTAGACACTAAAAAAGAAGTTGAAAATCCCTGCTACCTAGCTAGCCTAGACAGAAGAATTGGCTGATTTTGAAAAAGATAAAGAGACATTGAACGCTGAGCTTACCAATTGCAAATCCAAGCTGCTAAAGCTCGAAGAAAAGGAAAGGCAGTGGGGAGCAGACATCCAGCTTTTGAAGAAAAGTGAAGCGGAGTTAAAAGCCAGATTAGCAATAAAAGAAAGGGAGCTTCAGGGAAGGAGTGCAGAGAGTGCAATTCAGTCCATAGGTGTAGCTGGAGAGATAGACACTGATTCTCTTTCTAGATCAATGTCCTAGATAGGCCTGAAAGATGCAGAGCTTGTTAAGTTAAAGCAGTAGATCGAGGAGCTATAAAAGGAAAAAGGTGACAAGAGACAACGAAAGGAAAAGACGGAAGAGAAATTTCAAGGACTGATTCAACAAAATGCCAAGTTAAGCCAACAGGTGGTCGGTAAATTTGCCTTGCAAGGTGCTAGACATTTGATCTGGGATCAGATCATTATAGATTCTGACAAGTTTTGACCTTATATATATTTCATTGAATACTAGGAAAATGATATGATAGAGGCCAAGAAAAAGGTCTTGACAGTATTAGGGTGTCACATGCCCCAATTTGCAAAAAAAATTTAATGTTATTTGAGGAACATTGTGTTAAATTTTATGCTAAGCTTGTAATTGATGATCCAGTGGGGTCAAGAATATTTAATGTAATTCAAAATATTTTATTTATAAATAAATAAATGATGAGACAACAGCTTAGGAAAGCTATTAAAAGAGTGTTTATTGGTTAATTGGTGGAGGAGACTGGGTGGAGAGTAAACTGACAAGTGGCAGCATCCTCAAATCACTTCCAACTGTTGCAGGTGGAAACTTCCCTATATTTGTTTTCATGATTCCCCAAGAAAGTGGAATTAGAGTAGGTGGCTCATTAAATGAAAACTGACCTAGAAGACCTAGGCATCTCTATAAAATTTCCCATTGAAGACAGCTGAGGCTGCTCATTTCTAGAGGTGATCATTTAGGGTGAATGAATTTACTCAAGATAAATTCAATGGAGGGGATTACTGAAGTGAGTTTGAGGGGTTAATTGCTGAGACTAAACTTGTTTCAACTTCTAGGTTGAAGTTCATACGGTTGAGAGTATATTTTAATTACTGAGGTAATTGGACCAGTTAGGTGACAGAGGTCTTAAAGTTATATTCTCCACCCATTTCTCTGCTAAGAAGACCAGGAACAAACTCCGGGGTCTTAAGGAAGTGTTATCTGAGTGCTCTCCAGGAGTTTGGTTGGGAGGAACAACCTCCTTAAGCTGTTGTTGTCTTGTCATTAACATTTTCTATTTGTCTTTATGTTATTTGTTTACTGTCTTCAGTAAAACATTTATTAGTTTCTAACTATAGGCATGTTAGTATTTTAGGGTTTATGAAGGAAAGAATAACTGTGTAATGTTAGACTTGGTAAAATTATAGATTATGTTAGAAATAGAAATGAATATGTAAAATGTGAAACCGATAGAATTAGAATTCCCAAAACTGTATTTTTCCACACCTGATTCATGTAGTACTCTAGTACAGTTGGGTGTTTAGGTGAATGAGATGATTCTTTTACTTGAATGAGAAATGTAACTAGATTTTACTTTGTTTGCTTATGTTTTCTACTGTAAAGAAGTATTAAATATTGTCTGTATTTATTTACTTCAGCTAAACTAAAAGATAGGTATGTAAAAGAATAGTAATAATATTATTATAGAAATAATTCTAGTATTAGTATTATGATAAAATATAGAGATTATGGTTTAACAATTAACATAAGTAAAGTAAGTAGGCTAACATCTAAAAACCAGGTAAAAATAAATTGTAGAAACATTTTTATAACATTGAATTCTAGACACTGTGTGTCTTTTTCTAAGACATAAGGATTCTACTAAATCTATTTAAAACCATAGAAGTCTCTACAGTAATATACCACTTAAAATCTGAAAGATAAATATTTTCCTTTTTACTAGTATGCAACATGAAAACCCTAATTATTTCTTAACTGAGAATTAAAACAAACTGTAAAAATCATTAAATAAACAGAGCTAGTATCAAACTATTATCTGTAAGTAATACTATTATCTAATATCTATTATCAAACAGAGCTAAGTGCAAATAAGGCCATTAATGAACTATAGGGTTTATATAATAATTAACCCTTAAAAATCCAAAACCAAAATAAAAATATCACCCTTAAAAACACGGAAATCTTCCCACAAACTGTGCATGGAAAATCATTATAATATAGGGTAATAATGAAAATATTACATATACAAATTATTGATAAAAATAATCCAATATTAATTAAACCATTCACATATACAGAATCCTTTATTAAGGAGTGGCTTATAGCCTTTAGAGTCGCAGGGTCAAAGCTCAGGCTGGCTAATAAAACCAAAATGCACAAAATCTTTTATATTAAATAGTAACAAAATATTTTACTAATAGGAGAACAAAATCCAGCTCACATTACAACCCAACTGTTTTATAGTCTTCTATTACTAAAATTTACTATAAAAACTGAAGTAACACTAGACAGAAGTCGACAAGCCTCTTTGAGTTTAGAGCTAGGCTCTTTTTAAAATAAAAACATGACATAAGGCTAAAAATATCTTAAAAAAACCATTTTACATCACGACTTCAAGAGCCTGCTTTACCCTGCACGGAGTACCCATAAGGGTTTCTAAATAAAGACATTGACATGCAGTAAACAAGTTTTAAAACATAACTAACAGAGAACCGAGGCCTTGCATTCACCCATAGGAACCACTTCCAACAACCATAACCTCATACAGGAAGAACCCTCGATGAGACCGGGGCTTACCAATTGGAAGCCCACGAAAGGACTGAAGCATGAGCTTGTTTTTCACCCACAATTTTGGAGTCGATAGCAGGAACCTGCAAGTCCAAACCAATTTTTTTTTTAATACTGTTTGCATAAATGGTAAAAACCCTCAAAGGTTAAACGATGAAAAGAAAAACCGAGATAGGGTAAGTTTACTTGTTATCTGAAAGTCGAAACCGAGAAGAGATGGCCACACCAGGTCACGTTGGCATCGAACCGAAAGGCAAGAACCCTTGAATTCACCTCTATAAAGGAGAAAGCAAGAAAATTGACTCAAGTTCACAATGCAAACACTTTGGGTGAGCAGTGTAGGAGTAAGACAAGTACAAACTTCAGCCACAATGGGAAACCAACAACCACACTCGCGATGTATTCTTCAACACACAGAAGAACCCAAACCATAAACAACATTACCCAATAGTCACAGTATAACTTTTGCAGGAAAAATGCCCAACGATAAAGGAGGTTATAGGCCTCTCATGGCTGCGGGCTCATAGCTCGGCCAACAAGGAGGAGAACCCTCTGTCTAAAAATGCAAAGGAGTAGGGTTTGCAATGTTATAAGTTAACCAACAAATGGATGAAATCCTATCCATATGCCCTTCCAAAAATCTCAACAAGTGTGGATCGAAACCTTAAGTCAGTGCTGCACAAAACATTTTAAATCTATCATTGCATATAACCATGTCCTATGATTGCTAATAATAAGCAACATGCCAACGAATTATAATATGCCATGGGAATCAACATAGTATAGGTTTAAAGCTATATAAGTTTTGCTTGCCATCATTTCGACTTCATCTTAGTAGTTGTTTGATATGTAATACTACCTTAGGTATAAGTCAACGCATTTGTTATAACCTAAAATACTATGGTATTATAGTTATAATTTGAATACTATGGACACAACTTGGTTACTATTTTATCTAAGAAGATATTCATGCTTGCAAACAAAACGAATAAGTATGGTGTAGTTTTAGAACTAGTAAAAGGAAGTATGGAATAGTTATGACATAAGCTTATGACTATAGTAAAATGGAAAATCCTTAAACTTATCAAAACAAAATCTTTATGCTATTAATTGAAGGATTCTTCAAGAAACTGAAGACTAACATTAATGGAGAATTTCCCATAAAGAGTCTAGTAACTCATTGTTAACTTTATAATTGAAAAACATAGGAACATGTTCATGCTTTAAAAAAAGGACACCTTGAGTATTGAAGTGTGAATAGCTGCGAGATCACTAAGCAGTTGAAGTAAACTTAAACCAAAACCATGAGCTCTATGCTCTCTTTTGGAATCTATAAATAACCAGTACTGTAAACACAAGAAAACTAAACATGTACTATAGACTTTTGGAAGATAATCATCATACGACTGAAGGAACTTTGGTAAGTACTTGTTCTTGTATTTTAAACCATTGTTTATGTTTGGAAAGTCAATATGGCATTAGTTATAAATACTTTCATAGATTCATAACAATGAAAGAGAATTCACACTACCTCCTTGAAGACAAGCAGCTTATTTAACATTTTCTTATACTAGCATCTTAACATGCTAGGAAAGTACTTTTCTCAACGTAAATTAAAATAAACACCTACAGGATCGTACGCTTCCCTACTAAACCTGTAAGAACCAGCAGTCCATTTGAGTTTAGCAGAATGCTAAGTAAGCCCTAATCTCAAACAAGATTTCTTACCTACTTGACAAAAGTAAATCATCAGTATATCTAGCAGCAACTAAATGCAAATCCTTTTTCCAACACTGATGAAATTAAAGCTGTTAAGTCATTAATAGAATTAACACAGTTGTTTAATATTACATCCTTAGTTTACAGGTTATTTAATTGAAACAAACCCTTGACCTTTCATAAACTGTTTCATTTTCCGCTAACTGTTAGTAGTTACTTAGCTGCGACTTTAGACATTTTATGTCACTTTAAAAAAATTTAATTTTTACGAAATTTTGGGTTATTACATAGGGGAAATGTAGAAAAGACATGTGGAAACAACGAAAAATGTCGTTGCTTTCCTAATCTCCTTGTCAAACGATTTCACCAATCGGGACGGTATCCAAAACAGGGTTGCTGTTGTCTCCGGGGCTAGAAAGGTAATTGCTAAGCACAGGATGTTGGAGACTGTACAAGCCAAAATAGAGGTTATTGAGCACAAAGTCAAGGAGGTTATCAGGTTATTCAAACCACTGGTAGATAGAGGGTTCCCTTTATTTTGGGAAGAGAAGGGTCCTTTATTGTCCCAAAAGGAATATCGGGAGCGTCTGGTTCAGTGCCGATTAGAAAACAACAAGTTTGGAGACATGCAACAATCATTGTCAGGAAATATTGTTTTTGATAAGCTAGCTAGTGAATTTGAATTGTTGTTTGATTTTAAAGGCACCTGTGCCGAAGTCCCTGAGACTTCATACCCAGAAATGATGGAGCTCAAAGCACAAGCATTCGACATGTCTATTGTGACTCTAACGAGTCCTGACCTATGGAGAGCCATTCAACAATATGGGTTGGCCAAATTCAAAATGCATCCATAGAAGTGGCAATGATAGTACACGGGAAGTTTCCTTTGTGTGCACTCCCTTTCCAAGGGTCACCTCTCCTATAACTCTGTACAACTGTCACTCGCCAGATAGGAGCATAGAAGATTCTCGTGCATATTTTCTCCTGCAATCCATATTTCATTTTCCAGTTTTTATGTAAATCATGGCCGATGTGCCACCTAGAAGTTTGTTAGAAGTTGTTTTTCAGTTGTAACAAATTTTGATTCCCGAATGTTGGTTTAGGAAGTCCAAAATGCTATAAATGTACCTCCCGAAGAAGGAGAACGGTTTGGAACCGATGTAATTTTGCAGTGTATGCTTTCAAGAGAATTTTAATAAAGTTGCAAAGCTAAGGTCGGCATTTTACATAGGGATTAATGTGTTGTTTGTATTACAGTATGTTGCTTCCTTTCTCATGTGAATTTTTTTCCAGTTTATCTATTCCATTATGTTTTCTTTCATGTCTAAAATAAGTGTATAACAGTTTGGAATTCATACATGCTATGCTCCATATGTTGTTTAAGATATCCACTAAAGCCTTCTTCTAAAGTTAATACAGAATTCATTTTCCAATGCTCTATGTTGATGGTCTGTTCATGTTATTCTTTCCCACCATATAATTATAATTTGACTGTGATCGAATGGCTATCTTGCCTCTGTGTTGAAATTGTCTACATACGTTCTCTTCATATCTGTTACACTTCTTGACTCCATCGCCCAATGGTTCTATGTCTTGTTTCAACCAACTTAACAAACAATTTCTATTTTCACTTGTACATATCTGGCATTGTTAATATTTGGTGAGAGATCCCTCTTGGAAGAGTAGAAGGCCAGTTCTCTCTTCGAAAGTGGTTCTGTTGTTACCTGGGAGCAGGCCCTCCGCAACCTTTGGCTCAATTCCAGTGCTAACACTTCCTTCACTCTATCTTTCGAGGGAGGTCCTTTGGGACTATGCCAAGATTTTCTTTAAATTATTCAAACTTTACATCAGACAGAGGCTTAGTCAATACATATTCCACTTGTTCCTCTATAGGAACATACTTGAGCTTTACATCTCCCTTATGTACCATATCCCATATGTAATGATATATAACTTTGATATGTTTCGACTTATCATGAAACATAAGTTTTATGTCAACTTAATACAACTTTGATTATCACAAAGGATATCAATAAAATCTATCTCTGCATCAAATAATCCTTTCAACTTCTTGCAAAGCCATACTACTTCACTACATGCTGAACATGCTTCAATGTATTTTTCCTCATCAGGGCGAAGTGCAATACTGGACTGTAGTCTACCGAACCATGAGATCATTCCTGATCCAAAACTAAAACAACATCTTGAAGTGATATTTCTATCTTTGACACTTCCTTCCCAATATGAATCTGTAAATCCATGTAGTATGATCTCGCCATTTAATGCATATCTGAGACCATAGTCTAAAGTCCCCTTTATCACCTGTTTTGCTCGTACTATGTGAACATGTTTGGGATTCACCATATATTGACTCAGAGTGTTTACAACAAAACATATATCTGGTGTTGTTTTGGTTAAGTACATCACATAACCAATAATTTGTCTATATAACATGGCATCTACTGCTTCCAAAGTGTCATCATTCAATAGTTTCAAAATTG
Source organism: Pseudotsuga menziesii (assembly GCA_001517045.1). Lineage (NCBI taxonomy): Eukaryota > Viridiplantae > Streptophyta > Pinopsida > Pinales > Pinaceae > Pseudotsuga > Pseudotsuga menziesii. Next base: position 907,547 of record LPNX011042019.1, on the reverse strand, counting down.
TTGTCATCGGAGTAGTCACATCCTTGCAATCTATCATCACAAATATATTTGGTATTTCTACCACATATTTTTCTTGGTTTAGGAAAATCTCATCTAGATATTGCAATAATTCAAGACCTAGAAAACAGTGCATCATTCCAAGGTCTTTCATCTCAAATTATGCAACTAGCTTTTTCTTACATTTGTTGATGGGATTATCTTCGCTTGTTAAGAATAGATAATCTACATACAATAGTAATATCATAATTCCATCAACCCCAACTTCATATTAGAGGTTGGAATTTGATTTACTCTTGATAAAACTCAAACTCATTAAGAATCCATCGATTCTTCCATACCATGCTTTGGGTGCTTTCTTTAACCCATACAATGCCCTTTTGAGTTTACATACATGAGTTTCCTGATCACCATTCTTGAAACCTTGCGGTTGTTTGATATATACTTCTTCTTCTATCAATCCATTTATAAAGGATATGGTTACATCCATCTGATGTAATTTCCACTTCATATCAGATGTGAAGGAAATGATGGTCCTAAGTTAGGTGTACCTAGATACCGGTGCAAAGGTCTCCTCATATTCGGTTCCTTCCTTCTGGAAGAATATGTGAGTTATGAATCTTTCCTTGTACTTATCTATACTAACATATGTGGAGTGATTTGTCTTGAAGATCTATTTCGAGTATACCACTGACTTGTCCTTTGGTCTTGGTACTATTTCACATACATCATTATTTATAATGGATTGGTATTCCTCGACCATTGCATCAATCCACTCCTTTTGCTTTGTTTCTTCATCAAAATATGTTGGCTCTTTATCAATGATATCACACACAAAATATACATAACTAGTCTATGGATTTGGCTTCTTTCTTTCTCTGATGGTTCCATCTGGGACAACATTCCTTTTTTCTTCTTCGATTACTTCACAAGCCTAGGAAGGTCTTCTCTTACGTGAGATCACTTCACTTGTAAATTCTTTAGGAATTTGAGGTTTTGTCATGCCATGATCCTTAGGAATATGTTCTTCTTATTTGTTCCTAATTGGTTTAGGAACTTCTGCAACTCTAGGAGTTTCATGCTCCTCTTCATATTTCTTATCTTTCTTTGATTTTCTAAAAGTTGTATCTTCGTCAAATGTGACATCTCTGCTTAATTCAATTTGACAATATCCTACGATATAGATTCGATAATCTTTTGATTGCTCACTATATCCTTCAAACAATCCCTTCTTTCCTAAAGGATCTAGCTTTGATATTTTCTCCTTAGGAATGTATATGTATAACAGACAACCAAATATATTTAGGTGAATGACTTCAGGATTTTCTCTGGTAAACATCTATTCTGGAGTATTTTTTCCAAGGGTACTATGGGAAATTCTATTCTGAACATATACTATTGTTTTGGATGCTTCTTCCCATAGGTACATAGGTATATCTTGATAATGGATCATGGATTTTACAACTTCCATGATAGATCTATTCTTTCTTTCTGCTACACCATTTTGTTGTGGATTAGATATAGGGAAGTTATCTCCCTCTTAATCTCATCTTCCTTGCAGTACTCATTGAATTCACTTTATGTGAATTCTCCTCCATTATCTGATCTTAATAACTTGATCATATTTTCAGAGAGGTTTTCTACAAGGGAATTAAACTATTTGAGCCTTTCAAACACTTCATCCTTCTTCTTCAGGAAATCGATACAAGTTTTGAGGGATTAGTCATCAATAAAGGAAGCATAGTAAACATACCCTCTTAATGAAGTAGTTTGCATTGACCCACATATATCTTAATGAATAATATATAATATCCATTTTGATTTGATGCCACTATTTGGATAAGGGTTCTTAGTATTTTTTCCTTGTGCACATCATTTGCACACTCCTTCATGATCTATCTGAATCTTCAGTAAACCTGTCACAACCTTTCTCACAATTGGCAATGCTTTGTAATTTATATAATCAATCCTTCTGTTCCATAGCTCACATGGGATTATGGTACTAGTCTTCAATGTTGAATCTGCATGTCCCTTTAATCTGTAGATTCCTCCTTCTTCAAATTCGATCACTATTGGATCATCTATATTTTTTCCTTTTGTCCACATGAGAACTTCTCCATCCACAAAAGAAACTCTGAACCCTTTCTTATCTAAGGATGAGATAGAAATAAGGTTCTTCTTTAGTCCTAGGACACACAAAAAATCCTTCATTTTCATGGAATTTCCAGATTCCAACTTATAGGATGTTTCTCCCATTTCTTTGATTGGATATTGGTAATCATCTCCAAGCACTACTTTGTGTGGGGACTCCTTTTGTACGATACATGAGAGTGAGTCCTTCTAAGCTATCATGTGCTTGGAGGCACCACTATCTACTAGCCAGGTATCATTCCCTGGTGATACTGAACCTGTGAGTGCAGAGATCGAGACATATCCATCATATGAATCTTCATTTTCCTTATCTCTTTTCTCATATTCTTGATCATTGTCTTCAACAACACGGTCCTGAAATATTTTTGTCTTCTTGACTCATCCTGCCTTCATGGGACAATTTATAGTAATGTGTCCCATCTTATGACAAGTGAAGCATTCATAATTTGAGAAGTCTTCCTTGGACTTCTTAAGCCCTTGAGCCTTTCTAGGAGGATGTTCATAACTCTTTCTCTTGTTCTTTCCTTTGGTATGGAATTCGAAAGCTTGATCCTCATTTTCATTTAGCTTCTCTTCTCTGGCTACTATTCTTTCTTCTTGAACACATTATTCCCATAACTTCCAGAACTGGGTTAGTGTTCTTATTGAATAAATACCTCAAATAAATTATTCCCAATATATTGGATGACCATTCAAGGTGGTCATTATAATTTTAGCTTCTTCAACCATAACACCACTAGCTTCCAACTACACCTTGATTTGAGCTACTCTTGTGAAATATGATTTCATGGTTTTTGAATTTTGAGCCTTTACACTTTTGAGGTGATTCTTATAGGTCACATTTCTATTGATTTTTCTTCCTTCAAATAAGCCAGATAGAGCATCAAACATTTCTTTTGGTGTACTCCTTCAGGATACTTGAGGAATCAAGTTATCTTTGATGGAATCAACTATGATTATCTTAGCCTTGATCATATGCTTCTTGTATTTGGACTTAGCTTCAACTTCTTCTGGTTCTACCACTTCCTCCTATATAAATCCTTCGAGATCATTTTCTTCTAGGATGAGCATGATCCGATACTTCCATGCTGTAAAGTTTTCAGTACCCTCAAGATTCTCATCTAGCTTGGTACTCTTTTTCATCTCTTAATATAATGATAAATTCAAATTGAATTAGAGGAAGTAATACTTGATGAATAGAACTTTGGGATGACATAGGGTTTGATGTAGAAACCATAAATTTTCAGTTGGGATCACTAGTAGGGATGAGTAATGTAAAATATGATATTTCCGAGGGAGAGATATACTGTATCTTTATTTTTCTGATATTGATGACGGAGTCTAAGGAGAAATGAAGCCCTATTTATTCCCAGTAGTAGTATCTGGTCCAAAACCGAAACTTCTTGGAATTCAGTTCCATTTCAACAGAAAGATGCGCCCTTCTGGGGCGAGTTGAGTGAGCCCTCTTTTCTAGTTGATATTTTAAGGGATTTTTTCAGAGTAACAAACCTAGCTGTGTAGTGTGTCCTTTTAGGGTATCTCTAAAACCATGTTAAGTTTTTCTTAATTGCTTAGATGATATATTAAAACAATTTTCACTGGTAGGGTCACTGAAAGAACAAAAAACATAGTAACAAAAATAACATGAATATTTTCTTCGAGGAAACCACAAGGGAGAAAACGACTAAAAAATTCCTCAGTATAGAACTCAACTAGAGCAGTGTAAAACAAAGACAACTTCTTCTCTCTTCTTTCTAGCACACTTTTTGTTATCTCTCTTGCAAACTTGCTAGAGTGAGAGTGTACAAATGAAGGGGACCGCCTACCTATTTATATTTTTCACTTGAATTGACCTATGAAATAAGATGGATGACTTGTCTAACTGACATGGTGTTATCAGCCAAAATGGCACTTATCCGTCCAAGTGCTGACATTCATTATGTCGGTACAAAAAATAAGAATTAGAATTGAAGTGGCCAAAACACTATAAATGTGCATGACCATTGATGCATGATCTCCAGACCAAGCTGATATATTTTTATTCTGAGTCTAGGGTTGCACACGCGACTATGTGCATTGCAACTCACGTGTCACACGTGACTATGTGCATTGCAACTCGCATGTACATTGAACACATGAGTTACCTTTGAGAAACAAGCATGTCATACATGCATTTCTTATATAAACACTCGCGTGTACCTTAATTCGAACTTAAAAAATATAAATCATGATTAGATGAGATTAGTTGGGCCTTAATCCATAACTATCCCAATTGTCTCAACCATCCTAACCTTCGAAACCACTCTATTTCCCAATGTATAAATAGAGGCCTTGGGATGGGGCTAATCAATTAATTATAGAATAGAAAAGTTATGCTGGTGGTATACCTTCAGAGTCTTGGAGCAGTAGAACTCAGAGTCCTCGGTTGCAGAGGAGTCCTTGTGTCAGAAGCTGGGTTGTATTCTCACCTATTACCTGTTTTTTAATAAAGAGAATTCTTCTTCCAATATTTGTATTTTTTTTCTCATGTATATTATTTAATGAATGATTTCATTTATATTATTAATATCTATTTCATCTAAACTTTGATATATATATATATATATATGTATGAGATATTTCTTGAAGAATTGGCTCTTTACAGGTGAAGAGAAGAAGCCCTAGAAGCTTTAGAGAATATTGAAGCGAGAGAAGATCAAGCTTGGATCAACCGTCATAAACTGGGTAAGCCAAACTCTCTTCCTATTCTCATTTCATTTTTTGTAAAAGCCGATTGTCTGCAAGTATATTAGTAAGTTGGTAACCCCAGAACCTAGGTTACAAGGGTGTATTGTCATGTACAATACACCATACCCTAGGTTACAAGGGTGTATTGTCCTCTATAGCTGCCTTGGGTAATCTCTGTGCCGTGCTCACTATTCAAGGATTTATCCATTCCTCTGATTATTATCCTGATTCCATCATTATCTTATATGAGTATTACTCATGTCTATCTTCCCGTATCCATTTCCTAGTCACTCTTGTGATCCATTGGAGGATCTATTTCCTTCCTCATCACAGTATGGTTTCATCAACAGTACTTCCTAAAGAAAAAGACCTAGAGTTTTGATGATGGTACCTTATGATTTACTACCATTATTGGTGAAATCCTTTGCTTCAGTTGTCAGTTTAACCTATTAATTGACAATTTGTTGAGTCCTTTCCATGTTTGACTTCAGCACACCTATTCACATGGCTGGGATTGTATTGGTTTATTTGGATTCCGATGAAGACCTTAGGTTCACATATATAACCTAAGTTTCATAAGACAATGTTATGATTAGTTACACATCTTCCAGATTTTGAAGACTCATCATTGTATATTGTGGTTTCGATCCACCTTTGTAATATACATGGTCTTGTACCCATATCATATGATGTAATCAAATATTGTAAAGGAGCTGGTGTTCTAGTATATTGAACATGGCATCCTCATATATGATTTTGTATATGACATTGATATGTATTTGTTTCAGGTACTTCCTCTGCTGCCTTGGACATCTGAGTTCTCCAAGATAAATATTGCAATGAATTTTGGCCATCGCTTCCCTTTGACCTCACACATTAGGGGGCATCTGTTATCAGCCAAAATGGCACTTCTCCGTTAGAGTGATGACATTCATTATGTCGGTACACAAAAGGAAAATTAGGATTGAAGTGACCAAAGCACTATAGATGTGCATGACCATTGATGCATGATCTCCAGACCAACCTGATATATTTTTATTCTGAGTCTAGGGTTGCACACACTACTATGTGCATTACAACTCACGTGTCACATGTGACTATGTGCATTGCAACCCATGTGTACATTAAACATGCAAGTTCCCTTTGAGAAACTAGCATGTCTTACACGCCTTACTTATATAAACAATCGCGTGTACCTTAATTCGACCTTAAAAAATATAAATCGTGATTAGATGAGATTAGTTGGGCCTTAATCCATAACTATCCCAACTCTCTCAACCATCCTAACCTTTGAAACCACTCTATTTACCAATGTATAATTAGAGGCCTTGGCATGGGTGTAATCAATCAATTCTAGAAGAGAAAATTTATGCTTGTGGTATACCTTCAGAGTCTTGGATCAGCAGAACTCAGAGTCCTCGGTTGCAGAGCATTCCTTGTGTCAGAAGCTGGGTTGTATTTGTCACACCCCTGGTTTTGACCCCATTTGCATGATGTATAAAGTGTAATTAATCATGGTGAGGAGCTCAAGGCAAAAGCCCCACCATCGATTTGGTCGTGTATGTTTCGGCAATAGGGGTAGTTGCCGATGGTCTATCGTGCTATGTGGCACATTATAATTTGGCATCATGTAAATACGCACATCAAATAAAAAAAACCACAACCAGCTATGGCAGTGCAACGTTGAATGAAAAGGGCGTGATTCCGAAGGATAAGGGGTGGGGGATCTCAAACCTTGGTCTATGGGGGAAAAACCCATGTGTTGCCACCTTGTTTTGTTTAGCCATCTTCCCTTTTCAACCTCTTGATTGTTTTACCCAACCACCTTCATGGAGAATGGCTGGTGGTGGTTGGGGCAGTTATTGTCTTTGGGAGTGGGGTGGCAGGACTGTCAATCCCTTGCCCATGCACCCAATCCACCCATGATTGCCTTCACTCCACTCTCCCACGTTTCCATCCTCACGGTGGTCTGTTCGTCCTCTGGATTCTTCCATTCGGGGTCTGTTCATCTTCCTCACGCAGAGGTCGGTGCTGTTATCCTCACGATTGTCTGTTCATTCCTCCATTATGTCTGTTCATCCGTGCACGCTTAGAGAGGTCGGTTCGTTCCTACTATGGGTCTGCTCACTCTCACGAAGAGAGAGACGGTCTGTTTTCATCCTCACGCAGGCAGTTGGTCGGGTTCCTCACCGCGCGTGCTCTCTGTGGGCTATTCGTTCCCCATCATGGTTTGTTCCTCATCCGCGCACATAGGGAAGCAAGTTCACTCTCATGCTATCTGTCCATCCACATGCATAAGCGGAGCTGTCCCTCCTCACGCATAGGTGAGGAGTATGTAGCCTTTTTCCCCAGTGGGGAACTGTGTAAGTCTTTCCGTTTTCTTAATTGTCCAGGATGGACTGTTGTTTGCATTTCATCGTGGTGATTGTGGTTGCTATTACGTTTGGGGCTGTTGGAAGTCGCTTGGAAGTTGTTCTCCATGTTAGAATGTAATTGCTGAGTGGTTACATGCGTGTAATTGTTGGTCTACGGACTATGCTGGGAGTTGGCCTTTTCCCTGTTTTGGGACTATGGATGGCTGCTGGTTTCCACATCTGTTGGCTGTGTCTTCTTCCCTATTTTGGGACTGTGTATAGCAGCCATCGTTTTCATTGTGAGTTTGTGACTGTTGGTTGCCACATTCGTTGGTTGAGTTTCCCACGGCTATGCTGGGAATTCTGTTTATTATCCATTGTGGACTGTGGATTGATGTCATTGTTTCATTGTGTGTTTGTGGCTGCGGAAGTACCGTAGTTTTGGGTTGCAGCTGAGTTTTTTTGGCCACGTTAGGGCCAAGAACAACTCTGCGTTTCCTTGTGGGCTTGAGCCGCGTATCATCTTTGGTTTGGGACTGTTCCTGGTTGTCTTTACCTTCTTCACAGAACTGTGAAGGGATTGTTTTGCTGCGTGTAAGCAGTGGTGGGTCTTCGGACTGTGCTGGCTTGGCTGGTTTGTTGATGGCCTGATAAACCCAGTGGTGTTGGTTTGGCTGATTGTGTCCCTCAGCTATGTGTAAGCCTGCGTTGACCCTTATCCTTGGAAGAATTATGCCCAGCTCGCGGGTGGCAGCATTGCTGAGAGATTGATGAGCATGCTAGCCTATGGTTGGGTGGAACGTTGCAGCGACGTAGCTGGTTGTGGGGTAAACTCTTCATCAAAAGATAAGTGTTGTTGGTTACTTCATCTCTGCAATTATATTGATGTCAAATGAATTGTAATGAACATGTTGAATGCTAGAGTTGTATGTGTGTTTGCTTCCACTGTATGTTGATGTTTTATGCATCTTTGAATGATGGATCATGCATCCTGCTATATATGTTTAAGCAATTTAATATCACCATTTAACCCTTGTTCATGTTCATGGGGCTGTTGCCCGGGTTTTGGTGTGTTGGTCGCGTCCTCTTCACCGGTTTAAGGGATGGGGACATGACAGTATGGTATCAGAGCGAAGGTTGCAATAGTGGGCCTCTATGGGCCATGAAGGATGCAGTGACAGAAGGTAGAATTACCTTCTATGTCCAGCAGAACAGCAGCAACTTCAAAAATTTACTAAGTGTTGACGGTCGGAACACTTAGTTGTTTAGACTTCCGCTGTAGCAGAAGGATTAGTGGAGGAGGCTTCTGCTGTAGCGGAAGAGCTAGTAGAAGCACGCCCGACGGAGGATGTTGGGAGGGAAAAATTTGGAAAATCACCTAAGTATTCGAAGTTCGTTGGAATAATTTAGTCTATCGGGCATCCGCCGTTGTGGATGGAAAAGCAACTATGCATCCGACGGGTAAGTTCTATGACCGTCGACGCCATGAAGAAGTTTGAAAATTTGGTTAAGTGTTGAACAGTCGGGAGACTTAGAGGAATTGACTTCCACTGTGGCGGAAGAGTTAGTGGAATGGACTTTCGCCATAGCGGAAGAGTTAGGTGAAGGCATGCTGATGGGAGTAGTTGGAAAGGAAATCGGAAAATTTTTCCTAGTGATTTGGCATCCGTCGGAAGGAATTAGTGTTTGGCGTGCAGCCGTTGCGGAAGCCAAAGGCACTAGCCTTCTGAAGTGCAAAGACCACCGAAGCCCAAATTTAAAATTTCACTAAGTAAGGAGCGGTCGTCGGAAGGAGTTTGTGTTGGTGTGACGCCGTTGCGGAAGGCGAAGACACTAACCGCCCGATGTGAAAAGTCTACTGATGCCGTGAAAGGAAGTTCAAATTTTTTTTTCTAAGTGACGATTGGCCGTCGGAAGAGAAAGTGGTTTGTGCGCCGCCGTTGGGAAGAGAAAAGCACTAAGTCATCCGACGAAGAAAGACATCAGCCAATCGGAAGAAAGAAGTTCTTCATGCATCCGCCATTGCAGAAGACAAATTCATTAGCCGGCCGATGAGGAAGACAGCCGACGCCGCAAGAGAAGTTAAAAATTTCTTTAAGTAAAGAGCACCGATCGGAAGGAATAGTTGTGTGGCGTGCTGCCGTTGCGGAAGCCAAAGGCACTAAGCTTCCGATGTGGAAAGAGCACAGATGCCGATCAGGCTGGGTCACCGATCGGGAGAAGGATGAAGTTGTTGGGCCACCATTGCGGCTGCGGATGAAGTTGTTCTGCCGATAAGAAGGAAGTTTGTAAATTTGAAGGCCGTTGGAAGCTTAAAGCTATTTGTCTACCGCTGTTGCGGAAGTCTAAAGAACTAGAATTCCGATGAGAGATGAATTCCGATGCCGTCTGCTGGAAACTGTCAGAATGTTTAGATGTTTGGGTTGGAAATAGAGGTTTGATGTTCCGCTGTTGTGGAAACCAAAGGCACTAGCTCACCGATGTGAAAATCCTGCCGACGCCGATCGGGTTGTGCCGCCGAATCGGAGAAAGATTGAAGATTGCGTTCCGCTGTTGCGGCTGTTTAGTGGTTTGTCCTTCTGATGAGAAGGCATCCGACCGCCGATGAACTGCGGAAGATCAGTTGAAATGAGGCCCAAAATGACAGGAGAAGTAGCTTTTTTGAGAGCCGATTCGTCGGATGGATAAATGAAGTGAGAGTCGATTCTGCAAAGAAAAAATTGAGTTTTTCAAAGGAGATTTCTCAGTGGTTTTCAGTGGGATTTCTAGCAGATTTCGACTGCCTTCCGGTGGGATTTTCAACTGTTTTCAGTGGTTTACAGGTGGCTGAAGTTGGCTGAAGAGGGCACCCAGTCCAAAATGCAGTGGTGTAATAAAAATGCAAAGATTTGGTGAACGTATTCATTCTTAGAAGTTATGTGGTTTTCACATCCGGGATCGGAATGAAGCATGTGGATATGCGTTGGAAAGCTTATCCAGTGGGGAATAAGGGTAAGAAATCAGAATTTGAGCATGAAGTAGCAAAGTGCTAGTGATGGCCGCTGCTATCAGATGGACGAATCTGGACAATTGCATGCCCAAGGGCAGCAAGGACTATGAAGTCAATCAGCTGCTGTGTGGAAGAGGAATTCCATGCAAGGATGAGGGATTTGAAAAAGGGAAGTTTTCCTTGAAACCATGTCTTGCTAACTATGTTACATTTCCTAAGTTTTATAGCTGAAATGTATGAGAATATGTTTTGCATGCATAGAATATTGGGAATTATATATCTATAATAAGCCACTAATGATAGTTATTGCCTTGATGTTGGCATTAGTGGAAAAACCAACGATGACATGGACCTAGATGAATATGTTGCTGATGCTGAAAAATGAGACCAGCAACCCTATGAAGAAGGGGATAAGGCAACAAGTCCATAGCAAAATTTGGTGAGCAAAATTCTGCAATCTCCTGCAAGGACCAACCAAATTGGTCATGTCAAGGGTGTAAGTAAGACCCATGCAGGTAAAAGTTTGCTTATGACAAATTCCATAGATTGGTATAGGTAAGAGACCTCATACCATGTGAATAGTGGAATGTAGAAAGGTGTCATGCCTATATATGTTGATGACATTGATTATAGTAATGCATCCTATATGAAGTGGACATGGTTAGGCCATACATGGTATATTGAATGCATTGAGATGAATGCATGTGATATTACGAATGAATAATGGCTGAAATGATGAATTAATGACCATTTGGGAACCACTTCAGAGGTTGCTATGAATGCAGGATAGTCATGATCAATTGGCTGCCAGAAATGCTCTATGGAAGAGCAAGGTGGTATGAATGATACGCTTGAGAAGTAAGGAGTATCTGAACATTTCATTTAACTGCATGAATGATATGACTATACCTTGCAATGTTAGTATGATAATGATTGCATGAAGTAAATGAGCTTTGATAAACACTGATGTGACTAACAGCTGGGAGTATTTGAATTTTTATAAATTCTGAAAATGCGTCAATGATGGTTGTAGCAATGAAAAGGTTATATGCATCTAGACTTACCAAGTGTTTGGTTGATTGAAGCTCATGTTTCAGGTAGATTATTTCGAGCATGGCAGTGAGATCTTATGTTTCAGGTATATTATTTCGAGCATGGCATTGAGAGGTAAGACCCTGACCAATGCAAGAATCTACCATTTATGAGAAGGGTCTCATGGTTGTAAAAATAGTTGGTATGCATAATAGGTTGTTGAAATTCGAATTGTGTAAGATTGCTGAAATTGGTAAAAATTTCGGATTTGAGAAATTGCTGACAACCACTAGCCACTATTGGCTTGTATAAGATTGTGTTTGGTTGATTGAAGCTCAGGTTTAAGGTAGATTATTTTGAGCATGGCAGTGAGAGGTAAGACCCTGACCAATGCCAGAATCTACTATATGAAAGATCCAAACCTTATGAGAAGAGTCTCATGGTTGTGAAAATAGTTGGTTGTTAAATTTGAATTGTGGATTTCGGATTTAAGAAAGTACTGACGACTACTAGTCAATGTTGGCTTGTATGAGATGTGTCAGGAGGGACGCACGCTAAGTGGGTATTCATTTTATGATGGTAAGCATAAAATTATAATGGGCATAGTAGTGCTGCTTACAAGAAACCCACAATTGAACAAGTCAATTTCTGTAGTAAACAGAATTGTAAATTCCTAATGAATTTGATTCCTAATGTCATTGCTTGGTTACGAAGCGATCAATTTGGATTGTAGTATCAGGTAATGATTGACTGTTTGGCTATTTGATGAATGTGTCAGGGTTACACACTGCAGGAAGATCATAGGTGATGACCTACAAGAGCCAAACTTCATGGGAAGGTTTTCCCTTGGAAATGGGTTATGGGTGAAACGACATTGGACATTTTGAAAATGTCTCATCTGCACTGCATGTTTGGTAATAACATGAGTGAGATGGTATAAAATTATGTCAGTAAGACATGGGTGGATATGAAACATAAAAAGGAAGCAGGGATGGGGGCTTGGTTTGCTTGATAACCTGGTGATTGGAAACCACACAGACAGAGCTAGAGGGCTGACTTTCTTCTCCACAACCTTGGGATAGCACTGGAAGGGAATGCAGGGCCTGAGGGACTGTGTAGCAGAGAAAGGACTGATTCCTTGTGCTGGGTGTGTGTGGGTGTCTTAGAAGTCAGGCTAATTCTGGTGTAGGTGTTCCTAGCTCTGCAATGAGCTCACCAGCGTGGCATTCAACCATTCCCGACTCCTTGATGGCTTGACTGTGCCCGATATATAAAAGGCATATCGCGACAGCAAATGGATAAGTGTTCTATGACCCTTGCTAAGAATATGCATGTTTAATTATTAAATTCCATATGCAGAACATGTTTTGGTTTTATTTCCATAATGACCGATTGCTTGAGTATGCATAGGGCCTGCATGGTGCACACACCGAGGAAGGGTGCACACTTTTTCGATGTTGAGTCATGAAAAGGTCTTCAATATTGATTACACTCTAGGGAGTGGATGCACTCCTAGTGTCTCAATATGTGATAGTGAATGGTATGAAATATGATTACCGTTTTAGAGCAATAACGCTGACAAATTTGCTTGTATTGCTTGTATTTCTTGTGTTGGCAGGAAAAAGGTAAAAGGTAAAAGGTAAAGGGTAAATGGTTGTGGTGAGGGGTTGCGGAGTAAGGGTTAATGTTGATATAAGTGTGTGTTGGTATAAGTGTATGTTGGGCTGTGATATGCATGAGGATCCATAGTAGATCCTAGACCTAGAAATGGTCACGGTAAAAGTTCCAAGCCCAGTTGACAAGATTATGTACTGGCTGGACATTAATTATTGATGTTGTGGAGCAGCCGGCGTGCTGACCTAACATCTAAGTCCATAGGCTATCCCAAGGCTTGAAAAGCGAAGCAGGATCCTGTGGACGAACGAGGAAACACACAATACAGATAAGTATTGGATTATTTTGCTTATGAATATACATGTGTATATGATTAGGTTATGATGTTTTAAACTCTTGCTCTAGAGACAAAATTGATGAGAATAAACTAAACATGTGAATCTATTCAACGTTTGGATATAGGTATCGCTGGGAGCGAGGACTATGAGAGCATCCTAGGGGTGCATGTGGACATGTGACTATCCTGGAAAGCTCGGAATGAGCGGTAATGAAAAAGGTGCTAGTGAGACCGGGAGGTCCTAGCAATTGAGACAAACCATGTGGAGAGACTCCATGGTTTAGAGGTCTGGAATAGACCAAAGACACTAAGTGTCATGACCAAGAGAGATTGGTCCAGCATTCACGGTGAAGTGAAAGAGGCTGAGAGCATGAAAAGCCACTGCGGTGATGTGGGTTCCAAGATGGAACAAAACAAAGAGGGGAAAAACTCTTACTGCTCTCTCTTGCCTTTTGATTACATATATATATATATATATATATATATATGTTTATGCATTGTGAAAACAAAGGATTGTTGAATGCATGTATGATTGAGAATGGAATGTGTGTATTTGCTTCAGTAAATTTGTGAATGCTGGAATAGTTAATTCCCTGCCCAGGAATGGACATGAATGAGCTCATGTGCCTGCTGGGAAGGCATGAAAAATATGAAAGCCTCATTGATGAGACTTGGACTGTCATGCCAAATGGGGAAACTAATTGACTAATTTTGATGTCTACATTATGCTTGGTCTGATATAATTTCAATGGTGCATTGCACAGGTGAGAAAGGTGAAACCCGGTGGTGCACATTGATCATGGCAGCAGATCAAAAGTTGTTGGACTCAATTGGAAGTCTCCTTCAAATGATTTCCAAGACCCAAGAAAATCTTGGGGAGATGCTCAAGATATAGAGAAGGTAGAGTGAAATGAACCACCAGATTTTGCAAGACTCTATTGGTTTGCAAAGGGAGGTGAAAATCCTTCTGGGAGCAATCGGAAAGGGAAAGGAAGGTAGATCAGCGATGGGACATTCGTCCAAGTGACCCGATAGGAAATGGTCCAGGCATGAAGACTCAAAGGAAATTGAGCAGGCAAAGGTGAAGCAACCAGTGAGCATTAGAGGAAATTTGGGGTCTAAAATGGGCCTTATAAGAAAATGTGCCAAAATAAGTTTTTGTGAGTTGGAATTCAAGAACCAATAGAATTTCAATAAAATAAGTCAACCATAATGGTTGAATTGACATATTTGTCATTAAAAAAAACTACTTTTTTTGTTCGTATTTTCGACATATCTCATTGTGTTTTTACTCAAATTTCGATCGGGAGAGCTCGTTGGATGCGGAATTTGATTCTGCATCCAATGAGTACCCACATTGCATACTTTTGACGGACCCCGCTACCACAAAAACAAGAAATTCCTGAAAAAATGTGATGATGACATCATCATCACGTTTTTTTCAGGAATTTCTTGTTTTTGAGGTAGCGGGGTCCATAAAAAGTATGCAGTGTGGGTACTCGTTGGATGTAGAATCAAATTCCGCATCCAACGAGCTCTCCCGATCGAAATTTGAGTAAAAACACAGGGAGATATGTCAAAAATACGAACACAAAAAGTAGTTTTTTTCTTTCTTCCTCCAAAATTAATCAATATTATTTTATTATTTTAACTATTATTTTATTATTTTAACTATTATTTTATTATTTTCCTTAGGAGGCCCATTTTAGACCCCAAAATTCCTCTAATGATGCTGGAGATGCGGAGGACATCATTTATGCCAGGACTGCCCCATGAGGGAACATGATAAAGGCAATAGCCGCAGATTTCCTAGACTTCAGGATCAGTTGGAAGCTGAGAACCAGCAGGACAAGTCCATGGAAGCCGAAGGGCTTGGTATTAAACATTCAAAGTAAATGATCGAACGTGGGACATATCTGCAATTTTGAAATTTTGATGTGCAATGGTATATGTATTGTAAATATGTAATGGAACACCGAGGACGGTGTTATTCCAAGGGGGAGGGGAATGTCACACCCCCAGTTTTGACCCCATTTGCATGATGTATAAAATGTAATTAATCATGGTGAGGAGCTCAAGGCAAAATCCCCACCATCGATTTGGTCGTATATGTTTCGGCAATAGGGGTAGTTGCTGATGGTCTATCGTGCTATGTGGAACATTATAATTTGGCATCATGTAAATACACACATCAAATAAAATAAACCACAACCATCTACGGTAGTGCAACATTGAATGAAAAGGGCGTGATTTCGAAGGATAAGGGGTGGGGGATGTCAAAACTTGGTCTATGGGGGAAAAACCCATGTGTTTCCACCTTGTTTTATTTAGCCATCTTCCCTGGTCAACCTCTTGATTGTTTTACCCAACCACCTTCATGGAGAATGGCTGCTGGTGGTGGGGGCAGTTATTGTCTTTGGGAGTGGGGTGGCAGGACTGTCAATCCCTTGCCCACACGCCCACTCCACCCATGACTGCCTTCACTCCACTCTCCCATGTCTCCATCCTCACGGTGGTCTGTTTGTCCTTCAGATTCTTCCATTCGGGGTCTGTTCATCTTCCTCACACAGAGGTCGATGCTGTTATCCTCACGGTTGTCTGTTCATTCCTCCATTCTATCTGTTCATCCGCGCGCGCTTAGGGAGGTCGATTCGTTCCTACCGTGGGTCTGCTCTCTCTCACGAAGAGAGAGACGGTTTGTTTTCATCCTCACGCAGGCAGTTGGTCGGGTTCCTCACCGCGCGTGCTCTCTGTGGGCTATTCATTCCCCATCGTGGTCTGTTCCTCATCCGCGCGCAGAGGGAAGCAAGTTCACTCTCATGAATATCTATCCATCTGCATGCATAAGCGGAGCTGTCCCTCCTCATGCACAGGCGAGGAGTATGTAGCCCTTTTCCCCAGTGGGGAACTATGTAAGTCTTTTTGTTTTCTTAATTGTCCAAGATGGACTACTGTTTGCATTTCATCATGGTGATTGTGGTTGTTGTTACGTTTGGGGCTATTGGAAGTCACTTGGAAGTTGTTCTCCATGTTAGACTGTAATTGCTGAGTGGTTACATGCATGTAATTGTTGGTCTGCGGACTGTGCTGGGAGTTGGCCTTTTCCCTGTTTTGGGACTATGGATGGCTGTTGGTTTCCACATCTATTGGCTGTGTCTTCTTCCCTGTTTTGGGACTGTGTATAGCATCCATATTTTTCATTGTGAGTTTGTGACTGTTGGTTGCCACATTCGTTGTTTGAGTTTCCCATGGCTATGCTGGGAATTCTGTTTATTATCCATTGTGGACTGTGGATTGATGTCATTGTTTCATTGTGTGTTTGTGGCTGCAGAAGTAACCTAGTTTTGGGTTGCAACTGAGTTTTTTTGGCCACGTTAGGGCCAAGAACAACTCTGCATTGCCTTGTGGGCTTGAGCCGCAGATCATATTTGGTTTGGGACTGTTCCCGGTTGTCTTTACCCTCTTCACAATACTGTGAAGGGATTGTTTTGCTACGTGTAAGTAGTGGTGGGTCTTCGGACTATGTTGGCTTAGTCGGTTTGTTGATGGCCTGATAAACCCAGTGGTGTTGGTTTGGCTGATTGTGTCCCTCAGCTATGTGTAAGCCTGCGTCGACCCTTATCCTTGGAGGAATCATTCCCAGCTCGGGGGTGGCAGCGTTGCTGAGAGATTGATGAGCACGCTGGCCTATGGTTGGTTGGAACGTTACAGCGATGTAGCTGGTTGCGGGGTAAACTCTTCATCAAAAGATAAGTGATTTTGGTCACTTCATCTCTGCAATTATATTGATGTCAAATGAATTTGAATGAACATGCTAAATGCTGGAGTTGCATGTGTGTTTGCTTCCATTGTATGTTGATGTTTTATGCATCTTTGAATGATGGATCATGCATCCTGCTATATATGTTTAAGTAATTTAATATCACCATTTAACCATTGTTCATGTTCATGGGGCTGTTGCCTGGGTTTTGGTGTGTTGGTCACGTCCTCTTCGCTGGTTTAAGGGATGGGGACATGACAGTATTATCACCTATTCACTGTTTGTTAATAAAGAGAATTCTTCTTCCAATATTTGTATTGTGCTTTTCTCATGTATATTGGTTAATGAATGATGTCATTTATATTATTAATATCTGTTTCATCTAACCTCTGATATCTATACCTATCTATCTATCTATATATATGAGATATTACTTGAAGAATTGGTTCTTTGCAGGTGAAGAGAAGCAGCCCTAGAATCTTTGGAAAATATTGAAGTGAGAGAATATCAAGCTTGGATCAACCATCATAAACCAGCTAAGCCAAACTCTCTTGCTATTCTCATTTCATTTTTCTGTAAAAGTTGATTGTCTACAAGTCTATTAATAAGTTGGTAACCCCAGACCCTAGGTTACAAGGGTGTATTGTCCTGTACAACACATGGCCGAATTGTCTAGAAAGACACAAAAAATAATATTTATTATAATGACACTTGGGTACTATTGACCCAACTTACATTTGAAGGTTTACATTGATTCTTTCAATGACTCTTACATGACCAAACTCATTTCCCAATGGAGGAATAAATTCAATACATCTCGAATATATTTTGAAGTTACAATACTTTAACAAGAGAAACCCTAATTTTTCAACTTAGGTGTCTTTCAAATATGATTAGATAGAAATATATACCTCCTCAAGGCAAGCTGAGCAGTATGCTCCTTTTACCAAAAGTGTGGACATAATTGGAAAATATATGATGCCTTAGTTTTCCAGACAATAGTGTTATGTCAAAAATTGAAAATTCACAATATTAGAAACTATATCCATAGAAATATGTTCCCTCCTAGGAAGATTTAGACGGTCCTCCATTTTCAACTCATCGGTGGGGGAAAGTGTCGAGAACATGATGCCCTAATTTCCCCAATTTCTTCTACATAATTATCTGGTATTACTTATGATGTATACCCAAAATTCTTACTCCTAAAGATCTGAAACTTCATCCCAATATATCCTGATATGTCTTCCTTCCAACCCCATAGATTAGAGAAATATTGGATTCACCAAGTGGAAATTATGCTAAGTTTCCCAAGGCGACCTGTTTTTGGACTAGTTTATTATGGAGAACTTGTACGGACCTCCACGTGTCACTGTTTCAACTTCGATATATGAAACTCACACCAAAAAAACTAAAGTTTGATAAATATCTAAAAAATATTACAAAATTATTTTAAATATTCCTATCCCGAGATATAACAATTCTCCCTAGGTCACCTGTTTAAGACTAAATTTTGTAAGAGGTTGGAACCCTGTTTTGGAGGGGTCATATCTCCTAAAGTACAACAAGTTGGAGGCTAAAATTCAAACACAAGGTACATCAATATTTCATCTTTGGTATTTTCACGTTTCACCTCACGAGTATTCTCTAAACTCTAGTTATATTGAAGACTCCAAGACGACCAATTTTTTCCTTCTAGGGTTTTCAAACATGAAATCCTAATCTCTAGTAGTTGTAGCTGTAGTAGTATTTTGGCTGCAAAAATACTTCTTTTAGGGTGGGCTTAAAACCATGTTAATATTTTAATGGTTATACAATATATTAAAACATTTATCATCATAAAATCATAACCATATGCAATATTATCACTGAAATAAAGACAAGAACAACCATACAAAAGAACATATAGATTTATCCCTAGAAACCCTCATGGGGGAGAAAACCCAATAAAATTTCCTCAATATATATTTCAACCAAGTACAGTGTATGACCCCTAGAATAATACTTTTAATAATCCAAGAACAACACTAGAATTCTTTCTCTCCTCTAGATGGACTACTCCTCTCTCTAACAAACTTGCTTGAGTTATGAGTGTGTCCCAATGAGGGAGGTGCCTCCCCTATTTATATTGATAAGTGGAGAGGATTAATAACCTAATAGGGCCAAATTTTCCTCCCAATCAGGGACGACTTGACTTGGGAGACTCAAAATTAAAGTTTAATAATACTTTTGTGGGTACTACTGACCTATCTTACAACAAAGTTTTTACCTCAAGACTTTACACGACTAAACACATCAATGACATCCCTAATCGAAGGAACAACATATAAATAAGGGAAATAATAATAATAATAATAATACAAAATATAATATTTTCCATAGTTGCATTTCTTTAAAATTACACTACCACTATGATATAGTGGTGGTCATGTTTTGAAGGTGGGTTTATTGTCATGTAATCAATGGCCCATTTTGAAAATGGTCATATGGTTACCACATGGTGTAATGGAGTAGGGAGTGAACACATTTTCCTCATATATATATGACAAGGATGTCACTTTTTAACAGAATTATGAAATATTTCAATATTGTGGGACAAAAGTATCCTGCACGCAAGATTTTATGGGAAGTTTCCCACCTAGAAAGATATCACCACATGCTCCAGCATGGAAATCATTCAATACTCGCTCGAATTCTTCATGCACTAAAAAAATATTAAAATTTAGTCAATTCCTTAATAGTACAAAGTGTTGTCTAGGAAAAGCGCATAAGGAATAAATAAAAGCACAAGCACAAGGTAGGAAGAATAGGTGTGCGACGGAGAAAAACAGATAAAGGATGGAAAGCAAGCGCAAAGCAGGGAAAGCTGCGACATGGATTGGTGCGACAGGGAAAAGAAGAACTAGAGTTAGTGGGACATTAGTAGGTAGAAGAGTAAAGGATGGATAGGTGTAGGTCAAGAAGGAATGCAGGAGCTCGAGCTGACGGAAGACTAAAGGACAGTTTTGTGGCTAGTTATGACATGTACATGCAGGCTGAAAGATTGTTATGCCATGGTCAAGTAGTAAAAGACTCCATCATTCCGACTATGTCGAGCACCTTATCCATATGCCAAGGGACTGATAATACCTTGCCAACTATGGAAACATGGTTCTAGTAGTTACACATTAAGATATCTCAAGTGAGACTGCGCCTGCCTCGCGTACGTTGTTGACTAATATTGCTCTGTTGGGACAATGTATTTCAGAGTTTTGTTGGTATTGTGTTTTTGTTGAACCTGAGTCATGAGACTAAGGAAAAGTAGGCCAAAAAATGGTTTCATTTCACTAGAGTTACCCGATCTTTGCAATGGATAGAGAATCAGTTGATGGAGTTACCTACCTATGAGGGGTTACCTAACCTTGCTATCTTCCTCAATGAATTTGAAGGACTAGTAGTAGTACCGCAACACTTGTCTGTGCTAGACTATGTATTGAAGGCTACACCCACTCGATGGTGGGGGATGCATAATAAATCCATATCAGAATGGCCACAGTGTAGAAGGCTGTTGGAGTTCATATTTGACAAAGAATCATCGTCGCGAGTCACAAGTACACAGGGATGTCGAACCTTGTCAAACACTTGAATCAGTGTCGCACAACATTTATAGAATACACGCGACATGAATGGGTCCATAATTTCATTCACACATTGGAAATGACACCCAGAAGCTGGTACACATCCATGAAGTTGCAACAAGGAACTTTGGATTGTGAAGGGATAGCTAAGTAATTTACACACACATTTTAATTTGTCGATGAGAAACCTACAGTTGATGTTGCGCTTCAAACCATCAAGGAGAAAATATTTGCTGAAATCCCTGTTGAGGAGGAAAATTCCCATCAGTATAGCACAACTATCCAGTAATGGATGGCTAGTTACAATATATCCAGAGACCAAGATGATGATCCAAATAACATAAACATACCAGATTCGGAGGGTACATGCAAAGTCGAAGGAAGTGGTGGCATTTCAAGTGACTAGTTCCTTAATCTTCTCAAAATCAAGAAAGTAAACATTAGGTCGCTCAAAAACCCAAAGTTTGCCAATATAGGATATTATTGGGATGATGAGACCATCATGAAGATCACAGACTTGCTGCATGAATTTCAAGACCTATTCCCTACCAACTTCTTAGAGATGAAGGGAATAGTGGGAAATCTGGGAGAAATGAAAATACCCCCGAAACCAGATGCTAAACCATTTAAGCAGTGACCCTATAGGTTGAATCCAAGGTATAAAGAGAAGGTAAAAGTTGAATTGGATCATATGATTGATGCAATAATCATTGAACCTATTGAGGAGTCATATTGGATCAGCCCTATAGTGATCCATGATAAGAAGACAACAAGCGAAGTCTGGGTATGTGTTGACTTGATGAATTTGAATGATGCATGCCAACACGATACATTCCCAACACCATTTACAAATGAAGTATTGGAAAGCGTCGGAGGACAAGAGATGTATTCTTTCACTGATGGATTTTCTGGCTATCACCAAGTAAGAATTGCAAAGGAGGATCGACACAAAAAGACCTTTGTCACAGAATGGGGATGCTACCGGTATATGGTAATGCCCTTTGGACTCAAGAATGCACCTACTATTTTTCTAGAATAGTAGTTTATGCTTTTAAATATTTCATACATAAATTTCTTGAGGTCTACTTTGATGATTGGACTATGTTTGGTCTAGTAAGAAACCATATTGAGAGTCTGCGCATGATGCTGGGCCGCTGTCACCAGTATCAGATCGCGCTTAATTCTAAGAAATGTAATTTTTGCGCGGTGTACTATTGGGTCATGTCATATGTCACGACAGAATTTTGGTTGACCCATCAAAATTTGCGATTATCCTTGACTTGCCACTGGCTAGATCAGTCACACAACTCAAATCAGTGTTAGGACACACAGGCTACTATAGGAAATTCATTAAAGGATATGCAGAGCTAATTGCACCTATGGAGAAACCGTTGAAGAAATATGTGAAGTTTCACTGGACAAAAACTTATCATGAAATATTAGACAAATTAAAAAACAAGATGGCCATTGCGCCAATACTGGTATTTATCGTCTGGAAGAAGCAGTTCCATGTCCATGTCGACACATCACTTGTTGCGCTCATCATAGTCTTGACGCAGCTAGGAGATGGTGCACTTGACCACCCTATTGCTTTTTCTAGTAGAAAACTATTGACGGTAGATAAAAATTATACGATGACAAAAAGAGAAGGCCTCGCCATGGTCTATGAGCTTTAGAAGTTTCGACACTACTTATTGGGTGGAAATTTTAAAATGTACATCGATCATTCGGCCTTAAAACACCTGGTCAACAAGCCATTGTTGGGGGGGAAGATTTGTCGATGGATTCTCTTATTTCAAGAATTTGACTTTGAATTCATTATTAAACCATGTTGAATAAATGTGGGACCTGATCACCTATTGAGGAAAGAAAGTGGCAAAGAACCAACCAACTTGGAGGATAACTTAACC
Source organism: Pseudotsuga menziesii (assembly GCA_001517045.1). NCBI lineage: Eukaryota > Viridiplantae > Streptophyta > Pinopsida > Pinales > Pinaceae > Pseudotsuga > Pseudotsuga menziesii. The sequence continues at coordinate 885,062 of LPNX011042019.1, read as the reverse complement.
AACACACAACTATTTGCGATCACCATGATTGATGATCAAAACAAGGAGTTTAACGCTGTCATCCACTTCTTGAGCACAGCATATGCGCCTAAGGGTTCACCATTGTGAAGAAGAAACATTTGGTTGTCAAAGCCGCTAATTATGTGTTGATTATGGGACACCTATCAAGGTGGGCCCTAATGAGATATTGCGACGATGTTTTTTTTACTATGAATGACAATGGGTAATGAGTGAAACACATGTCGTTGTTGCAGGAGGACACTTGGCTTGAAAGGAAACTGTGTGGAAGATATTGCAATTTGGCTTATAGTGGAAAACTATACACATGGACACTAAGAGCTTTTGTCAGCACTGCAATATCTACCAGAGAACACGGAAACCGTCGAGACACGACGCGATGGCGCTTGTGCCGTAGCTAACCCTTCAAGAATTTGATAAGTGGGTCATTTATTTCATCAGATCAATCAGTCCGCTAGGGAAGAGGACTGGCACGTGCTACATTATCACTGCGACAAAATATTTATCCAAATGGGATGAATCCGTTCTTATTAAAGATTGCACTGCTGCGACTACGGTGAAGTTTTTATTTGAGAATGTGGTGACTAGATTCGGCTGCCCAAAAATTAATCTAAAAGACCAAGGTACGCATTTTGTTAATAAAATGATTGCTGAGCTTACTACAGAGTTCCAAATTCAACATAGAAATATGACACCCTACCATGCTCAAGCGAATGGAACGGTTGAAGCATTAACCAAGATCCTGGAGAATGCATTAACCAAAGTATGCAATGTGCACCGAGATGATTGGGATAAAAAAATTTCAGCTGTGTTATAGGCGTACCGCAAGACTTGCAAGCGACTGATAGGGCACACTCCATTCAGATTAGTGTATGGGAAAGAAGCTATTGTGTTGATGGAGTATATTGTGTGGAGTCTAAGAATTGCTGCACTGAAGGAAATGATCGACGAAGATGTTGTCGAGAAAAGGTTGTCGCAACTCGTTCAGATGGAGGATGAATGCTTTGTCACAGGATTCCATCAAAACATAAAGAAGAAAAGGCAGAAATCATGGCATGATCGCCATATGAGGACTAAGCAATTCAAAGTCGAAGGACTTGTTTTGTTGTATGATAGTAAATTTCTGAAGCATCCAGGAAAATTGAAGACGCATTGGCTAGGGCCATATGTGATCACACGTATCACTAATGTAGGCGTACTGAAATTTCACCAGCTAGATGGAACGCCAGTCACAGGAATGGTAATTGACAGTATTTTGAAACCTTACTATGATGGTCGTGACATTCCTAGGTAAGGTTGCGTCATGTGTTTAAAAAAAAATGAAGAAAAAGGGGAAGGGAACTCTTCCATTGCATGACTACGACATAAGCATGCAAATCACATTAAAAGCGGGAATGACAACTGGACGTCATTAAAGCATAGATACCTAAAAATATATAGGCGGTTATGAAAATGAAGCATAATTAATTTGACAAAGTACGAGGAGAATGATGGCATGATTTTTGGTCCCATCAGTCATCCTCACCATAACTACCATAACTACCTTGACATGTACAGATCATAATTCAGGTATGTGAGTTAATGTTGGAATGTGTCGAATGGAAATCCCACGTGACCGAAAAGACATCGATCTGCCATCAAATGAACACATGTAAGATGAGCGCATCCATATAAATATGAGGCTTCATTTTCAAGGTTCAGTTTACTTGCAAAGAGCGAAGAAGAGAAAACCAAACTTTGCGATTAAGAGAGCCGAAGCTAATGGTCATTGAGATTTATAGTGCCAGTGAGCAATCCTAATTTACTAGCTTCTCCATGCCCTATTATTGAAAATATCACGTCACCATAGGTACAACCATGGGAAGAATATCTAGAAATAATGGTGAGACAAAACCTGCAGACAATTCCCATGACCAGTCTGACCCCCGTTTCAGCCTCTGGTTTGGCCCTTGCAGCAGCCCCGGTACAGAATCCACCAGTCAACATATTGACCATATCTCTGCAATTATTTATATTAGAGAGAGACCTTGCGGGCACATCAGGGACTAAGGTAAGTCTACCCAAGGATAAATCTAGCAAGAAGTGTAAGGCCACTGAGGAAGTGGCTATCGTGGAAGCACCAGAGTCACCACCATGCAGAGACGTGAGCGCCGCCATTGAAGAGAAGAACCTTTTACCACATTATGTTCGACCAAGGAGAGAAGAAGCACCTGAAGTGATTCTTTCGACAAAATCACACTCCTACTTGGTTGTGCCACAGATTCCTACTAGCATGCCCCTGCTGATTAATATTCTTCCAAAGCTAGCCAAGCTGCAGTTTGAGGATACTGATATGCATAAGAAGGAGGGCCTGGAGAGGAAACATTACATGGTCATGCTTCCACCCATGACACTTGAGCCATAGTTGGTCATCGAAATGGAGTGGGCTCAAAGTATTGAAAGCACGACCTACTCAACCTGCTGCTTATGCCACACTTTGATCGGAACACACAAGTAAGCATATATGTGCGATAGCTCCTGCTTTGTTTTCACAGAGGATACTTATGGCTCAAATGACACTATGCTATGGATGTCAAGCTCATTTCAAGAATAATGGGACTTCCATGTCAAGGAGACGAACCTATGTCATATCTACGCGTAAAAATAGATATGACAAAAAAGAATAAAAAATATGACCTCCAACACCCAGGTAGAGGATTCCTCCTTGCCCCTATAGCTAAAAATATGGTGAGGTTCACCACAAATATTTTTATCTTGCAAGCTGCTATGCAAGATGTGGTCTACAGAGTGTAGCACCGGGACTGTGGAACTAGCAGAGAAATGCACTGTAGGAGTCAAGTTCAACTGGTCGTAGCTTTTGCTGAATGAGCTGATAGAGGATGTGAAGCAAGTGTAGGAGGATAGTAAGGCCAAGTTACACTACTCCTAGCTCCTTGTTTTGATTTCTTTTGTGGTCTAGTTAGACCCATCGGATTACTAGCCACATGATATCCTAGTACTTTGTTGTGGCAAAAAGTACCAGGACCTCTAAGAGGACAAGGATGAAAGGATCAGGAAGAAGAACAATAACATTGATTTATTTCTGCATGTGGAGACACTCAGAGATGTGATAAGAAACCAGCACTAATTGAAATATGTGATAGTACAAATGTATGCATTGTTTATAAACTTTCATGCTGGTGTCCATAATATTACCCTTGAGTCATGGCAGGATCCAACGAAGCAGGCACACCCAACACCATTTATGATTACTGATGAGGAGGTGGAAGTGGTCATCCAAGATAGGCATGAGGAATGGCATGAACTGAGTGGAAAAAAAATGGATCAAGGAGGTAACAAAGGAAATGGCCAAGGCAAGGGCCAAATAAATGTCCAAGACGATGACCTAAACAATGATGGGGGCGACGGGAAAGGAAACTAGTCGCAGGAGGAAGTCAATGACGATGATGACAGTGAGCACAACACTGATGACATTGATGGAGAAGACATGCCTACTAATGAGGATATGTGAACCAAATGGAAATAATAGGAACATGGGTGCACCCATGCACGGAAGAAGAAAAAATCTAATAAAACGACTCATACAATTAGCTTAGACAAGGAGGATATGGACTTGCTTGCAGATGCTGTCAAAGAAGTGGCGAAGGCTAGCCTTGAGGGTCTCAGTTCACAGTAGATGCAAGTGGCAAAAAAACTCACTGAGCACATCAACAAGCTCACATAGGCTATCAACAAAGTAAAAACAACTGTTGAGGCTGATACATATGGCGTTGATAGCGGGGATACATTAGTCGTGCCACTGTGGGTACTGTCCCTCAAGTTTGAATTAATGACACAAGCATTGGAGTCAAGTACAAAGGAGTATGTTGATATTATCAATTCAATAGGGATGCTAATGCTATATTTTTCCAAACTAGAGTTGGATGACGTATATTCCATTTAGTATGCAGCCGCAACAGAGCTTCGGATCCAAGAAAATGTGTTGGATTACTAGGCGAAGAAGAAGACAAGGAAGGTGAAAGAGTGCAAGGTCCTCCTTAGGGAAAATGACCAGGAGATTGAGGTGCATGAACAGAGCAGGCTTGCACTTGCTAAATCCATAAAAAGAGCAGTCGCAGAGCTCCCCGTGGAAGAAGGCGACAAAGACGAAGATGCAGTCGCAAAGGTTGGTCAGTTGTGAAGGATTGCAATGGATCTCAAAAGACAGGTACAAGAGATTCAAGTACAATAGTAGCCAAGAAAACCTCTTGAGGTGCTATAAGAGTGTATAACAACAACAAATGAGGATGTTGGTAGGATCAAAGTGGGAGATAAGCTCTGTACATAGGTGATAGAATCAGTTTTGGTGACTTGGGAACTACTTCTGGAAGATGAGACAATGACCAAGTTAGCTGAGGAAGCGCATCAGGCTTATATGAAAATTGTAGTGGTCAAGGAAGACATGAAGAAGATGCTGCTCAAAGAGAAGGTTGCAAAAGTATCCCATCTCAAGCAGTTGCAACAAGAATTAAAAACTTTGCGCAACAAGGAGCAAAGTAGGAATGATGAGGTGATAGTGCACCAATCTGAAGCAGAAAGAGTTATAGGGCTCATTCATCCTATATAGTAGAATCTCCAACAATTATTTGAGTCACAGGAAGAAGAACCGTCGAAACATATCAATTTCGATCACGTGGAACAATTGCAGAAACAAGTAGAGGAAGCAGTGTAGGAGGTTTCCAAAGTAGAGGGCATATTGAAATAATTTCGGGAAAAGATTGGTCCTATGGTGCAGCTTGCTCCATAATGGATCAGGATGAGGCACATGTGAGTTTTAGGGGCCTATTGGGCTAGGAAAAGTGCATAAGGAAGAAAGAAAAGGGCAAGCACAAGGTAGGTAGAATAGGTGCGCGATGGAGAAAAAAAGGTAAAGGATGGAAAGCAAGAGTAGAGCAGGGAAAGCTGCGAGGTGGATTGGTGAGATGGGGAAAAGAAGACCCAGAGTTAGTGGGAGATTAGTATGTAGAAGATTAAAGGCTGGACATGTGCAGGTCAAGAAGGAATGTAGGAGCTTGAGCCGACAGAAGACTAAAGGATAGTTGTGCGGCTAGTTATGACCTGTACAGGCAGATTGAAAGACGTTTCCACGGCTAGTTATGGCCTGTGAGTAATGTAATGCAGGAAATTTTGTTGATAGTATGGCCTATTGTTAATGTAATAGAAGATACTTTGTGGCTACTTATTACTGTAATAACTGAGCTGTACTCAGTCGACCCTGTGCAGTCTTGTAATATCTATAAATAGGAAGAACCCGCCCTGTATAAGGGTTAGCTTTAGAGGGATTGTATTAGTTCATTGCTGACTTAGAGATGAGTATGATAGTAGAAGGCTGTTGCGCTGAGGATCTGCAGCTGTGTGCGCAGACCATTTTGTAGGAGTTAATATGCAGCTGAGTGCACAAATAGTAGAGTAGAAGAGTTAATCCAGGATATGTGTGGAACAATAGGAGTTAGAATAAAATAAATAAACAAAGAGCATGAGAGAAAGAAGAGTATGATACAAATAGACATATATTAAAATAGTCTATAAGTCATAGACTGTAAGGTGCCACATATTTCTCATGCCAGATGAAGAGCACCTTGGTGGTTTTTACCCAGATGGGTTTCCACATTATTTCCTGTGTCGCATGAATTTTGAATGATGAATGTGAATGGTTGAATGTTTAATGGTCAATGTTGAATGTTTGATTATCTTGTATTATTTATAGTTAGTGTGTGAATGGATGTCGCAATACTGATAAGTGGTAGTGAATGCATGGATAATTAAAGCATCGTCGAGCAATTGGTATTAAGTCATGTTAAAAAACTCTTACGATTATAAGTCAGTCACATTACTATCAATTACATTTAAGGAATCAACTGCGTCGCATGGTTGCACCAGTTGTTAAGTCGAAAAGGATAAGGTTGTGTCACATGATGACTGTGTCGCACTATTGTGCCACTATCAAGTAGTAAAATACTCCATCCTCCCGACTCTTTTGATCACCTTGGCCATACGCTAAGGTACTGTACTCCCTCGCCAACTGCAGAAACATGATTCTAGAAGTTACACATTAAGATATCTCAGGTGAGACTGTGTTTGCATCGTGGGTGATTCCAACTGATGTTGATTCATTGGGATGATGTCTTTGGGTGTTTTTTTGGTATTGTGTTGCTGTTAAAACTGGGTCGCAAGACTAAGGAAAATAGGCCAACACTTTCCTGCCAGTTCATGATCAACTGCGGACAGTTAGCAACAGTGTGGTCAGTAGTGACACAATAAGTGCATTGTTCTTGCAAGTTCAGGAAATCTCATTGATAATGTACTAGTATTATGCAATTATAACATTGTATAGGTCCATGAACTTGTACTCCTCCTCGACCAAAACTTCCACCTCATCCTCCTTGAAATCCTCCTTGCTGTTGATACTGTAGTTGATTGAATTGTTGTTGCTGTGGGGGATTAGACTATAATTCTGCATACCATGGTTGAAGCAGAGACATCAACATTTGGTTATACTGTGGAAGTGGTGGAGCAAGCTACGGTTGTGGCATAAAATGTGGTTGTGATTGCGGTTGCGGTACAAATTGTGTCTGAGGTGGTGGTACAGAGATTAGATAGAAACATTGTGTCTTTTTGCATATTCTTAATTTCCTATTTTATACGATGTGTATGTAGATGAATACTGCATTTTGATGTTGTATGATGCAATGCTTTCCTGGTATGAATGATTCTATATTGTTAGATATGTTTATGCATTGATGTTTATGTTACAATTTAAGTATGTTGATCTTATCAATGGAATGACAATATGAATCTGTTAATGTATAATTTGAATGATTGGATCTATTAAGTAATGTTGCACTGATTTGATAGAAGATGCATGATCCTCCTTCATACTATAGAAACTTGGTTCCGACATTTATCCCTCAAAAAAATTGGGTGAAACTTTATCTACTCTGCAATTGTTGCTGGATGAGCTAAAACTTGTCTGGGCCAGTGCTTAGGGAGATCGTTGTGTTTTGGGTGTCAACAAAGAGTGAACCTTTGTCTACAGTTCTTTGTCCACAAATGGTTCCATTGCTGGGACCTTAGTGTGAAGGGGAAGGAGGACATGTAGAGGCATCTGATGAGACTAGAAATTCAAGACAGGTTTGACCATAAGGCATGAGAATTCACTATGGAAGAGAATCAAAACCATAGAGTAACAAGAAAGAAGTGGTTAGAGAGGCACCTCTATTCCGATCTACACAAATATTTCTTTTCTGATTTCTTGATCATCTTACATGAGTGGCTGGCACGATTGACCTATTGGAAGATAAATTTTCAAGGAGGCGAACCAACTGGATGGACCCTAGATTCGATCTAGCAACTACAGGAGGTGGGAAACAAAGCATTGAGGGTTGTTGAATTCTGGATTGATAGCATCTTGGAGAGATACATCATTGAGTTCACGATCGACACAGTTAAATCTTACAGTGACGCAAAAAGGGGCTTCTTCAATGGACCAAGAGGTAGGTTCTGGCTATCTTTGCAATTGTTTATTAAGATTCTCATCTATGAAAAAAGGAATATTGAAGATGAACTCCACCAAGTAGAGCCATGGTGTATGGAGGCTTCGGGTATTGCAGAGATGAGGGTTGGATGGAATGATACGAGGTAGATGGATGGAAGTTATGACAAGAATGTAAGCGAAGCTGAGGAAGGAAGTGGTATTACACAAGGAGGAACAAGGTTTTAGCAAGAGAAGAGGTAGAGGACAGGAGAGAATCCGACTGTGACCAAAATGCAAGGCCACAAGAGAAGATCACATGGGACAAAGAAACCCTACAGCAACGAAGGAGATGACCAAGCTATGCTTGAGCCTAAGGAAATACCAACCCAAAGAAACAACGTACCCATACCTCTATGCACTATGCCGCACTCGGGAAGAAATACTATCTCAACACCAACTTGTCCTATGTGTCAATAACACTTTAATAGTAGCATATCAGCAACTATAGGGAGAAGGCACATAATGGTGGGTGATGATTTGAAGTTACCTATTTTTCATGGGAACGGGGCTGAGGATCCCAAACAATACTGGTTTCTGTGTGAAGTAGCATGAATTGTCAAGCAAGCCTAGGATAGTGATGTCAAAAAGGTCTAGTTGTAAATGATTCTATCGAGTTGCGCACTAGATTCGTATATGAAATTTGTACAATTTCCCCCAGGGAATCCAATGAAGACTTTGGCTGAAATCAGAAAAGGATTCATTAAAGAATTCAGAAAACAAAAATTTGAGGCGCAATACATCACAGAGTTGAAGGAGATTAAGCAATATCCAAACGAAACTGTTTGGGATTTTGATCAGTGATTTAAGACACTGATGGTCAGATTCAACTTTGATATGATTGATGTTCAACATAAGGAATGGTTCATCACAGCATTAGTACCGCATATTAGAATTCCCTTGATGTAGTAAAATATTGCGACATAAAGTGAGGCTCTAGAGATCCCAATGAAGTTGTAGGCTTCACCTGTTGGTGAGATAGGAGTTGGTATGAATTAGATTCAATCACAATTGGAAAACTTGGTGATTCAGTTGTAGTACATCAAGAAGGGGAAAGTTCAGCACTAAGAAATATGGTATGCTCGATGTTGTGTGGAAGGACATCATTAACATCAGTGTCCAGATTTCTGAAACTACCTACTGTCGGGAGTGCCAAGTCCATTAAGTTATGGTGGCATGATGTGGTGTCGTATATGACAAATTTTTGGGCATCAACATGAATATTGTGGGTATATGCAGAAGATGGCAATGAAGCCGAAGAATTTGTACTACACATTTTGTCGGTCTATTGGGAATGAAGATAAGGATTTTCGATCATATGAATTACTCCAAGATAGAACAATGGGAATGTACTATGTGAACAGATAAGACCATCGAATGATGAAGCAACCACCACAATACCCACATGTGGTACATGTCATATTAACCTTCGTAGCATAACACAGGTTCCCAAAAACAGTTCTTCAGTTCATATCACAACACAAACTGCTCATAGGTTTAAGATAAAAAGACATACATAAGATTGATCTCCAATCACAACCAACATAAGAATATAATAAGTCCAGAAGACTTAACATTTTTAGTCCTAAATCTATTTATAGGCTTGTTCCTTTACATCGGTGGTCCGCTTAAGTCAACTTCCTAACTACTTGTACCAAAATATACAAAATGATGATTGTTGGTTGTGGAGCTTGATCTTCCAGATCTAGAGATATTATTTAGTTGTGTTTGTACCCCAGGTGTACTATACACTCATTCCCCTTACCTTGGGGTTTGGGGCAGTGCCTCAAAAAAGGGGGTTTGAGGCCGGAGCCCTCGAGAATATTTTTTGGGATATATGTTGACCAACAGTTTTGTGAACCCATGGTATTGGGTTAATCGTAGTATTTTCCCATGGTATTTCCCCTATAAAAGAAAGCATTGTAACACGACTATGTATGGTATTGTATTGTATTGGAAGAGAGACTGTGAGAGCGTGAAGAGGAAATGCAGTGGTTTTGCTGCAAGGTGTATCCCTTCATCTTTATGGACTATAATAAAAGGACTGGCAATTTCTTTATGGACATAGCCGATCGTTTGGGTGAACCAAGTTATATCTGTGTCTCTTTGTAATGTTTTAATGTGTTTTTCATCTTGTTTATTGATTTAACTGTATATATGTTATTGCTCCGTGGTCTTGTTTTCTAACAATTCCCATAATCCACATAATATGGTCAAAAAATACTTATTATGGTCAAAATCCTCAAAACACAACCTATCTGCCTTGCTCACCAACTTTCACTTTTACGCAACATATTCGACCTTGCACAACATCCTTGATGTTGTGCAACTAACTATCCTAAAAAATGTCTTCCAACAACTTTGAAATAAGTGTCTCTGTACAATCAATTGGAATATCCATAGGTGTACATAATTCAGAGATCTAAGTATCATATAAGGGTGGTTGGGAGGCGCTAAGGCATGCTTCATTCCTGTAAGGGGGTAGTAGCTTCCTTCTAGTGGTAGCTGGTAAATAGGGTGTTGAAGCATCCTTTTAGAAGTAGCTGATAAAAAAGGGTTTCATAGCCTCCTTCCAGTAGTTCCTGGTAAATAGGGTGTAGTAGCATCCTTGTTTGTAGTTGCAGCAAGAAACCATTTGTAAATACAATTTTGCAATAATAGAAAGTGTTGGTGGTTTTCCCTATTGGGATTCCATGATAATATTGTGTGTTCTTTTTTTATTGTTGATTATGTTTTAAGTGATAAATATCTAAATAGATTGATTAATTCTGATTCACCCCACCCTCTTAGTATTGCTTGATATTCCAACAATTGGTATCAGGGAGGGCACTTCACTAAAATTTTAAACACTTGAAGAGATATTTTTTATCATTGTGGATCAACAAGTAAAAATGTCCTCCAAGGTTCCAATATTCAATGGAGAATATTATGCATATTGGTGTTGATGAAATTGTAACTTTCAAATGTATTCACTTGTATTTCTTATGAATTGTAACCCGATGTTTATTCTGGGATGTACTTGAGTCATGTCATACCCTGATGTTCCTATTGGGAGGTTCTATAATGTAAACAAGTCATGTCAAGTCATTGTGGGTAACTCTCCTATTGATTAAGGGTTAAATTCCTTGCAGTTCTGGGGCACTAGGGTTATTAGACTCACCTAGTGAAGTCAGCCCTAGTTGGGTTTAGTCATGTTGGGAATTAGTATAAATAGAGAGCTATCCTCTCTATTTATCACACACTCACTCACACTTAGTTTTAGCACATAGCTGAGGAAGAGAAAGACACTAGGGCAAGGAAGAAAGAGGTTACTGCTATTGGGAGACCATCTTACTGTTTTGGGGTTTTACTTTTGGTGCCGATTCTATCTCTGAGGAAGTTACAGGGTTTTTTCCATTTATGGTTTCCCTAAGGAAAACCACTGTGTTCATTGTCTCTTATGTTTGATTGCTATGCTTGTTGTTCTCTCAGTTAAAGATCCTAATGTTATGTTAGCTTAATGTTAAAAATATAACATGGTATTAGAGCTAACCTGAGAAGAAGATACTGTGCATCTGTGGGAACTAGGGATTCCTACTTTGTGGATATCTCTCCACAAATTTTCAGCAAAATAAGTTTGGAATAACTCTCCTCCCTGGGGCACATCTTTCTGTCGAAGTGGAATCCAATTATGAGGTTTTTCAGTTTTGGACCCGACACTGTTGTCGAAAATTAGGGATTTTCACAGAAGTGGAATTTTTTAGTTAGCCCAGGCCTGGATTGATCTCCTCCCCAAAATCGAAGTTAGGGATCAAGATCAAAGAATTTAGTTGGACAAATCTCCAGAAAAGAAAAACCCTAGTCTGCTCCTGAACCATCACTGTAGAATTTCATCTCCAAATCCAGATCCGACATCTTGACCTAGTAAGATATAAATATTTTGTATTTCCATTTGAGGTTCTCAGTTAAGATGTCTCATCATACCAAGCTTGATGAAAATCTTGAGGGAGCTGATAACTTCTGAGCCTAGAAGTATAGGATCTCACTGATCCTGAAAGAAAATGAGTTGGAATCCTATATCAGTGAGGAGGTTCTAGTTCCAGAGGGAGATGAGGCTAAGGCCTTACACAAGAAGAAGATGGTTATGGAAAATAGGATC
>LPNX011042019.1:806980-856921 GCA_001517045.1 Pseudotsuga menziesii | reverse complement strand
AGGACCTTTTTAATTCATATAAACATTCTATAAGCCCCCTAACTGTGAATTTCGATAAATAAAATCAAAATTGAAAAATAAAACTAAGAAATCATATAAGCATGAAAATTAAAGAAAAAATATTCAAACTATCCTAAGAAACAAAATTTTCTAGGAGAAATGAACAAAATCAAGTTTCAAAACATAAACAAATGCATTAAAAATGAAAAACAAAAACAGGCTCTAATAGACTGCAAGGGTATGGCCACACCTATGGCATCGAACCTGAAGCTATTGAGTGATGCTTCATCAGAGATGGTTGATGCTATGATGTATTGTCAGATGATTGGGTCCTTGATGTACCTGACGAACACGAGACCAAATATTTGCTTTGTTGTGAACACCTTGAGCCAGTTCCTGAGAGATCCGAGACATGTTCACTTGATTGCTGCAAATCATATTTTGAGGTACCTGAAGGGTACAGTTGATTATGGGCTCAAGTATGAGGCAAGTCAGAAGATTAACCTGGAGGGTTATGTTGATTCAAATTGGGCAGATAGTTCCATCGATAGGAAGAGCACTTCAAGGTGTTGCTTCAGTATGGGATCAGGTGTGATCTCTTGGTTTAGCAGGAAGCAATCCTATGTGGCACTGAGTATAGCTGAAGCAGAGTATGTTGCAGTTTGTTCAGCTAGTTGTGAGGCAGTATGGATGAGGAAGCTACTGTCTGATTTATTTGATCTCCAATTGGATGCTACTTCTTTACATTGTGACAACCAGTTGTGTGAAGTTGTCACGGAACCCGGTGTTCCATGACAAGTCGAAGCATATCGATATCAAGTATCACTATATCAGGGATATGATGCAAAGGGGAGCAGTGAAGCTCTAGTATGTTGCGACAAACAAACATATAGCTGATGTGTTGATGAAGCCATTGGCCATAGTGAAGTTTGAGTAATTCAGGGAGAAGCTTGGTGTTCTCCAGATCAAGGTTCCTTCCAAGGGGAAGTGATGAGTTTGTGACCCATTCTGACATTGTGAGAGGATTGGTTCCTTCCATGGTCAGATGTAAGGGCTGAGCCATTCTATCATGGTGAGAGAATTTGTTCCTTCCATGTCAGATATGAGTGCCAAACCATTTTTATATGACTGTAGGATTGGTTCCTACATGATCAGATATAAGGGCTATTTCCATTCTTGGAATGGAGGTGCTTGGTCAGTTACCAAGAATACTTGGTCTAGGACTGAGGGCCATTCGGAAATGAATGTGAGATGTGTTCTCACATGATCAGATGTGAGTGCATGGCTATTCTGATGTGATTGAGGGATGTGTTCCCACTTGATCAGATATAAGGGATGATGCCATTCTCTTGGAGAATGGAGGCACCTGGCCAGTTACCAGGAACCCTCAACCTAGGGTTGAGAGCCTTTCCATCATGGTTGTAGAATGTGTTCCCACATGGGTGGATGTAATTGCAGAGCCTTTCCATCATGGTTGTAGGATGTGTTCCCACATAGGTGGATGGAAGTGCAGAGCCTTTCCATCATGGTGGCAGGATGTGCTCCCGCATGGGTGGATGTAAGTGCAGAGCCTTTCCATCATGGTTGTAGGATGTGTTCCTGCATGGGTGGATGTAAGTGTAGGGCCTTTCAATCATGGTTGAAGGATGTGTTCCCACATGGGTGGATATAAGTGCAAAGCATTTCCAGCATGGTTGCAGGATGTGTTCTCGCATGGTTGGATATAAGTGCAGAGCCCTTCCAACATGGTTGCAGGATGTGTTCCCACATGGTTGGATGTAAGTGCAGAGCATTTTTAGCATGGTTGCAGGATGTGTTCCTCCATGGATAGATATAAGTGATGAGCCTTTTTGATAGGGTTCTGGGATGTGTTCCCGCACGATTGGATGTGAGTGCTAGGCCTTTTTGACGTGATTATAGGATTGGTTCCTACATTATCAGATGTGAGTGCTGGTTGTGCCTTTCTAACATGGTGTTGGATGTGTTCCTCTCATGGTCATATGTAAGTGTTGGGCAGGCCATTCTAACTTGGTGTCAGATATAAGTGCTGAAGAAGACCTACATGGAGGCTAGGCCTACAACTAGCATGAAAAAGGGCTAGCTCTATAGAACTTCCTGTGACGAGAAGAATCATGAGATAGCACCCGTGATGATGATCCAACAGTAATGATCCAGATCTAGAGATGATGCTCCAGTGATGATGTCTAGTGATGATACAAATCCAGTGATAATGATCCAGTGATGATGATCCAGATCAAGTGATGATCCAGATCAAGTGATGATCCAGATCCAGTGATGATGATCTAGATCGAGTGATGATCCAGATTTGAAGATGAAGATGAATTGAAGATGAAGATGAATTGAAGATGCAGATGACGAGATGATCTAGAGAAGAAGACCAGTGATGAAAATTGTGTCGAGAGAATACCTTCCTAGTTAAGAGGGAGTGTTGATGAAATTGTAACTTTGGAATGTATTCACTTGTATTTCTTATGTATTGTAACCTGATGTTTATTCCAGGATGTACTTGAGTCATTTCATGCCCCGATGTTCCTATCGAGAGGTTCTATAATGTAAACAAGTCATGTCAAGCCATTGTGGGTAACCCTCCTATTGATTAAGGGTTAAAGTTCCCGCAATTCTGGGGCACTAGGGTTATTAGACTCACCTAGTGAAGTCAGCCCTAGTTGGGTTTAGTCAAGTCAGGAATTAGTATAAATAGAGAGCTAGCATCTCTATTTATCACACACTCACTCACACTCAGTTGTAGTGCATAACTAAGGAAGAGAAAGACACTGGGGCAAGGAAGAAATAGGTTACTACTGTTAGGAGATCATCTTACTGTTTTGGGGTTTTACTTTTGGTGTGATTCTATCTCTGAGGAAGTTGTAGGGTTTTCTCCATTTATGGTTTCCCCAAGGAAAAACACTGTGTTCATTGTCTCTTGTGTTTGATTGATGTGCTTGTTGTTCTCTCAGTTCAAGATCCTAATGTTATGCTAGATTAATGTTAAAAATATAACAATTGGAGCACTAGGATGAGAATGTCTATAATGTCTATTGGACTAGATATTTGGATTTTTGTAGAAACGGGATATATATATCCAAAATATCCTCCCACGGATCTTGATGGAATAAAACAATTTGGATACAATGATAAAGTTGTTAATGCAATTTTGGTTGGATTAGGATGAACAGTCTTTGCCAAAGTGATGCATTGCAAAATAGCAAAGGAGATTTGGGACAAATTGCATACCATATATGAAAAATAAACAAAGGTAAAAATGGATAAAGTCCATACTTTTTAAAACCAATTTCAAAGTATAAAAATGAAGGAAGAAGAAAACATTTCAGAATACTTTGAGAGAATTGATGAAATCGTTAATGCAATTCAAGGGAAAGGAGCAGAATTGGAAGAAAAGGAAATAGTTAAGAAGATTCTAAGATCACTTCCAATGATTTACAATCTGAAGATTTCCACCCCAGAAGATAGAGAAAATCTTGACAAATTCACCATGGGAAAACTATATGGGATCCTCATAGCTTATGAAATGAGGATTGGGCAAGATAATTCTCAATAGAAGGAATTTGCTTTTAAAGAATCTGAGGTAGTTAAAAAACTAAGAAAAAAATTCAATCAGAAGAATCTCATGATGAAGAATAACTTCTTGTTAAAAATCTTAAGAGAGGTATTTGTAAGTACAAACGAAAATTACCTTTGAAATATTTTAACTATGGGGAAATTGGTCACTTTGCTTCCAAATTCCCTTATCCCAAATAAGAAGATGATAATGAGTGTCCTGAAGATTCAAAGAAGAACAAAAGGATTTTTAAAAATAAAAACAAAAATAAGACATTTTATTCTATGGATGATAACTGCTCAAATGAGTCTAGTGAAGATGAACTTTGTCGAAGTCCTATTCATGGGAATAGAGAACAAAATCCCTGAAGAAGAAGTAGAAGGTGTGGTAAATATTGAAGAAGAGCTTGTAAATTCCCTTGAAGGATTAGATAAGTATAGAAGGATGTACAAAAAATCAAAAATTCATATGACAAAAATTGAGGAGAAAATAATTTATTCAGAAAGAATTATTGCTGAACTAAAACAATAGCTTCAAGAAGCCAAAAGGGTTGAAAACAATCTAGAACAACAACTCAAGAAAAGAGAGAAAGAATTGGAAAAGTTCTAAGATGAATTGATCTTGCTTAGAAAAAAGACAAATGAATAATCCTTTCAATCAAAATTTAAGATAAGTTCAAAACCTCTGGAGGACATCCTAAGTTGTCAACCATCATCTACTAATAAAACTGGACTAGGTTATGACAATAGAAAGAAGACAGAACAATCCTCTTTCATAAATAAAGGAGGAAATAAAAGAAGTTATGATGATGCACTTATGAGACTAGTTGTAAAGGAATACAATCAAAAATTTGATCTCTCTCAAACTAAAAGAAGGGTAGATAATGTGCTACGCAGACATCAACAACTCTTTTTGGGAAATTGTTATGTCTGTAATAATTTTGGACATGTAGCTCGAAATTGTAAACTAATGGTTCCTATTTGGAAAGGAATTACATCACAATCTCCTCTCTATAAGAAGAATGTTACTAAAACCAATCCAAAAGGAATAAACTATAATTCTTTTGCTCCTCTACAGAGTTATAGTAAAGAATGTTACAAATGTGGTAATTAAGGACACATTGCTAGAAATTGTAAAATAGTGATTCCTATGGAGAATGACACCACAAAATCTCAAAGAAATGAGGAAAGGAAGGTTTGGAAGAATAAGGCTGATGTGGAATGTTCAATATCTCTATGTGCAATAGAAAACCAAAATCTATGGAATGTTGACAATGGATGCTCAAAACAAGTGACATGGCACCCAAATAAGTTTATAAGACTAAAAAGGAATAAAAAAGAAAAGTCAATTTTGGAGATAATCCATCCTCTAAAATAATCGGGAAGGGTACAGTGGTTGTTAGAGACAAGATGCAACATGAAAATGTTTTTCTTATAAAGAACTTAAAACCTAATATTTTAAGTGTGATCCAAACATGTGATCATTGACACATATGCATATTAGATTCCAAGAAGTGTGAAATCATAAGAAAAGATTGGGGAAAAGTTGTTGGGATTGCAGTGAGAACTCCAAACAATGTGTACATTCTAGAAAATGAAGAACAATTTTATATCAGTCAAATTGATGAAATATTGTTATGGAATTCAAGGATGGGGCACTTGAACTTTGACAATCTTGTAAAAGTTAGTAAGAATGAAGCTATAAGGAATTTTCCAAAGATCATAAAACCACCAAATCATGTCTGTAGACATTGTATTCATGGAAAGAAAACCAGAACAAGATTCAAGGTCAAAGAACATACAACCTCTCAGCCATTAGAAATAATTCACACTGATATTTGTGGACCAACAAGGACTAAAATATTTCAAGGTGAATATTACTTTATGTTATTAATCGATAATTATACAAGGATGACTTGGGTGGAGTTTCTTAAATAAAAAATAGAATATTTTATGAAGTTCAAATCCTTCAAAGAACTTGCTGAAAATGAAGCAAATCGCAATATTAAATGTGTAAGATAAGATAATGTTGGATAGTTTACCTCAAATGAATTCAATGAGTTTTGTGAAATTCATGGAATCAAGAGGCAGTTTTCAGCAGCAAAAACTCCTCAGAAAAATGGAGTTTTTGAGAGAAAGAACATGATAGTCAAAGAAGCAACTAGAACCATGCTTAATGAAGCAAAAATTCCTGATGGTTACTGGAGAGAAGAAGTATATACAGTTGTCTATGTACCAAACAGAGGAAAACTTAGAGTGAATAGTGACAAGACTCCTTATGAGCTTTGGTTTGGAAGACGAGCTTTAGTTAAATATTTTAGATTTTTTGGAAGTAAATGCTACATAAAAAGAGATGATGATCTAGGGAAGTTTGACTCTAGAACAAATGAAGGCATATTTCTTTGATATTCTTCCAGCAAAAGAGCATATAGATGTTATAATCTAAGGTTTCAAAATATAATAGAAAGTGTAAACGTAAATTTTGATGACACTAAATCAAGAAGGATACAAATCCAAGAGAGTGTGTATGTTGAAGAAATAGATGATAAAGAAAAAGAAAAAATTTCACAACACGAGGATGTTTTTGAAGAAGAAGAAGAAGGAAATGTAGAGAAAGAATAATAACATGAAAATGAGAATGAATACTCTCCAAGATCATACACAAATACACCATCTAGGTGGGTTCAAAAGAATCATTTTGAAAGTCAAATAATTGGTGAAAAAGATTCAGGAATTAAAACAAGAAGAAAATTACATTATGATGAAGAACAAGCACTACTTTCGATAGTAGAACCCAAAATATTTAAAGAAGATTCCAAAAGTGAGGATTGGATCAATGTTATGAATGATGAACTTGATCAAATAGAGAAGAGCCAAACTTGGGAACTTGTCCCAAGGACTAAGGGAATGAATGCTATTGGAACTAAATTGATTTTTAAAAACAATTTCAATGAGCATGGTCATGTGACAAGAAACAAGGCCAGATTAGTATGAAAGGGATATGCTCAAGTAAAATGTGTTTACTTTGAATAAAATTTTTCACCTTTGGGAAGACTTGAATCCATTAGGATGTTTTTAGCTTTTGCAAGCTACAAGAACTTTAGAGTGTTTATCAAATGGATGTAAAATATGCATTTCTTAATGGATAACTTAAAGAAGAATTCTATGTTGAGCAACTTGAAGGTTTTCTCCTATAGGAAAATAGAAATTATTTTTGCAAACTTATAGCCTTACACAATGTCCAAGAACATGGTTCTCAAGACTTGACAATTATTTAAAACAACAAGGATATAGAAGAGGGGCCACTGACAGTAATCTATACAAAAAGTTTGAAAACATAAATATGATCATTGTTGTAGTCTATGTATAAGACATCATATTTGGAAGTGATCTACTAATTCTAAGTGTAAACTTTGATTGAGAAATTAAGAAGGAATTTGAAATGTCAATATTAGGATAACTAACATTATTTCAAGGTTTACAAGTATCTAAATCAGAAAAAAGGGATTTTCATCTCACAAATTAATTATATCAAAGATATTTTGCAAAAGTTCAAAATGGAAGAATCCAAACCTGTTAGTACTCCTATGGTCACTGGTTGTAAATTGAGCAAGGATGGTGAATATTTAGAAGTAGATAATACAATTTATAGGTCAATCATTGGTATTTTATTATATGTAACAACTACAAGACTAGATGTAATGTAGGTTGTAGGTTTGGTTTCCATATTCTAATCATCCCCCAAAGAAACACATGTGGTTGTAGATAAATGAATTTTTAGATATCTAAAAGGTACTGTGGATTATGGATTACGGTATTCAAAAAGAAATAGATTCACTTTAAAGGCATACACTGGTGCATATTGGGTAGGAAGTATTAATGACAGAAAAAATCGATAGTGGAGCAACATTTTACTTAGGAGATTGCTTGGTGTCATGGATAAGAAAAAAAATAGTCTTCCATTTGACTATCTACAACAGAAGTCAAGTATATTGGTGTTGCATTATGTTGTACATAAGTCATTTGGATGAAAAAGACATTGGAACATTTACTTGTAAGATATGAGGACCCCATTTTTTTACACTGTGACAATATAACAAGTGCTATAAACATATCCAAAATCATTTTATGCACTTTAAGAAAAAAACATATTCCAATCAAATATCAGTTTTTAAGAGAGTGTCTCAAAAAGTGGTCAAATTGGAGTATATTGATACAAAGGAAAAAATTGCAGACATTTTCACTAAGCCACTACCCAAATAATCATTTTAGCATCTTATACATAATTTGGGATTTATCCCCTTACAATGAATAAAAAGGAGAAAAGGTAGCATATCAGGGGGAGATGTCAGGAGGAAGGGGGAGATGTCAGGAGGAAGCCTTTGGCATTAATGTCAAAGGGGGAGAAAATTGGAAAATTAAGAAATTGTTGTTATCAATTCCAAAGGGGGAGAATGTTGAATATAGTTTTCATTGATGTCAAAGGGTTTCAGTAATGAAAAAGGAATAACCAAGGACATGAGGGCAGGGAAAGTTCAGTAATGATAAAGGAATAACAAAATACTGTTGATTAAATTGACATTGTTATCAACACAATATCATAAGGAAACATTGATGAAATATTTCAAAAATATTGAGCCAAAATAACATAGTTGGCTAAGCGAATTCAGAAGCATTATAATGATAAGTTTCCATGAAGTGAAGAGTTAGATGGCCCAGATCATAAGAGAGAGAAAGATAAATGGTATAGAATAGGTTCCACAGTGCCAAGCTGCACGATTATTAAAACTGCAGAAAGAGTATTGCGAGAGAGATTTGTGGAATTCATGTTTGAGAATTTATGAAAAGAAGACTTGTAATCCACAATCCACAATTTGCAGAAGAATTTTTGTGGAAAGGGAATTGTGGAAGAAGTTTTGACAAAAGTTGAAAATTAGACCAGGAATCCGCAATTGCGGAAGAAGTTTTGTGGAAATAGGATCAAGAAAAATCGAAATGCAGACCCGCAATATGCAACCCGCAATTGCGGAAGTAAAGTTTTCCCACACATTGTGGAAAGATAGCTTGTGGAAATAAAAATGTGGAAAGGGCGTTGCGGAAAGGTAATTGCAGAAGGTTGTTACTGATAAATTTAAACAGAGTTAAAAATAATAAATAGAGAGGTAATTTCAAATTGGTTTTTGTTTGTAAATTCACGATGAAAATATGTGAATGTTAGATGAAGAGATACGTTTGAGGGTTTTTAGGAAATGCTTTAAAATTTCAAATAAGTGTCTATGTAAATTCAATTGTAATATCCATAGGTGTACAGAATTCAGAGATCGAATTATCATATAAGGGTGGTTGGGAGGCGCTTACGCAGGATACATGCCTGGAAGGGGGTAGTAGCTTCCTTCCAGTGGTAGCTAGAAAACAGGATGTCAAAGCATCCTTTCAGTAGTAGCTGATAAACCAGGGGGTCGTATCCTCCTTCCAGTAGTTACTGGTAAATAGGGTCTAGTATCATCCTTGTCTATAGTTGCAGGAAGAAACCATTTGTAAATACAATTTTGTAATAATATAAAGTGTTGGTGGTTTTCCCTATTGGGATTCCACAATCATATTGTGTGTTTTGTTTTTATTGTTGATTATGTTTTAAGTGATAAAAATTTAAATATATTGATTAATACTGGTTCACAACCCCCCCTCCACAATATTGCTTGATATTCCAACAATTGGTGTCAGAGCGGGATCTTCACTAAAAGTTTAAACATTTGAAGACAACTATTTTATCACTATGGATCAACAAGTAAAATCATCCTCCACGGTTCCAATATTCAACGGAGAATATTATGCATACTGGAGGATTGGGATGAGAATCCATATAATTTCTATTGGACTATATGTTTGGATGTCTGTAGAAACATGATATATATATCCAAAATCTTCTCTTGTAGATATTGAAGGAATAAAACAGTTTGGATACAATTCTAAAGTTGTTAATGCAATGTTGGATGGATTAGGCCGAAGAGTCTTTGTCAAAGTGATGCATTACAAAACAACAAAGGATATATGGGACAAATTGCATACCATATATGAAGGAGATTCCAAGGCATAAAAGGATAAAATTCAGACTTTTAAAAATCAATTTGAAAGTCTAAAAATGAAGGAAGAAGAAAACATTTCACAATATTTTGAGAGAATTGTTGAAATTGTTAATGAAATTCAAGGGCTAGGAGCAGAATTGGAAGAAAAGGAAATAGTTGAAAAGGTACTAAGATCACTTCCAATGATTTAAAATCTGAATATTTCCACCCTAGAAGATAGAGAAAATATTGACAGACTCACCATGGAAAAACTATATTGAATTCTTATAACTTATGAAATGAGGACTGGGAAAGATAATTCTCAAAAGAAGGACGTTGCTTTTAAAGCATCTAAGATAGATAAGAAATATAATACAAAAATTCAATCAGAAGACTTTGATGATGAAGAAGCACTTCTTGTTAAAAATATTAAGAGAGGTACTGATAAGTACAAAAGAAAATTACCCTTAAATTGTTTTAACCATGGGGAAATTGGTCACTTGGCTTCCAAATAACCTTATCCCAAACAAGAAGATGATAATGAGTGTCCCAAATATTCAAAGAATAAAAAAATAATTTTTAAAAAGAAAAACAAAAAGAAGAAGTTTTATTCTATGGATGATAACTGCTCAAATGAGTCTAGTGAACATGAATATTTTGAAGTCATATTCATGGGAATAGAGAACAAAATCCCTAGAGAAGAAGTAGAAGGTGTGGTAGACCTTGAAGCAGAATTTGTAAGTGCCCTTGAAGAATTATAGAAGTTTAGAAGAATGTACAAAAAATAAAAAATTCATATGATAGAATTTGAGGAGAAAAGCAATGATGTAGAAGGAATTATTGTTGACCTAGAAAATCAACTTCAAGAATCCAAAAGGTTTGAAAACAATCTAGAACAACAAATAAAAAAAGAGAGAAATAATTATAAAAGTTCGAAGCTGAATTGATCTTTCTTAGAAAGAAGACAAATGAAGAATCCTTTCAATCAAAGTTTAAGAGCAATTCAAAAACTATGGAGGACATTCTAAGTTGTCAAATATCATCTATTGAATAAAACTAGACTAGGTTATGACAATTGAAAGAAGACAGACCAATCCTCCTTCATAAATAAAGAAGGAAATAAAATAAGTTATGTTGATGCACTTGTGAGACCAGTTGTAAAGGAATACAGTAAAAAAATTTCTCTCCCTCAAAATAAAAGCAGGATAGATAATTTTCTAAGCAAACATCAGCAACTCTTTTTGGAAATTGTTATTCCTGTAACAATTTTGGACATATGGCTCGAAATTGTAAATTAATGGTTCCTATTTGGAAATGAATTACATCACAATCTCCTCTATATAAGAATAATGTTACTAAAAGAAATCCAAAAGGAAGAAACTATAATTATTTTTCTCCTCTAAAGAGTTATAGTATAGAATGTTACAAATGTGGTAATGAATGACACATTGCTAGAAATTGTAGACTAGTGATTCCTATGGAGAATGACACAACAAAATCTCAAAGCAATGAGGAAAGGAAGGTTTGGAAGAATAAGGGTGATGTGGAATGTTCAATAGCTCTATGCACAAAAAAAAACTATGGCGTGTGGACATTTGATGCTCAAAACACATGAGAGGAGACCCAAATAAGTTTATAAGCCTAAAAAGGAATAAAAAAAGGAAAAGTCACTTTTGTAGATAATCTATCCTCTAAAATAATTGGGAAGGGTACATTGGCTCTTAGAGACAAGATGAAAGCTGAAAATGTTTTCTTGTAAAGAACTTAAAACCTAATATTTTAAGTGTGAGCCAAACATGTGATTAAGGACACATGCATATTCGATTCCAAGAAGTGTGAAATTATAAGAAAAGATTCAGAAAAACTTGTTGGGACTACTGTGAGCACTCCAAGCAATGTGTATATTCTATAAAATTACAAACAATGTTATATGAGTCAAATTGATGAAAGTTTTCTATGACATAGAAAGATGGGGCACTTTAACTTTAGAAATCTTGTAAAATTTAGTAAGAAGGGAGTTGTAAGGAATTTTCCAAAGATCATAAAACCACCAAATCATGTTTGTAGGCACTGTCTTCATGGGAAGAAAATAAGAACAATATTGAAGGTAAAAGAACATACAACCTCTCATCCATTAGAAATAATTCACACTAATATTTTTGGACCAACAAGGACTAAAAGATTTCAAGGTGAATATTACTTTATGTTACTAATCTATGATTATACAAGGATGAGTTGGGTGGCATTTCTTAATGAAAAATCAGATTCCTTTATGAAGTTCAAAGCCTTCAAAACACTTGTTTAAAATGAATAAAATCGCAATATTAAATGTCTAAGATCAGATAATGGTGGAGAGTTCTCCTATAATGAATTCAATACGTTTTTTGAAATTCATGGAATCAAGAGGTTGTTTTCAATAGCAAAAACCCCTTATAAAAATGGAGTTGTTCAAAGAAAGAACAGGACAGTTCAAGAAGCATCTATAACTATGCTTAATGAAGCAAAAATTCATGATGGCTATTGGATAGAATTAGTATATACAGTTGTCTATGTACAAAACAAAGGACAAATCCAAGTGAAAAGTGACAAGAATCCTTATGAGCTATGGTTTGGAAGACCAATTTTAGTTAAATATTTTAGAGTTTTTGGAAGTAAATGCTACATAAAAAGATATGATCATAATCTAGGGAAGTTTGACTCTAGAACAGATGAAGGCATATTTCTTGGATATTATTCCACCAAAAGGGCATACATATGTTATAATATAAGGTTGTACAATATCATAGAAAGTGCAAATGTAACTGTTGATGACACTAAATCAAGAATAATACAAATCCAAGAGAGTGTGGATGTTGAATAAAAAACAAGACAGTTCACAAGAAGATGTTGTTTTTGAAAAATAAGAAGAAGGAAAAGTAGAAAAAGAAGAATGACATGGAAATGAGAATGAAGACTCTCCAATATCATACACAAAGACACCATCTAGGTGGGTTTATAAGAATCATTCTAAAAGTCAAATAATTGGTGATAAATATTCATGAGTTAAAACAAGAAGAAAATTACATTATGATGAAGAACAAGCACTACTTTCGATAGTAGAACCCAAAACATTTAAACAAGCTTGCAAAAGTGAGGATTTGATCAATTCTATGAATGATGAACTTGATCAAATAGATAAGAAGCAAACTTGGGAACTTGTCCCAATAATTAAGGGCATGGATTTTATTGGAACTAAATGTATTTTTAAAAACAAGTTCAATGAGCATGGTCATGGGACAAGAAACAAGGCCAGATTAGTATGCAAGGGATATGCTCAAGTAGAAGGTGTTTACTTTGAAGAAACTTTTGCACTTGTGGAAAGACTTGAAGCCATTAGGGCGTTTTTAGATTTTGTGGGCTACAAGAGCTTTCGAGTGTATCAAATGGATGTAGAATCTTCATTTCTTATTGGAGAAATTGAACAAGAAGTCTATGTTGAGCATCCTGAAGGTTTTCTCTTAAAGAAAATAGAAATTATGTTTTCAAACTTAAAAAGTTAGTTTATGGCCTTAAACAAGATCCAAGAGCATGGTTCTCAAGAATTGACAATTATTTAAAAAGAAAAGATATATGAGAGGGGCCAGTGACAACAATGTATACATAAAGTTTGAAAACATAAATATGATCATTGTTGTAGTCTACATAGATGACATCATATTTGGAAGTGATCTACAAATTTTGAGTGTAAACTTTGCTTCATAAATGAAGAAGGAATTTGAAATGTCAATGTTAGGATAACTAACATAATTTCTAGGTTTACAAGTATCTCAATCAGAAAAAGGGATTTTCATCTCTTAAACTAAGTATATCAGAGAGATGTTGAAAAACTTCAAAATGGAAGAATCCAAACCTGTTAGTACTCCTATGGTAACTCATTGTAAAATGAGCAAAGATGATGAATATTTAGAAGTATATCATACAATGTATAGGTCAATCATTGGTAGTTTATTATATGTAACAATTGCAACACCAGATGTAATGCAGGTTGTAGTTTTGGTTGCCAGATTCCAATCAACCACAAACAAAACACATGTGTCTACAGTAAAAAGAATTCTTATATATCTAAAAGGTACTGTGGATTATGGATTATGGTATCCAAAAAGAAATAGCTTCACTTTGAGGGAATACATTGATATTGATTGGGAGGAAGTATTAATGACAAAAAAAGAACTAGTGTAGCAACATTCTACTTAGGAGATTGCTTGGTGTCATGGCTAAGTAAACAATAGTCTTCCATTTCACTCTCTAGAGAAGAAGCCAAGTATATTGATGTTGCATCATGTTGTACACAAACCATTTGGATGAAGAAGACATTGGAAAATTTACTTGTAAAATATGAGTACCTCATTGTTATAAACTGTGACAATACAAGTGCTATAAACGTATCCAAAAATCATGTTATGCACTCTAAGAAAAAACATATTCCAATAAAATATCATGTTTTAAGAGGGAAAGTGTCTCAAAAAGTGGTCAAATTGGAGTATATTAATACGAAGGAACAAATTGCAGACATTTTCACTAAGCCACTACCCAAAGAATCATTTTAACATCTTAGACATAAGTTGAGAGTTATCCCCTTACAATGAATAAAAAAGAGAATAGGTAGCATGTCAGGGGGAGATACGTTGCCCAGGGGAGCTGTCAGAAGGAAGCCAAGTTTGTTATTAATGTCAAAGGGGGAGAAAATTGTAAAATTAAGAAATTGTTGCCATCAATGCCAAATGGGGAGAAGGTTGAATATAGTTGTCATTGATGTCAAAGGAGTTCAATAATAAAAAGGGAATAACAATGGACATGATGACAGGGGAAGTTCAATAATTACAAAGGAATAAGAAAAGATTGTTGATTAAGTTGGCATTGTTGTCAACATAAGATCATAAGGAAACATTGATGAAATAGTTCAAAAAGATTGATCCAAAATAACACAGTTGGTTAAGTGTATTTGGAAGCATTATAATGGTAAGTTTCCATGAAGTGAAGAGTTAGACGTCCCAGATCATAATAGAAAGAAAGATCAATGGTCTAGAATAGGTTTCACACTGCAAAGGTGAAATATTGTTAAAAATGTGGAAAGAGTATAGTGGGAGAGATTTGTAGAAGTCATGTTTGAGAATTTATGAAAATACGACCCGCAGTCTGCAATCCACAAATTGCGGAAGAAGTTTTGTAGAAAGGGAATTGCAGAAGCAGTTTTGACAAAAGTAGAAAATAAGACCCATAATCTGAAATCCGCAATTGTGGAAGAAGTTTTGCAGAAGCAAGTTCAAGAAAAATCGAAAAGAAGACTCGCAATCCGCAAGCCGCAATTGCGGAAGGAAGGTGTTCCCACAAATTGCGAAAATATCGTTGCGGAAGGCTAATTGCGGAAAGATGGCTTGAAGAAAGAAAAATGCAAAAGTTCATGACTGATAAATTTAAACAAAGTTAAAAATGATAAACATAGAGGTAATTTAGAATTGGTTTTTGTTTGTGAAAAGTAACGATGAAGATACGTGATTGTTAGATGAAGATATACGTTTGAGGGTTTATAAGAAATGATTTAAAATTTAAAATTAGTGTCTCTGTACATTCAATTGGGAGATCCATATATGTACATAAGTCATAGATCAAATTATAATATAAGGGTGGTTGGGAGGTGCTAGGGCAGTCTATAGGCATGCAAAGTGTTAGTATCTTCCTGCCAGTGGTAGCTCATAAACAGCATGTCAAAGAATCCTTTCAGTAGTAGTTGATAAAAAAAGGGGTTGTAGCCTCCTTCCAGTAGTTACTAGTAAATAGGGTGTAGAAGCATCATTTTTTGTAGTTGCAGGAAGAAACCATTTGTAAATACAATTTTCAAATAATAGAAAGTGTTGGATGGTTTTCCCTATTGGTATTCCACGATAATATTGTGTGTTCTGTTTTTTATTTATTTTTATGTTTTAAGTGATAAAAATTTAAATAGATTTATTAATACTGATTCACCCCCCACCTGCCCTCCCTCTCAATATTGCTTGATATTCCAACAATTGGTATCAGGGCGAGGTCTTCACCAAAAGTTTCAACACTTGAAGAGAGATATCTTATCACTATGTATCAAGAAGTAAAAACATTTGCCAAGGTTTCAATATTCAATGGAGAAGATTATATGTACTAGAGAATTAATATAAGAAGCCATATAATTTCTATTGGACTAGATGTTTGGATTTCTGTAGAAACAATATATATATATCCAAAATATCCTCCCATATATCTTGAAGGAATCAAACAATTTGGAAACAATGCTAAAGTTGTTAATGTGATTTTGGCTGCATTAGGCTGAACAATCTTTGCCAAAGTGATGCATTGCAAAAAAACAAAGGAGATATAGGACAAATTGCATGCCATATATGAAGGAGACACTAAGGTAAAAAGGGATAAACTCCAGACTTTAAAAATGAATTTGAAAGTCTAAAAATGAAGGAAGAAGAAAACATTTCATAATAATTTTAGAGAATTGATGAAATCGTTAATTCAATTCAAGGGCTAGGAGAAAATTTGGAAAAAAAAGATATAGTTGAAAAGGTACTAATATCACTTCCAATGATTTACAATCTGAAAATTTCCACCCTAGATGATAGAGAAAATATTTACAAACTCACATTGGAAAAACTATATGGGATCCTCGTAGCTTATGAAATGAGGATTGGGAAAGATAATTTTCAAAATAAGGAAGCTACATTTAAAGAATCTAAGAGAGCTAAGTAATCTACGACAAAAATTCAATCAGAAGACTCTAATGATGAAGATATACTTCTTGTTAAAAATATTAAGAGAGGTATTGGTAAGTACAAAGGAAAATTACCCTTAAAATGTTTTAGATGTGGGGAAATTAGTCACTTTGATTCCAACTTCCCTTATCCCAAACAAAAATATGATAATGAGTGTCTTGAAGATTCAAAGAAGAACAAAATTATTTTTAAAAATAAAAACAAAAAGAAGACCTTTTATTCAATGGATGATAAAATCTCAAATGAGTCTAGTGAAGATGAACATGTTGAAGTCCTATTCTTGGGAATAGAGAACAAAATCCTTGAAGAAGAAGTAGAAGGTGTGGTATATCTTGAAGCGGAACTTGTAAGTTCCCTTGAAGAATTAGAGAACTATAGAAGGATGTACAAAAAACAAAAAATTCATATGACAAAATTTTAGGAGAAAAAGAATGATGGAAAAATAATTATTGCTGACCTAAAAATTCAGCTTCAAGAAGCCAAAAGGGTTGAAAAAAATCTAGAACATCAACTCAAGAAAAGAGAGAAAGAATTATAAAAGATTGAAGATGAATTAATATTTCTTATAAAGAAGACAAATGAAGAATCCTTTCAATCAAAGTTTAAGATCAGTTCAAAAACTCTGGAGGACATCCTAAGTTATAAAAGATCATCTAGTAATAAAAATGGACTAGGTTATGACAATAGAAATAAGACAAAACAATCCTCGTTCATAAATAAAGAAGGAAATAAAAGAAGTTATGTTGATGCAATTATGAGACCAGTTGTAAAGGAATACAGTCAAATTTTTTATCTCCCTCAAAATAAATGCGGTATAGTTAATGTGCTAAGCAGACATCAACAACTCTTTTGGGAAATTGTTATGCTTATAACAATTTTGGACATATAGCTCGAAATTGTAAACTAATGGTTCCTATTTGGAAAGGAATTACATCACAATATCCTCTCTATAAAAAGAATGTTACTAAAAGAAAATTTCCAAAAGGAAGAAACTATAATTCTTTTGCTCCTCTATAGAGTTATAGTATAGAATGTTACAAATGTGGTAATCAAGGTCACATTGCTATAAATTGTAAACTAGTGATTACTATGGAAAATGACACCACAAAATTTCAATGCAATTCGGAAAGGAAGGTTTGGAAGAATAAGGATGATGTGGAATGTTCAATAGCTCTATGTGGAATAGAGAAGCCAAATCTATGGCATGTGCATAGTGGATGCTCAAAACACATGACAGGAGACCCAAATAGTTTATAAGCCTAAAAAGGAATAAAAAAGGAAAAGTCACTTTCGAAGATAATCTATCCTCTAAAATAATTGGGAAGGGTACAATGGCTCTTAGAGATAAGATGAAAGGTTAAAATGTTTTTCTTGTAAATAACTTAAAACCTAATATTTTAAGTGTGATACAAACATGTGATTAAGGACACATATGTATATTTGATTCCAAGAAGTGTGAATTTAGAAGAAAAGATTTAGGAAAACTTGTTGGGACTGATGTGAGAACTCCAAGCAATGTGTATATTCTAGAAAATGGAGAAAAATGTTATATGAGTTAAATTGATGAAGTTTTGCTATGGAATAGAAGGACGGGGCACTTGAACTTAGACAATATTTGAAATGTTAGTAAGAAGGGAGTTGTAAGGAATTTTTCAAAGATCATAAAACCACCATATCATGTTTGTAGAAAATCTCTTTGTGAGAATTGATACACAGTTGGATCTAGAAGACAAATGAGCACCCACAATTCGCTATAGTTCATAAACAAGCACAAAATAGCTGGAAATACTAAAATTTACATACACACATGAAGTCAATAATGCATATTATTAACACTGTACAACATGTAACTATGCTTGGAACTGATATATAGTACAATAGGAAAAAATTGTGAGGCCTTTGATGCAATGTGGAAGCATACAAGTGTCCTCACTAGATTTGACCCTCATCCCCCCTAAGTGGACCAATGAGCCTCCAACTCATCCCAAAAGGTCACAAATACATGTGTGAACATGGGTGAGGCATGTTGGAATGTTTTTGGAGGTATGAAAGTAGTGGGAAATCACATGGGTGAGTGGGAGTCTCTCCAGGAGGCAATGAATTCCCAAAATGGTCCAAAAATCACCCAAAACATGCACTAGTGCCTCAAAGGAGTCAAAATCCCTGAAAAAGGGGAAGGAGAGTGCATTACTGGTTGAATGAAATCAATGTAGGTTCATGGGTGTCATAATCATCAACCTAGATAACCTAAATTGTGAAGAATGATCAACTAGGAGCGCCTCAATTGTCATAATTGCTAATTTCTCTAAGTATAAACCATAGGAAATACGACATAGAAGCAAACAAAAGTGTCAAAGCTCTAATACTAAGGTACTAAGGTGGATTATAATTATAACACCCCCCTTAAGCCATACTTAGTAATGTTTAACGAAAAATATCATGGAGGCCATGGAAACAAAGGTTTAAGTTGCCTCATACAACATAAAATTTTATTTGTCCATGAAAACAAGGAAGAGAAGAAAACCACATGGGAACAAAACCTCTCCTCAAAAATGGAAATTGAGCCAAAAATATGAAGGTGAATGGAAGCTATCACCATGTGTCACTCACCCCAAGAAATTATCTCAAGTAAGTGAAGGTCTTCTTTGTGAAGCACGTGGTAAAAATATCAGCAGTTTTCTTAGCAAAAGGGCAATACTACAAGGCTATCACCTGATCATGCACCAAGCCCCAAATATAGTGAATATGTATCTCAATGCGTTTGGTCGTCTATCTCTATATTGTATATTTGAAAATCTTGATTGTAATTTTATTTTCACACCAAATGACAGTGGGTGAATCAAGTGCAACACCGAGTTTCCAAAGAATCCCTTGCAACCACACACATTGTGTAGCTGCAGTCACTGCTCCTCTGTACTTGACCTCAGCTGAAGAAAGGGATATAGTGTGTTGTTTCTTACTTGAACAACATATGGTACCATTGGAAAGCATGAAGACATAAAATTAATTGTACTTCCTATCAGTTGGATCACCAGCCCAATCATAATTAGAAAGTTTAATTAGTTCTGGTGGATAAATAGCAGCATAGTATACCCCAAAGTTCCTGGTGCCTTGTACATACTGAAGGATCATCTTGGATTCCTTCCAATGGATATCATGAGGCTCTTGCATATATCTATATAAATAACATACATCATATGATAATTAAGGTCTAGAGTGATTAAGATACAACAAACTCTCGACTAGCTTTCTATCCAATGAGCAATCCACCAATGGAGAGTCACCAACTTCACCTAGTTTGATACCAGAAAGGAATGGGAACTCAGTTTAATTACATTAATCCATTTTAAAACTCATTAAAAGGTCTGAAAAACATTTTTTTTGGATGACCTTGATCCCTACTTCATATTAAACAATTTCCAAACCAAGAAATTGTTTCAATAAGCCTAGATCGGTCATTGAAAATTCATTGTGCAAAGATGCTTTTATTGACCCAATTTATTTGGTACATATACATGTAATAAAAAGGTAATCAACATACAGTACTATGAACTGAAATACATCACTAATATGATACAAATAAACATTAGGATCATACTTTCATATAATAAAGAAAAGTTAAAGAATAAATTTGTCCATCTTGGCATACCAAGCCCTTGGGGCTTGCTTGAGGCCATAAAGAGACTTCTTCAACCTACATAAAAGAGAAGGATCCTCTTGGAAATATTTAGGTTTATTCATATATTTATCTTCCTATATATCACCATGAATAAATGCACTTTTTACATCCATGTGGTGAACCTCCCGGCACTTTCTTGCAGCAATGGCTAAAACTAGCCTGATAGAGTCCATCTTTGCAACCGGTGCCAATGTATCTGTATAGTCCACTCCTTGGAATTTATAGAATAATTTGGAAAATAATATGGTATTATAATTTATATCAGACCCATCATCAGAATTTTTTTTCCTATAGACCCATTTGCATTGCACCAGCTTCCTCTTGGGAGGCAAAGGAACCAATTCCCAAGTCTCATTTTCTTGTAGAGAGTTGAACTCTTATTACATGGTCTTTTTCCATATTGGGTCATAAGATGATTCCTGATATGATTATGTATAATATCCAACCATCATGTATAAATTCTCAATAATAGTCAATTCATTTTCAAAATAATGACTTTGAAATTGTGATATATTCTTCCTAGGATCTAGTGGATTGCCAACTAAATCCCCAGCTGCTTCTATGGTTTTATTTTCCCACTTGGGACTTGAGAAGGAGTAATGTTTGGAAAAATGATATTCATCCATATCATAATCATTAATATCATAAATATAATAAAGGTAATCATCACTTACATTACCTTTGTGTTGAGGAGAAGAGCATTCCCCTGGTGCTAGTTCAAAATATGGAATGATTTCTTCTTCGAATTGCACACTTTTTTATATGAAAGTATTTTCTGTTGAGGGATCAAAGATCTTGTATCCCTTTTTATATTCACCATATTCTACCATGATACACTCCTTTCTTTGTGGCTGCAAGGCCTTTCTCTTTTTTGAAGGAATCCTAGCCCAAGCCCTTTAGCCAAAAATAATGAAATGTGAAATATTTGGCTTGTGACCAAACCAAGCCTCATATGGTGTTTTGCCACTCATTTATTTGTGAAGAGATCTGTTTTGAATGTATGAAACACAATTAATGGCTTCATCCCATATATTAAGACTCAAATCCTTAGCCTCAATCATACATGTTTCCATCTCCTTGAGTGCCCTGTTCTTCCTCTCTGCCACCCCATTTTGTTGTGGTGTGTAGGGGACTGAATGCTACATTTGGATTCCACATTATTCACAAAGGTTCTACAAATATTTTTTCACATACTCTTAATCATTATCAGTGCAAAGCACTTTGATCTTATTCCCACACTAATTCTCAACCAAGGCTTTCCAAACCTCGAGAGTCTCAAAGACTTCATATTTGAGTTTGAGAAAGTAAACCCATCAAAACATTGAGAAATAATCTATGAAGTTCAACACATACCTTGATCCTCCATATGAAGGTGTAGGGAGAGGTCCAATAAGATATGAATGCACCAGTCCAGAAATTGAGTAGCTCTCCTTTCTTTCCCTTTCTCATAGTTGTGCTCTAGATGTTTTCCCACCACACAACCAATGCATGCACCATTGGAGGTATTTATAGGAGGAAGCCCTTCCACCATCTCACCTTTGTTCAATACTTGGATTTATTTGTAGTTCATATGGACAAATCTCTCATGTGACATCTTGATGGTTTCATTGACATGTGATAAAAGTGCTTTCCCTTTGGAACATGGAAGGAAGTGAGATAATTTATACATCCTAGCTTGGTGATCAGAAAATCCCAAATCCACCACCTTGTTGGTACAGATTCCATCTATCTCCATTGTGTGTGGATTAAATGTTACTCTCTTGGCTTCTCCAGTGTGGTTCATTTGGTACACTGACAGTAGATTCACTACCAAGTTTGGTACAAACAATACATTATTGAAATACCCATCCTCAAGATCGATCCTTCCAATCCCCTTGGCCTGGATCTTAGAATCATCACCCATTCGAATAATTGGGCCATTGTTTGAATACATGGATGTGAAGAACTCTTTGCCGGAGGCCATGTTCCTTGATGCTCCTGAATCAATTATGAAGGTAAAAGAGTCTAAAGAACCAACAACCAATGCATGGAACCTCTCTTTGTTGTCTGATCCTGAACCTCCATTCTTCTTCCTTGTGCCCTCTAGGACTGGGATGTTTTTCTCCTCCAGTAGTTTCACCATCATATCAATGGTTTTCTTCATACATGCACTCTTTGGATTCCATCGTTTGTGATAGTAGATACATTTGGTCTTGTCCTTGTTCTTATTGTCCTTGTCCTTGTAAGGATTCGAACTCCCATCTGCAGATTTGGGTCTGTCTGGTTTCTTCTTATCTAGTTGATTCAAATCCTTGGATTTGTTCTTTCCCTTGGATGGATTCAAAACTCCTGCAGAAAGAGATTGGTCTTTGCTAGACTTGATGGTACCCATTTGCACGAGATTGTATTGTTCTTGGGTCAAAGAATCCATGAACTTAGCCAGTGCAGGTCTGCGTCAATTTTGAACCGTGACCTTGCTAGAGTGAAATGTGCTTACAAACATAGAGTACTATGGCCCTGGATTCAAAAGTATTGACAGTATGAGTTGATCCTACTTCTTCTCTATGCCACATTGTTTGAGTTAAAGAACCAAAGACTTGAATTTGGTGAAGAAATGTTGGATTGTCTCAAAATGAGTAGGACTCAAGGAATTGTGGAAGTATTTTCAACAAAATTAAAAAAGCAAACCCATCATCTACAATCTGCAATTGTGGAAGAAGTTTTACGGAAAGGGAATTGTGGAAGAAAGTTCGAGAAAAATTGAAAAGAAGACATGTAATCCACAACCCACAATTGCGGAAATATCGTTGTAGAAGGTTAGTTGCAAAAATACAGCTTGCAGAAAGAAAAATGCGGAAGGTCATGACTGGTACATTTAAACAAAGTTAAAAATGATAAACAAAGAGGTAATTTCGAATTGTTTTTTGTTTGTAAAAAATCACGATGAAAAAACGTGAATTGTAGATGAAGAGATACATTTGAGGGTTTATAAACAATCTTTTAAACTTTCAAATAAGTGTCTCTGTACATTCAAATGGAAGATCCATAGGTATACAGAATTCAGAGATCGAATTACCATATAAGGGTGGTTGGGAGGCGCTAGGGCAGGATACCGACCTACAACGGGGTAGTAGCTTCCTTCCACTGGTAGCTAGTTAATAGGGTGTCAAAGAATCCTTTCAGTAGTATATTATAAACCAAGGTTTTGTATCCTCCTTCCAGTACTTGCTATTAAATAGGGTGTAGTAGCATCCTTTTCTGTAGTTGCAGGAAGAAACCATTTGTAAATACAATTTTGCAGTAATAGAAAGTGTTGGTGGTTTCCCATATTGGGATTCCATGGTAATATTGTGTGTTCTATTCTATTTTCATTGTTGATTATGTTTTAAGTGCTAAAAATTTAATATATTGATTAATATTGATTCACACCCCACCCTCTCAATATTGCTTGATATTCCAACAAATCTGAGAAGGAAATAAAATTTGAAAGAGATGTATTAATATATTGAGGTAATTGAAAATCTAGATCATATTTTTCTAGTCCATGTTCTTTGTGGGATTCCTCTATATCTAAATATGATTTTTATTGTCCATAAACTTGTTCTTGTTTCAAATCTTCATCTCTATTTTGAGCTACAAGATTTCCACAAGCTCATAAATTGTCTTTAACTTCTTTGGCATTTGAAAACATTTGTTGTAAGGAAGATGACTTTCTCTCCATGAGATGGAGGACTAACTCAGGATGTTGATGAGTTAATGTATAATATAACTTGGTAAGTATCTTCGAAGGTCTTATCTCCATAGGCACACTGACATAAAATCCTTAAAGCCTCCAATTAAACTTAATAATTGGCTCATCATTCTTCCTTTTCAAACCATAAAATTCAGAAATAAATTGATCATAATACTTTTTCTTACCCCAATACCTGAAAAATACATCATGTAAATCTCCCCATGATCCAATTGAATTAGATTTTAAACTTCGAAACTAGAACCAAGCATCCCTAGCTAAGGACTTGGAAATTATCCTTGTGTACAATCTCAAAATTGTCAATGAAATTGTGAAAACCTTCCAAGTGCTCTTCTATTGTGACATGGTCTTCTCTAGTAAACATAGCCAGATATTCAAAAAAGTTCAAGGGATAAGGATGTAAGTGAGATGGCATCCTGAGAGGTTTTTAAACATATTCTGTATGACTCTAGAATGAAAATCCGTGGGCTGAAAATAAGGCTTAACAAACTGATTACAAAGCTTTGCGGTGATGGTAATAGGTTATAAGATTTGAAAATGAGATAAATTAGTTTCATCATCTGCTCGGTTACAAGACTGGTTAGATTCGGGAAGGTCTTGAATATATACATCAGCATTTTGAATAGGATGAGGGGAGAAGACATGATCAACATCTACAACACAAGAAGAATGCATATATTCTTCTTTCAACGACGGATATACAAAGGAATGATGATGATCATCAGAGTAAACAAAGAAAAGGATAATACTCTTTATATGTAAATGGAAATACAGGAATGAACTGATGAAGAAGAGAAAAATCTCATAGAGAAATCTAATGAGTTGATACCTAGTTTTTCCATTTGGCATTTTCATCTTTATGTTTGCAATATTCTTCTTCTAGTGGAGTTTTTGAATGTGGATTCGCCAGGTAGATGATTACAGTCAGTTTCTGTGTCCTTCTCTTGTCTACCATCAAGAACTGGATCTATTTCATTCTCCCAGGTAAGATCAATTCACTTTCGTTCCCTGACGCCGCCGCCAACAGATGCACTCCAAATGCAGAGAGGGCATGGATAGCACATCTTAATGCTCAATGAAGAAAATAATGATTTAATTTGATGAGGTATATGGGGTGGCCAGTGTAAAGGAGTCAAAAGATCAATTCACATAGAAAAGGAATAATCCAGCTGAATAAATCAGACTCTATAAATACTCATGAAATACTGTAATGAATATGAAATATATCAGAAATGGACAAGGTTCGAGGATAATGGATAATACACAGAACAAACAACTCATCCTATATTAGCATAAAGAACAATTCTTATAAAAACATTCTAAGCATGAAATATGAGATATTAAATCCAAGTATAGGCATTTATAGGGAAAACATCCATATAAATGAGTCTATAACACAGATCAGTCTAAACAAGATTGCAAAATATCCAAACAATAATGATAACTAGAACCTAGAAAAAATTGATAAAAAAAATGTTTAAATAGCAGGCCACCAACAAAAACTACAGATCATGGTCACAAACCTTTCAGGTATAGCTCGCAAGCTCTCGACCCTTCACAAACTTCTCAGCCTCTTGGTTGGAACCCATTTTCTTTTACATCACAAACTAATAAAATATATAGCAATTACATGAACCGATAAGTTACCTTCAATTAAAAAAGGAATTTTCTCAACAACCTCAAAATATCACAAATCTTCAACTTTTCTGCAAAATATTAGGAGCTGCTGAGATAAAATGTGTTTGAATTGAAGTCGACCTTTAAGTTATTGTCGAGATTTTGGATGAAAATATGGAAATGAGAAGGGTACTAAACAGCTCAACTAATCTATTGCTTCCAGCTATGCTATTTTATAAATTTTCCTATGCCTTGAACATTCAAAGGCTTCTCGAAGATGCTCGTAGATCCCTTTGAATATGGGTGCAATCTTTAAATGGAAAGATCCTCTGCCACCTTTTATAGCTGAAAATATGGAGGTCATTTGAACTGCAAATATTTCTTCCTGAAATATGGAGATTGACTCTTTGATTTCTGATATCATAAATAGATTTGAGAATTGGATTGAAGTTCATTTTATTAACCAAAATCCTCGTATGGTTGACACGAAGCTTGAAAACTCTTTCAAGATGGAACTTAATAACATTGAAGATGAAGTTGAGTGCCAATATAAAAGTCCGTTGGAGTTTCAATAAATCTATCATCCCATTATAATAAGTCATCAACAGTTATAATTTGGACAGTCCAGCGATTTCCTTCAACATGTGATAGAGCAATTGAGCAGGTGTTTGACATTTGATTGCTTCTGGGTGCAATCTTCTTTAGCAGGATTGGACATGGTGATAATTTGGTGGCGCACTCACGATAGAACTTTTCATTAAGTGTTGAACACGAATGTTTCTCTAGTATGAGAATATATCCCACATACAAAAGGACAAAATAATTTTATGTTTTAATATATTTCGAGGTTCTATTAAATGATTGTTACGTGGTTTAATGCTTACCGACTCATGGGCCATCCATGGGGCTTTGTTGAGATTGGTGTGATGAGCCATTTTGAGAGTTAGCGGTTGGTGAAGACATAATGTAGAAATGGGACATGATATGTATTCTGTTTTTAAAAAACTTTAACACGTAAGTTATTGAGGGATAATGGATAAACCTTTTCTATTTTTGCAATTTTTAATAGAAATGTTATTTTAATTAAAAGATAAAAAAATATTTTTGGTTAAAATAATGATGTATATAAGCTAAGGATTTAACTAAAAGGTAACTCTCCAAGTCAATAAAGATTCACTGGATAAAGGATTTTGCAATGATGAAAAATTGACCAAAATTGATGTAACAAGAAGAAACCTAGTAAAATCTTATGCAATTTTGGCGGCTATTTGGAAGATGGGGTAAATTGACGCAGGATAATGGAAAGAATGAAGACTCCGGGGAAATAATTTTAGTGAAAAATATTGTGAGCATTTCGGTAGCAAAAAATGGATTCCCTCTTTACATGCATGCTGCCAGAATTTAGAAGCTTTGGTGGGGAGATTCTGGTACCAACAGGTATTGAAAGCGTTCCACACTTACAATATCATGTGTGATGCCCTAGGAAAATAAACTATGGTTACCACTTCACAATCAGTGGTTGGACTTGATAGTTATAAGTCTAGGATAACTCACATAGACTAGNCACAAAAAAGGGGGGGGGGGGGGGGGGGGGGTACCACCCTTACTAATTTGTATTGAACTCATGCTTAACTCATGTGTTAGAAGTGCTTTACTGGTATGCACTCTTTTCTACTAATGGATTTGATCTCTTTTTAATCAATACTAGTTTCAAAATTATGTGACCAAGGATGTGTTACTGTCCAATCGTATTCCAAGCCCCTAGCCTAATCTATGTTTGTGATATAAAAAATAATCTTGATAGTTTTTAGATTAAGCATTGATTTTAGAAATATCAAGAGACCACAAGACGTAAATGCATAATATCTCACATGGGAAATGAGGCAGGTTTTCCGAGTGGGAAAAATACTGGTGAAGCAGGATGCTCGAACGTAATCAGTCCTATAGGTTGTCCTCAGATATACTCAGTCCTGGAAAAGCTCGCAGGTTATCCTTGGACGTAATCAGTCCTGACGCACGTTACTTGAATGTAATAAGTCATGTGAGTTGTCTGAGTGTAAAAATAGCTCTACAGTGGTACACAGGTTACTGAAATGTAATATTCCTGAAGGTTGTCTGAAAGGAAAAGATATTGGATGTAAGTTGTTCAAATGTAATAAATCTTTGAGTTTGATATAGAACTTAAAAGTCCTATTGTAGTAGGTTGTTTGGCCGTAATCAATCTTTACAAATATATCTATATATGTGTGTGTTCCCATGTTGATATGATAAGGTCACGAAGGACGTGAGGTGCACCTAGGAGGTTCTCCTTTACTTGTGGAATGCAGGTTGATCGTGCAAATACATAATGCACTAAGTGTGATCCAAGGTGGTTCTCGCATAGCAGAAGTTGCAGGTTGTCCTAATCGGACATGAAAATATCCTAGCTTACACGTATGGTGATAGAACACAGGTGGTATGCATCTGGGTTGTGCTCTCTATGCTTTGTTTTGTTTTATGAGGGACAAAAGAGATTATTTGGATACAACAATATAAAGGGAGGAGCCACAGATTATTGTCATGGGAATGTAAAGAAGGTATCGGACAGTTCCTGCATGATGGATTGCTCGAGATGTGATGAATACATGGATGAGTACTAGTCCTACACCTATAATGAAAAAGGGTTGGCTCTGTAGAAACTTTCGATGATAGATAGTGTTAACCCAAAAATTACCCAATCATATCTACATGACCTACACCACAAAGAAATCCATTTCACTACCCTCATTTGACCCCCACACCCTTGCAAAGGCTCAAATAACACAAAAATGGCTTAAAAACCCCTAAAAAGAGACAAAATAGCTCTCATAGGGGCTAAAACCTCCAAAAAGGGGTTAAAACCCCTCAAAGGAGCTTAAAATCCCCAAAGGAGCTAAGAATTGGGTGAAAGGGGCTTAAAGCCCAAAAAAGGGGCTAAATCCTTGACCAAGGGCTTAAAACCCTAAAAGCTCAAGAAAAAACTATAAATACAGGGGTGGGGGTCACTCTCAAAACATTGCTCATTATCCTACTGTTGCTCTGCCCGTGTGAGTGCCTTGAGACCCATCTCTCTCAAGCCATTAACCCCTCTCTCTCTTTTGCTCCATTAGCCACTTCCCTTTTGTGTTGAGCTTAGCTCCACACCATTCAAACCAGTAAGGAGAGGCTTCTCCTTGAGCTAGGGCATGGTGGCCCATATTCAAGTAAAAGCTTAGGTATAATGAGATGCATATTTTGTTTAGTTTTATTTGCAACTTAAATGTATATGTAGGTTTATTTCTAACAGTAGATTGCAGGTTCTCCATTGATTATTTGATTGCAGGTTTATTTTGTGAATAGTTTGTTGCAGGGTTTCCATGGCTCAAAGCTAACCTTTCCTTGCAGGTTTTTCTTCCATCCACAGGATCCCTACCCTTCCATCCTATAGACGGAAGGTAGTTGTTCCTGCTCGTAGCTAGGGTGAAATCCCTACTATAGATTGGCGACCATACCAGGTCGATCCCAAAGGATCCCTGGGTTTTTTCAATTTTTCAGTTTTTTGTTAACCTAGTTTAGATTTATGTTTAAATATAGTTTAGATCTCTGTTTTTTGCATTTACATTTATAGTCAAGCCTCCTTAAGGCCGAACCAAGCCTGTTCGGCCACAGTACAAGTTACCGTCGGCCGTTCCCAGCTCATATTTTAAAAAATTTCACTTTCCAGGCCAGGGCGCTCTTATTGGGCTGAAAAGTGCAACCAAGTCACTCATTTAGCCCCAAAAGGAGTGACTTCACTCCCATATGCCAAATCGCGCCTGTTTTTGGTTTCTGTACGACCCCCTCACCACATTTGCCTCAAAATGGGAGACCTGTCTCCCAGGATTCGTTTTTTTTTATGTTCAGACTGTCAGTGCGGCTCAGCCACCACTGTCCAACACCCTGTTTCCTTCTGCATACAATTTATGTAAATTGATGATAGATTTGATTAGCTATTAATACATATGAATCTATTTTAAGGCTTAGCTAAAGTACCGTAAGTTAGTTTTCAGTTTTTAATTAAACATTGGAAATTAACTCCTTGCCTAGCCCTTCCTCCTCTACCCAGTCATCACCCTCTAGGGTATTCTGGGATAAGACAAAGGGTCAAGCTTGTATAGTAATAACCACTTACACTTGTGATTGCTTTAGACCACTAAAAACGGGTGACTTGGAAGGTAGAGGGGGTGGTAGGGCCAGGGGGCCTCACGACGTTCACATCCTCCCTGTTGACCGACCTTGCACTCGAAGAGTGACCTAAGGATCTATGGGTGGGCTTAGTTCCACTGTGTTAAGAGTCCAACAATCTTGCCTGGTCGAAAAGGAATACAGGTGTAGGGTAGTCACCTAGCAAGTTTACAATAGATTATGTTCATTAGTTGCATGTTTCAAGTTTTTTGTTCAAAAATTCACTTGTTTCATAACAGGTTTCTCGTTATGTAATCTCTATAAGAAACCATAACTGCAGTCACCAAACTAATAATAGAAAATAATATAAAAATGAACAATCTTTCATACACTGAACATGCACACAACCACACCAAGTAAGATAACCAAACTCAGTTCATGATGCTGAGCCAACCATTAAAATCTATCGATTTACATTAATTCAAAATCTTGTAGTCTTTGAGTACATAAGTCCCTGACTGCCTTAACCGTGGGAAGTACTTGGGCTCAGCCAAGCAAAATGGGAAATTACCCCTACTGATTGACTAGCACTCCCGTGAGGAAAAATCCAAGTGTTGTCTCTTGGCAGTCTTGGTGGCCGAGTGACCACCTAAAAGCCAATAGGAAGCCACTGAAACCGGGGTCCAGACCATCATTACATGATTACACCATTTGATCTACCAACCAGACACACTTGATCCCGCATGCTCTTCTTTATGCCCAAGAGGTGATCCACCACAGTTGGGTCCTTGAGCCAACACCATCGAGACCATTCTCGATGACCCTCTACATCATTAGAAGGTCACACAGCCTTAGACTTAGACTTAGACTCATATCAATCTTAGCTAGATTTACATACTGCACCATCTAGCCCCATGGATGGTGTAAACCCAGATCCACTTTTCGGATTGGTGATTCGTAGTGGACCCATGTCCATACCTCACACCACCACTAACACCCTTGCAGGCGGTCCTAGTACTTCCATGTAGAATGACATAACTCAGTTGCCTCCACTTGTACCCACCAGTCGAATTGTCCCACCTATCATACTTGGGGGCAATGACCCTTCTACTGACATTGTCCCACTTACCATGCCTGGGGGTAATGGCCTATCCACAACTGCGCCCCAAGTACCCCCAATCATGCAAGTACATCATGTTCCTGTAAAACCCACCACTATTACTGGTCCTTCCCACATCAACCTTGGGTCAAATATCCCTTTCATGGCATGCCTCAACTTCCCTCACTTGGCTAGGTTAACCAATGACCCTATCTGTCATCAAACCTTGGCCTCCCATGCCAACCAAGCTCCCCTCAGACATCCCTAAGTTTGAAGGGAAGGTAGGGGAGTGCCCCCAAAACCATATCATGACATTTCACCTATGGTGCTCATCAAACAACATCGTAGATGATTTGATCAGACTCATACTTTTCCAAGGCACCCTCACAGGTGTTGCAGCCAAGTGGTACATTGAGCTACCACAAGCCGAGTACCTAGACTTCAACTCCTTGGCCTTTATATTCCTACAGTATTTCCAACTCCCTGTCAGATATGATGAAGGAGTGAAAATATTGCTATCTTGTCACCAAAACACTGCGACCCACATAACCGACCACATCCATGAGTGGCGACGACGTCGCAACTTATGCAAGATCAAGCTTGATGACCGGATCTTCCTTGACTGGTTCTTAAAAACATTGCTGCCACCCAAATAGAGGAAGAGGCCATATTGAAGGCCCAATAGTTTGACCTCATTTACGCACAGTTTGGATACCTCTACACCATCATTCCAGACGCTCCCCATGCAGGCACCTCCTACTAGGATGCACTGGGGGAATCCCATACTACAGATGGCATCATAGGCTCTATATCCCATCAATAATAGCATCACTCGGAACCACCTACAATGCCACCACAACCAAGTGACACCCCTAGTTTTTCCTACCCAAACCAAGCTCCTGACTATGCAAGAATGATGTCTCAATCTGGAGCTACAACCTCCTATGCACGACCTACGCCACAGTAGCAAACCCATGCACCTACTTAGCTGGCACAACAATATGTGGGACATATGCCCACATTTGTGGCACCCCCAACCCCCCAAGTCTACTATGCAGCACATGTGCAAGCCGCTCAAACCCCCGTCCTAGCTTTACCAGCACCTTTGGGACAAGTGTTTGCACAACAAAACTGTCCCACCCAACCAGCCCCTAATAACCAACAAGGGCAAGACAGAAACAACCGAGCAAGGAATCAAGGCAGCAACCAACCACAAGGAGGTGGTCAACAACCAAATCCTCCCACTAATGTCGGGGCAAACCGGCCAACTCAAAACCCCCAGCAACCAAACCAACCTAGACGCAATGCTCCGTTATGCACAAATCAACCATGCAAACTATGTGAGGTCTATGGGAACTATACACATGAATGCCCCTTCATGGGTCACACTAAGCAGGTCATTCAGAATGAATTTCAGCATGCTACCAATATGGCGGCCCCAGCTCAACCCAACCTGACACCACCAGGAACTCTTCCTATAGAGCTCCAAAACCC
The DNA here is from genome assembly GCA_001517045.1 of Pseudotsuga menziesii. NCBI lineage: Eukaryota > Viridiplantae > Streptophyta > Pinopsida > Pinales > Pinaceae > Pseudotsuga > Pseudotsuga menziesii. Next base: position 824,709 of record LPNX011042019.1, on the reverse strand, counting down.
ATTACCAGTCCAAGGACTGGTAACAACCACATCTGCTCCCCAACCCAATCCCCCAGTTGCACCTCTGACAGCAGAAACAGGTCTTCACCACCTGCTAGCCTTGACAACTGAAGAGGTCAATTTATATACCAGGAGAAATCAGTAAAGATCCAACACCGAACCCACTAACCCATCAGTGGCATCCACATCCAAAACAACCAGTACACCTCTTCACTTACCCCCTTTTCCCCCACTCCCCCCCATACGGGGGGTGGCCAATAATGCCACAACTAAAGTTACTATCAGCTATAGCATCGTGGATGACTTGGCCCAAACACCTACAGCCATGTCTTCTCTTGAGGTACTTAAAACTTGCCCAACATAGCGAAAAGCCTTACTAGCCTCCCTCGGTGCTGTAGACCCCTCTGACTCCAAGTTGATCACATTCGACACAGATAACGGAGAACCACAAATGTCATCAACCATCACCTTCCAAATCCTGGTATCCATTCAGAATTTGGTCGTGCATAAGTGCATCGTCGATGAAGGGGCATCCCCATGTGTCATGTCAACCTTAGTCTGGTAGAAACTTGGGTCCCCAATTCTACAACCATCCACTACTACTCTGTGGGCTTATGATGGCCACCCTAATTAAACCCCAAGGTATCCTCCCACATGTTCCCATCACATTAGACAGGAAAATAGTATTGATTGACATAGAGGTTTTCAATGCTCAGTTGGACTATAACCTTCTCCTCAGAAGAAGTTATATGTACGCCATGAGAGCTGTAGCATCAATTGTTTTTCGTCTCATGCTGCTCCCTCATGACAGGAAAATAGTGACGGTTGACCAATTAGCTTATCACGATCCGCAAAGGCTAACAACGCCAGGCAACATTATCCCTTCATTCAACAGCATCATCGATGGCATACTCGCCTCCCCATTATTGAATGTGGGCCATGGGTTGTTTACCGACACCACCATGGTGACCTCCTTCCCCTTTGTGTCACCACCGCTGACACCAAATGACATTGTGGATTTGTGGATGCTCTCATCCATGACTGCCACACCTAAACATCAACTACACATGCAGCTCCAATAGCAGCCGCAACATCATCCGCATCTGCAACATTATGCACAGCCGCAACCACAACCCCATCCCCACATGCAACCATCAGGGAGTTAATTGGGATCCTCCCCAGTCCACACAATTCCCTTCCTATTTCCCATGCCTGGTGTCATGAGTAAGCCAGTAATGGCTACCTTAAACTTACCCAACTTCACATTGGGGATTCCCGTGTGGTACCTCGATCCACCAGCCCAACCTCTGATGCCCCAGGTCATCTTAATCCCCATGCAACCCATTGCAGTCAAATCTCATCCTCCACCCAGCCTGCAAAAACCAACCACTACACCCACACCCACACTGCCCCACCCAAAAAGGGTCAGCGAAAAAAACATGAAAGCAACAACTGAACCTCGGTAGACCCCGTGTTGCGCCATGTGTGAAGAACATGGCCATGCAACTCAAAACTGCCCCGATATTCCCATGATACACGGACATTTGGATGGCATGGATACAATAGAAAACATCCCCGTGGTTGAACTCCCGAGTGGGCCAATAGTGAGAAACAATTCATTGAGAACAAACCATGCTTGTGCCCTTTGCGGATTGTATGGACACTATTCTCACCACTTCCAGGACTTGTTCGAGTTTTGAATGAACCTATCCAAAATTTGACAACATGCCCTTGAATTTGAGATCACTCTGATCAAAGAAGTCCACCCCCCACCTCCTTCTTCAAACACCATGTCCATTTACAGGATGTCCAGTACCACAGACCCTCTTATCCCCACAATCACCGATGGTCCATCAGACCTGTCTCACCATTTCTTTCACAACAATGAGGAGATTCTTGAATCCTTAACTGCATCGGAATACCCTTGGGACGACATGCACCACTGCTCATTCTTCCTCCCCAAAGAACTTGTGTCGCAGTATCACTAGTTTTTCATTGAAACAAAGGATTTCATTCATGGGAAAGTTGATTGGTTCAAAAATCCCATTCCGGCACCAGATTCCTTCGAATAAAGGAACATGGCTAATATTTCACCAACCTTTAAAATCAACATCTCAACCAATCCTAAGATGCAGTGAGGAAATCATGTTGGCGAAATCATGCTCCTCAAAAGAAGTCTCTTCTTACAAAGTGCTCTTCCAAGAATTCAGTGACATCTTTGCCTGGTCCTACATCGAAATGCTCAGGTTGGATCCATCCATTGTGGAACACCACATCGACACATGGCCCGATGTGGTACTCATGCGCCAAAAGCAACAACCCATCCATCCCTCCAAAGCTTCCATGGTCAAAGCCGAAATAGAGAAGTTGCGCACGACTGGCTTCACTTACCCCATTGCTTACATCACATGGATTTCAAATCCTGTTCCCATGAATAAAAAAGAGGGTACCATCCACATTTGCACATAATTCCGTGATCTGAATTGGTCGTGCCCCAAAGACAACTTCGCAACACCCTTCATCGATTAGATTATCGATGCATGCAATAGACATGAGGTCTTTTCCTTCATGGACAACTTTTCCAGATATAACCAAATTCAGATCCAGAAAGAAGATAATTACAAGACTGCATTCACAACCCCATGGGGCACATTCGCATATCGATTAATGCCATTTGGTATAAAGAATGCTGGAGCCACCTTACAGCGTAACATGACATATTGTTTCCATGACCTAATCCACATCATATTGGTCTATCTGGACGACCTTACCGTTTGATCACAAAAACAAGCAAAACATATAAACGACTTGTGGCAAGTCTTTTTACGATGCCGCAAGTACAAAATTCACTTGAATCCCCTAATGGTGCATTTTTTGTGTCCCAACAAGTCGTCTGCTTGGGTTCATCATATCCCACAAAGGGATAATGGTTGACCCTCTCAAAGTTCAAGATATCATTGATCTCCCTATACCACAAACCTTGCGCCAACTACAAAGCCTCTAAGGCAAGGCCAACTTCCTTCGCCACTTCATATCAGAGTATGCAATGAAATCCCATGGATTCGTATGCCTTATCCACACCAAAATCCCCTTTGGTTGGGATCAACAAGCACAAGAATCATTTGATGAACTCAAACAAGCCCTGGCTTCAACACCATTACTCTCAGCACCAGACTTCACCCAAGACTTCATTCTTTATGTGTCGGCCTCGAAAAATTCCATTGCTGGAGTCTTGGTCCAGGAAGACAATGCTCATCAGGGGCATGTGATTTATTGTGTCATCTAGAAACTGACAGGTCCCCCACTACGATATTCACCCGAGGAGAAACTATCCCTTTTCGTTGTCTTCTCGGCCCAAAAGTTGCACCACTACATCATTGCAAACCATACCCAAGTAGTGGCTAATTCCAACCCAATGCGGTACCTCTTAAGCCATCGCCTTGTACAAGGCTGCGCAACCAAGTGGGTAGTTGTCCTCCAAGAATTTGACTTGGATTTTGTTTCCCCGAAAAGCACAAAGGCACTAGCACTATCCGCTCTCATGAAAAATCTGCCCCCATTAACCACGTCACCACCACCAAAGTATGACCTCCATGATGATTTCCTATTCATCATATCCATGGAAGACCCATGGTATGGGGGAATTGTGCTGTATTTTTGTACACGGAAGTTTGCATCCCACTTAAATTGTGAAGAAAGGAGGCACATCCGACATCAAGCCGCTCGCCATCTTCTGATTGGAGATGTTTTATATTGTTGAGGCATTGATACCATCTTACGTCGTTTCCTCACCCATGACGAGGCCGAGACAGTCCTTAATGACTGTCATAGTGGAGCCTGCGATGGCCACCTTTCAGGTCTGGAAACCGCCTAGAAGATTCTATGTTTAGGCTACTTTTGGNCCCCCCCCCCCCCCCGCCCCCGCCCCATTACACCCCGTAGCCATAGTCTATCATTTGTGTAAATGGGAAATTGACTTCATGACAATCAACCCTACCTCGGCCAATGATCATAAATATATCATTATGATGGTTGATTACTTCACTAATTGGGCCGAGGCCATGCCCATGTTTGATTGCAAAAGTGAAACGACGCCATGTTTCTTCTTTAACCACGTCATTTCACGATTTGGTGTTCCGAAACAGTTGGTTTCAGACCATGGTAAGCACTTTGAAGACACTATTTGGGCTGAGATTTCAACCATGTTGAAATTTGAATACTAGTACTCATCTTCCTACTACCCCTAGGGAAATGGCCAAATGGAAGCAGTCAACAAAATCACCAAAACAATGCTCCAAAGGATGGTAGGAAACCATAAAACAAACTGGCACCACAAGTTGTTTTTCGCGCTATAGGCTTATCGCACATCCACAAAAATTGCAACTGGTTTCACCCCTTTTCGTCTAGTACAGAGCATTTAATCAATGCTCCGTATAGAGTGCCAAATCCCATCACTCCGCCTCGTAGTAGAACTACTCCTTGATACTTCTCCTTTGGAAGAAAGAATCCTCCAACTTGAAAAAACCATAGAATACCATAAGGCTGCCCTCCAAGCCATTGAAGTAGAGAAAACATGGTCAAAATCCTATTACGACTCCCATGTCCACCCTCGCACCTTTAGCGAATGTGATATGGTTCTGGTTTATGACCAACCCAATGATAAGTTGGGTAAAGGAAAGTTTGAGTCAATGTGGTACGACCCATATGTCATCCACCGTTGCCTCGGAAAAGGGGCATATTTTCTTGTTGATTCAGATGGACAACTCTTGGAGAACCCCCGTGACGGGCTCTACCTCAAGATATTTTATGCTTAACATCACCAATGAGTCATTTCATTTTCCTTTTTTGTTTTGCAATGTTTTTACCACAAATCAGAGACCCCCTCCAATAATGGCTCTACACATGAGGGTAGCCCATTGGAGGGTTCGGTACCACATATGCACATGCACACAGTATGGCACACGTATGGTCTAGCTACCACCATGCTAGCATACCATTAGGTCCCTAGACCTGTCTTGGAGGTCCATTCAATTTGCATACCACCGTGTGCATCGTACATTGTATGTTGAGCTAGCTCCATACCCATAGGCTCCCATTTGGTTTAGTTTTCCCCTATGCATCACAACACTAGGGTCGGCACCATTAGCTACTAGCCTGAGTCAACCGGAGTCTTTTTGACACACCCTCACACTTCTAGGTTTAGAATTCCATCCTCTATACTTTAATGAGACCACAGTCTCATGTTTAAAAATTAATTTTTGGGGCCACTTCCCGAGAGTTACCTCGGTTTACGTACCACAATGTGATATAAGCGTCTCCAGACTTGTACTTGCATCACATCACCACCGCAACTTATGTGGGACTTTGGACCACCTCCCAGAAGCCACCTGATTTTACATGCCCTTCGCATATAACTGCCTAATCCGTCCACCGCAACTTACGTAGGTCCCCAGACCACTTCCTAGAGAGCAGATCATTTCTTTCACATGCATTTGGCACATGAGTTCCTTCGGACTTGCGCTCGCATTGTATGTAGTCCAGTCCATCTACCACAACTCACATAAGACTCTCCTGACCTCTGTCCTAGAGCCACCTCAGTCTGCGTGCCTCTTTCACACCGATTCACATTCCTCTACCATGATCTATCCCATACAAGTATGTTCAAGAGCCACCTGCTCCATCCATATTGCACGGTTGACCTTTGGACCATTGTCCATAGTCTTGAGAAGGGGGCACCTTCAGTTCCCCCACGATCGATTGACCATACCAGAGTTTTCATTAAGCTCTTTTCTGACTCCTAAAAGAATGAAAAGATTTTCGAGCGCATTTGCTTCCTCTCCCACTCGTTAAAGTATCAAAAAGGGCGTCTACATTGCTTCGTTTATCTCCTTTTGCAAACCATGTAGACTACCATATGAAAAGGACCACCTTGGCACATTCAAGCCAAGACCATTCCCCTCTGCATCCTTTTATGCTTTCTCGGGCAGAGGGGTCGAACTTTACGAAAAATCTCACCATGTGTTGTCATTAATCTCTTTCCTAGACTTCTCATCAAGAAAATATCGCTGAGCAAACTTGGTTTCATTCATGCTCGTAAAAGTATTTGAATGACCATCGAGTCAGTACAGGTTTAACCTTTTTCGGCCTAATTGGAATACCAATGGTAAAGAAGTCTCCCATCCCCCAAAGGATGGGAGAGCTCTCCTAGGTACACTTTTAACCTTTTTCGAGCACAGGTGACTATCAACGAAAAAGAGACCCCACTAGAGTCTTCTTCATGCTTTCAGATTGTCTAAAATTGAAAGCACCATTGAGCATTTACTTTCTTGGGCTCGCTAAAAATCCATGAGATCGTACCACAGCAGTGTCTTTAGACACCACCCCACATATAACAGTTCAGCAGCATTCCCACTTTGGGTCTCTTTTGTTCATATTATTCTGCGACGTGTCTTCCTTGGATCCCATCAATACCAAAAGTGTCTACCTCCCCCAAGTATTTCCCATCTACAGTTCCATCCCCAGTATTACAGCTATGATCCCTTTCCCATGAGTCAGTTTCATTTGCTACCTGGTCTGCCCTGCTGTCATACTCTGAACAAAGGAATTTTGAGTCCACTACATTCCCCCTGCCCCTGTTCCACCCTCTTCCCCCCATTCAGTGGGTCAGTCCTCAGATTGTCTCACATCTGTCGGTTATCTCCCTCGCACTTCTGGCCAAGGAAACACCATTTCCTTGGTCAGTTGTAGGTCTCCCTCTATCGATGACAATGCATACATTCCAGAGGATAGACCCAGAGGTCCTTGTATCTTGGTTTCATTAACCTCATTGACGATTTCCTTGGACCACTTTAGAGGAGTCCTTAGTGCCTCTCAGGATGGTTGTTTCTCATGTGATCGACTCCAGCTACATCATCGCACCATTGATATTTGTACAAGGTATTGGTCTGTGCAATATTTGGTCGAAGACCCTGGATATCACCCGACTCTAGCACATTGATGAGTCTATTGAGGGACCCAAACAGGTTCATGTCCCTAGTGATTTTCGGGTTGCGCTGGAGATAGTGTTCAGAAGCCCTAGAATAGTGCTTCGGTATAGCTTCATGATTGATGCAACACATTGTACCATAGAGACTCTAACTCTCTGTTAGTGAGTCCCTAGAGCCACGTACCGTTCTAGATCCAGCAGACCATTAGTCATGAAGATATAGCATTCCATGAGAATTCCATGGGTCCAATGTAGCAGTTCTTCAGATCCATATTTTATTCAACTTCTTATTGAGGAAACCACTATGTAACAACAGTTGTACATTATTGGCTCTTGCATTTTAGAGCTTAGATCACATTATTCTTTTGACATCGTTATGAGCATGGGGATTCCCGCCTCATCCATATACATGTCATACATTATTTGTATCTCACCCATTGATGGGAACCATATTAATACACAAACCAAAATCCACTATGCCCCATCCTAGGAAGCACCACCTCTCCCAAGAAAATCCTATGATGTCCATCAACCATACGATGAGCTCCTACCCTCACACATCAGGGGGAAATCTGTTAACCCAAAACAATACCCAATCATCTCTACATTACCTACACCATAAAGACATCCATTTCACTACCCTCATTTGACTCGCACACCCTTGCAAAGGCTCAAAAAACACAAAAAGGGCTTAAAAACCCCTAAAAAGAGCCAAAATAGCTCTCATAGGGGCTAAAACCTACAAAAAGGGGCTAAAACCCCTCAAAGGGGCTAAAACCCCTCAAAGGGGATAAAACCCCTCAAAGGATCTTAAAATCCCCAAAGGAGCTAAGAATTGGGAAAAAGAGGCTTAAATAAAAAAGGGGTGAAAGCCTTGACCAAGGGCTTAAAACCCTAAAAGCTCAATAAAAAACTATAAATACAGGGGTGGGGGTCACTCTCAAAACATTCCTCATTAGCCTATCATTACTCTGCCCATGTGAGTGCCTTGAGACCCATCTCTCTCATGCAATTCACCCCTCTCTCTCTTTTTCTCCATTAGCCACTTCCCTTGTGTATTGAGCTTAACTCCACACCATTCAAACCAGTAAGGAGAGGATGTTCCTTGAGCTAGGGCATGGTGGCCCATCTTCAAGTAAAATCTTAGGTATAATGAGATGCATGTTTAGTTTAGTTTTATTTGCAGCTTAGATGTATATGTAGGTTTATTTATAATAGTAGATTGCAGATTCTCGATTGATTATTTTACTGCAGGTTTATTTTGCTAACAGTTTGTTGTAGGGTTTCCATGGCTCAAAGCTAACCTTTCCTTGCAGGTTTTTCTTCCATCCACAAGAACCCTACCCTTCCATCTATAGATGGAAGGTAGTCATTCCTACTCATAGCTAGGGAGAAATACCTACTAAAGATAGTATTTTTCGATGATCGATAAGAAGTTGATGATGGAAACATCTATGATGATGACTCTATGACTCCATGATGATGACTCCACAATGAATATTTGACCAGATTTTTTGATGACTGTGGAAGAGAGAGAATAAATTCCTAGTTAAGAGGGAGTGTTGTTGTATTTGTAACTTCAGAAGATATTCTGATGTATATTATCATTGTATGTAGGTGTACCCCCATTGGAGATGTGTTTTCCTCCTTATGGGATGTCTTTATTGTGTCTATACCTTGAGGTACAACCTATGTTGTAATACGGGGTAATAGTACCTAGTGTAACATCGAGTAATATGTATTTGGAGTCTCTCTAGGAGAAGTCAGCCCTGTTAGGGTAATAGGTCAAACCTAGTCATGTAATAGGTCAATCACTTGAAGGGAATAAATAGGGAGGCTCCCTCCCTCATTCATACACACCTCACACTCACTCAAGTTCACATGAGAGAGAGATAGAAAAAGGAGGAGAGGTAGATAGATGCTGGAGACTTCTTATTACTGGGTTTGATAATCTTATGACAAAGTCTTTGTGACTGTACTTTTCTGAGGAATTTTGTGGGGTTTTCTCCTTTATAGTTTCCTCAGTGAAAATCTTTGTGTCTTGTGTATCTATTATATCTTATGCATCATTTTTGTACTTGTTATTCTTTCAGACAAAGTTCCTAATTAAGCTTATCAGATCTATAAAACTAGCAATGAATCATATGATGGCTAAATCAAGCACCAAATTGGTTTTTCTCCATGAAATCGCCTTTGTATTATCCCAAAGCAAACAAAAAGTAGAGGTTATGAATAAAGTCTTGAAAACTATGATTCAACACATGGTGGAGACGCATAAATATAATTAGTATTTAATGATTTTTTCGTCTCTTTGGTCTTATAGGACCTCACTAAAAACTGCTACTAGATTCATGCCTTTTTCATTTCATTTATGGTCTGGAAGCAATTTTACAAATAGAATATGAAATCTCATCTCTCAAGCTATCTATCAAACTCCTGCCAAATACTTCAAAATAGGAATAATTTCTTTTATACTTGACCAAACTTGACGAGACTCATCATAATTCTACTCTCACTAATGAAGCACATAAGAAGTGTGTCAATGCCCAATATGACAATTCGTTCAACCTTGCTCTTTTAATGAAGGATATCTAGTTTTAACCTATGATCAAAATCATGTCAAACTAGGATCAAGAAAATTCAAGTTCATGTAGCACGGCCCTTACATCGTAAAATGAGTGTTAGAAAAAGGTGCCTTTGAGCTATTTGACTATAATGGAATCCATTTAGGATATCGTCAAAATGGGATCTACTTGAATAAGTAGTATTCTTAGGACCTTCTTGCATTTGTACTATGTATATATGTACCATTAGCTTGGAATGTTTGGTGTGGTGTGATTTTTCTTCTTTTACGTGCAAGAAAGAAAAACATCAAAAAACATAAATACAAAAAGTATGACATGTTTAGGGTATCATTTTTTATTCATCCATGTCATGTCCCATTGTACCCCTTATGTAAGCACTAACTCAAAGTCACCCATGAATCCCACCCCTGCATATGGATAGGCTTCAATCATCGATATTTGGTTGTGCCACTAGGCGAAGAAACTAGCATCAAATGTGAAGATATGAGGACCAACCAATCTATATGCATGGTTCATCCATAATTCCATCTATGCCTCTAATGGGGGTCGAATGGGAATCTCTATATACATGTGCATCAAAGGTACCCTATCTAGAAATAATGACACCAAAATGGATCCATATCCAAACTACTTCTACCTCCCTGTATGGCATTTAATGATCTGATAGTTCATGTTTACCAATACATCCTAACACCAATTGAATATCTTGGGTTCCAAATATTCATTATCATACCCTATCTAATATTTGTAGGCAAGGTGAGGTCCTATTCATGATTCTAAATAAAATCATACAAAGTTGGTGGTTGGTAATATCTTTGATAGAGATATTTCCACTACTCTTTGATGCCCCTACCCTACAATATTGGGCCATATACTCTTTTGTATATAGTTTAGTTCCTTCATTCCCAACTAGTATGATGAATGCACCTTGCATATTGATACCTATCAAGAAGTAGATGTATTCTTATTCAATTTCAAGAATATGAGGACCAACATGAAATGCTTGATCATTTTTTCTCACGCGTTGATAAAATGGTTCAGTAGGAGTAGTTGGTTTCTCATTCTCCGGGTCTTGAATAATTTCAACAATCCACAATTTCTCAAGGCATTTATGGTTTCTGGGTCATGGAGGGAAGCCATATCTTTAGCTTCATGCTCAAACTCCCTCCACTCAATCATCTTGTCTTTTTGACCCAAATATCTCCTACACATCATAAAGAGACAAATCATCAAAATTTGAGGAAGATCGTGTGATTTTTGAGTGAGCTCCATGCAAAATTTCCCCTGAAAATACTGATCCAGATGGAGATCAATGGCCACCCACCTATTCCACTGGCTCAAAACAATTGTCCATTGTGGTAGTTTCCTAGTTATTTTTCTACGATTTTTATATCCCAAACTTGTGGGGTTGTTTTGAGGCCCTAAATGACATTTTTGGAGATTGGAGGGGGGAAATTGTTTCCATGGACATACATTTGGCCCTATTGTTGGAACAATAGATCCCATTACATTTAATGAAATAGGATCCCAATTTATCATTATTAAGGTATTTTTTTTTATTTTTATTGTTTTTCTATGGTGTATTATTCCTTGGTGCTTTCATCCTCTCGTCTTATCATGTTTGAAAATTAATAAAATTTTCATCCAAAGCCTTGTTTTTTTCTTGGTTTGTGAATTGCAGAAAATCCCGTATTCTTTCTCAAATTTCTCTTTCCGCAACCCGCATTCTGCAATTCACAAAAGCGAAAATAAAAAGTTTTTTTTTAAAGGTTTTTAATTTGTTTTTCCCCAACCCACAACCCACAATGCAGATTGCGAATCCCACAATTTATTTTATTTTCCATTCTTACCTTTCTGCAACTCGCAATGCGAATTACAGATGTTGGAAAATTGTTTCGCAATAAAATTTCAATTTTTCGCTTCCGTAATTCCACAACCTGCAATACGGATTGCGAAAATTGGAAAGTAATAAAAAACAATAAAATTGAAAAATGCTCTTCTACAATCCTGCAACCAACAATGCAGATTGCATATTGCGGAATTAATAAAACCAATTTCTGATCACAAACATCATCCCACAACTCCGCAACCTGCAATGTGGATTGTGGATAGCATAAATAAAAAAATGAAAAATAGGTTAAATTTTCATCTCCACAATTTCATTTCCCGCTTTTGACTGTCTATCTGTTTTAAATCTACGACTTAGATTTATTTCACTGTTGGACTTGGTAATTTAAATTGTTTGAATTTTTTGTTATTTGTTCATCATTTTAACTTGTGATTTCACCCGTGCAAAAGAATTTGTTTCCAGTTTTCATCGAGTTCACAAATTTCCTTTTTTTCCAAGCAACTTATTAGTAAGTCTTGTTGAATCTCTTGCTTCACATTGGTTGAATTTAAGTAATTTTTCTCTGGGTTAAAAATGATGGTTTTACTATGATTTCTTACCAGAGAGAAAGAACAAAGACCCCAATGCCGGAATTTTCTATGATATTGGTGGGCGGGTATCTTAAACCTATCACCTGGAATGGTAAAGGATTTATGCCATTTTTTACAATGATTATTTCTCTACTATTCCTCATGAGCAGTCGCCCTTCGTAAACATTAAAAAATAAAAACCCCATGCCATAGCGACCATGATTGCATTCATTCCTTATACATACCCTGTTAAGTGGATGGTTGAACAAGTGAACCCAAAAGACCACTATTTTGAAGACCAAGGTCACACCCAACTAGCCTCCTTTCATCTAGAGGTATTTTCCAAAGCATACGCCCTGAACCCACCTCAGCAATTGCTTAATCATCAATTCCTTGAATCCTTTTCCACATAATACAACCTTGAGGAAATGATGAAGTCGTGGATGGATAAACTTGCTGAATTTATCCCTAAGGAATATATGTTAAGACTTCATATTCTATACTATATATCATTTATGTTCAATCAAAATTCACAATAGTAGCATATGTAGAATCACTGAAAGAAACACAATCACAAGAGAGACAGATTTGTCCTAGGAAATCCTAAAGGGGAAGAAAACCTAGCAAAACTTCCTCTTTATAAGATGTATAATATAAACCACAAAAATAGGCATTACTCCTCCTTCTAGTATATATCTCTCTCTCTCTTATGCACTACACAAGTGAGTGTTTATGTGTTCAAATGAGAATCACAACCACTCTATTTATACTCTTTTTGTCAACTGAATTTTACCCTAAACAAGACGGCCCCACTAAACTGCCTGGGCCAAATTCACCTAGGAAATCAAAAAATAATATTTTATTATATTCATTAGGATAGTAATGACCTGACTTACAATGGAGGATTTACCTCATGACTCTATGAAGACCAATTACAATAGTAACAACCTGATAGAGGAATAATAAAATCTCCCTTGGGGTACATTGGTAAAATACATTTAGAATATCCTTTGAAGCTACAATATTCAACACTCCCCCTTAACAAGAAGGGTATTCTACTAACAACATCATCATCAACTATAGAAGTAACAAGAGAGACCATCTTTAGTAATAACAAGGTGATACATATATATGTCACAGGAATTTTTCACAATCAGTAACTAGAACAATTATTATTCAATGTCTTAAGTACCAGTACATTGTATTCTTCAGTACCGAGACTTCATATTCTTTAGTATACGATCACTTGATCCTTTGTAGCAGCACTTCTATCTTCTTGATTCTTTATAGAAACACTTCGATCTTATTGATCATTTGCAGCTGCACTTCGATATTCTTGATCCTTCGCAGTAGCACTTCTATATTCTTGATCCTTTGCAGAAGCACTTCAATCTTCTTAATCCTTTTTCTACAACACTACCAGCAAAACACATGATCTCTTTGCGGGATGATCAATCCCTATCACTTTAGGACCTGAGTCTAAGGATGATGAAATTCTTTGTCATCCCACTCCCCCTTAATGAGGAGGGTCGATAATATTGACTAGTTGAAGCATCTAAAACTGAATGTATATCTCATACACATGGGAATGCAGGATCTGTTGTCTATAAGGAATGATCATAGAGCATCCTTAGCACTAGAGCTAGAACCACTCCCAAAAAGAGTTTTATTCTATGGCGTCCATGAGGACTCATCATAGAGCACCCTCAACACTAAAGCTAGGAACACTCCCAAGTGAGTGTTATTATATGTTACACTCTCTATGCGAGAGCAACATATTCCACTGCAGATAAGGTGTCCATAAGGACTGATTGTTGGACATCCTTAGCACTATAGCTAGGACCAGTCCATTCTAGTGTTATATTAAGATGTACACAAGGACTCATCATAGAGAATCCTACTAAAGTTAGGACCACTCCTAAGCGAGTGTTATTCTATGGAATCTACATATAAATGTAGGTAGACTCTCCATGCGAGAGTAACATATGCTACTGTGGATCTAACATCCTTGAGGACTCATCATAGATCATCCTTAGCATTAATTCTAGGACCACTCGCAAGTAAGTGTTATTCTACAACATCTACATATGAAGGTAGATATACTCTTTAAGCGAGAGTAACGTCTGCAAGACCATCCTTCACTAGTAAGGACCACTCTCAGGAGTAGAGTGTTATTTTGCTGCCAGACCATCCTCAGGAGAGGATCACTGTCATTAGTGACAATATCATCATCACTCCCCCTTTACAAGGAGGATATGTATTATTAACCTGCTACCCCATTTTAAAAGGAGGGTTCATATCTTTGACTTGTTCTTCCTTTCCAAGGAGAGTCCATATCTTCGACATGTTTGTCCTTTCCGAAGAGAGTCCATATTTTTGACTTGTTATTCCTTTCTAAAGAGATTCTATATCTCTAACCCATTTCTCCTTTCCAAGGATATTCCATAACTTCAACTCGTTCATCCTTTTCAATAAGGGTCCATATAATCATTGTTTCTCCTTACGAGGAAAGTATTTTCGGACTACACCAATCTTGTCAATGAAGTATTCAAACTTCACCTGAGATAAAGGCTTAGTCAGCACATCAGCAACTTGCTCATCGATACTCACATACTGGATTTTTATAGATCCCTTTTGTACCATAAAAAATATTGTATTTGTATGTTCTTTGATTTATCATGGAACACCAGATTCCCTATCAACTTTATACAAATCTGGTTGTCACATAGAATCACTATGGTGTCCAACTCCATGTCAAATAGTCCTTACAATAGTTTTTGAAGCCATATCACTTCACAAATAGCAGAGAATGTTGCTATGTATTATGCTTCAGCAATGATGAGAGCAAAAATGTATTGTTTCTTTCATATCCCCACATTTTGAACATCATAAGTGTTGACCTTGCCTAGAACCAAGGGGGTCAAAATATGCATTAAATAATTAACCTACGAGATTTTATTTAAATACTAATTAGGCGACATGTACTTGGTATATTACTTGTGATTAAATATTATTATGCAATTAATTATGTGGAAAATAAGTTTCCATTAAAAAGAGGGCCACTTGAGAAATAGAACTTGCCAAGGAGGAAATAGAATCTGTCATAGGACTGAAAAAAGCCGAACAAATATATTGTTGATGTAATTGTAACTTCAAAATGTATTCACTTGCATTTCTTATGTATTGTACTTCGATGTTTATTCTGGGATGTCTTTGTAATTTATTTGAGTCATGTCATGCCCTGATGTTCCTATTGGGAGGTTCTATAATGTAAACAAGTCATGTCAAGTCATTGTGGGTAACCCTGCTATTGGTCAAGGGTTAAATTCCCTGCAGTTGTGGGGACCTAGGGTTATTAGACTATCTGAGAGAATTCGACTCTAGGTGATTCATTGTAAGTCAGGGCAATAGTCCCCACCGTTGTGTTAAGGATAACCCTCCTTGTTGGTCGGAGGAGGCAATGTCCCCACAAGCTTTGGGGGAACTAGGGTTATTAGATACTCCTAGAGATGTTAGCTCTAGTAAGTAATTGTTAAGTGAGGAAAACATGTTGGAGTGGGTTTCAATTGAACGAAAGAATATAAATAGAGAGTGAGCCTCTCTATTTATCACACACACACTCACTCATTGGGGTGCATGAGTGAGAGGAGAAGTTGTTGGGATCAGAGAGAGAGACTAGTGCTATTGGGAGATCATTTTTATGTTTTCAGGTTTTACTTTTGGTGCTGATTCTATCTCTAAGGAATTTGTGGGGTTTTCTCCTTTATGGTTTCCCCGAGGAAAATTCTTTGTGTCTCTTTTCTCTTGTATTTATTGTTGTGCATGTTATTCTCTCAGATAAGATCCTAAGATCATAATGCTAGCTTGAATGATAAAAATATAACATGGTATTCGAGCTAACCTGAGAAGAAGAAATTATGTAGCTATAGAAGCTAGGGATTCTTACTTTTTGGGTCCCTTTCCACAGTCCATCAGCAAAAGTATGCTCAGCTGACTCTCCATTGAAGGGCGCATCTTTCTATCGAAGCATAATTCAATTTTGAGCATTTTCAGTTTTCGGTGCGAGAAATTAGGGCTTTCTACAGAAGAGGATTTTTTGAGTGAGCCTAGCATAGGACTGCTCTCCTCATAAAAATCGAATTTTAGAGACCTGGTTCAATATTTTTGGTTGGGTGAAACTCCGAGAAAGTCAAACCCTAGTTTGACCCCGAGCTCGAAAAACCCTAAAATACTAAAACTGATAAGTTTTGGTACATTTGATATATCTCGGGATTGGAGAAAGATCAAGAGCTGAAACTTTCATAGGCCAAATAAAAAATCCTTATTTACATTTTTCCCAAAATTCAGCCTCCGATTCGCTATATTCTGGGACATATGATCCCTCCAAGTTAGGGTTCCATCCTCTTCCAGGATTCATCCCTAAAGAGGACACCTGGGGAGAATTCCTATATCTTGGGATAGAAAGGTCCAAATGAAATTTCAGAAGATTTTCCAGAAAGGGAATAGAATGTACTTTCTGTGAACCAATTTCCAGACCTAGAAGATAAAAAAGTGACACATGGAAATCCATACAAATGCACAATTTAGAACAGTCCTATAACAGGTCACCTTGGGAAAATGATCATAAGTCCTAATTGGTGAAACTATTTCCGATGAAACCTATGGTGATGAAACAGGGACTGGTGAGGTGACCTCAGTGAAAATTTTCAGACATATAGGAATAGTAATTTCAGAGATACCATAGAAACAATATCAGGAATTTCTGCAGGAGAAATTGGAAAACTAGGGCTTCTTGTTCCGAGAGCCTCCCTCCACTGTTTTCAGAAAAGGAGTACATTGGACAGCAAAACTTGAAGAGATCTATATTTCTATCCAATTAGATCTGAAATATTCCAAGTTTTGAAAATTATGGTTTCTCTGACAAACCCTAGATCAACCAGCTCCGTAACCAGGATGGACACCTCAAATTGGTAAGATCTAATCTTTTGCTATTTTCATTTGAGGTTCTCATTTCAAAGTGATCTATCACATCAGCTTGCTGATAAGCTTGTTAAAGTTGAAAAATTCCAAGCATGGAAGTATATGATCTCTTTGAAGAAAATGAATTCGACACCTACATAAGTAGAGAGGTTCTAGTTCCAGAGGGAGATGAGGCTCAAAGCCTTACATAAGAAGAACTTGGTCAAGGCCAAGAAGATCATTGTTGATTCAATCACATATCAACTTGTACCACAAATGTCTTCCCTAAAGACACCAAATATGTTTGATTCCTTGACCAAGCTATTTGAAGGGAATAAAATAAATCGGAATATGACCTTAAGAAACCAGTTGAAGAATGTGAAGATCCAGAATGCAGAGACCATACAATTATACTTTATGAGGGTCTCTCTAATCAAAGAACAACTTGAAGCGGAAGTGGTGATAGCCACCTTGAATGGCCTCCTAGGATCATGGGATTCATTCATGTGAGGAATGTGTGCCAGAAAAAAGTGATTACTTTCAGCAAACTCTGGGAAGAGCACACAGAAGAAGAAGCTCAACTCATAATAAGAGAAGAGAAGATGGGAGAAACTGAAGATCAAGCTCTCACCATCCAAAGAAGATCCCTCAAGCGATGAGGAATATGAAGATCTCAACTCTTAAAGAAACTCTTATCCATCTTAGCATTTGGATAAGAAATGATGCTATTATGAATGAAGAAGACGATGAAGCTAAAGGCTCAAGAAGGTGTCTACCCACAG
>LPNX011042019.1:796867-806948 GCA_001517045.1 Pseudotsuga menziesii | reverse complement strand
TTCAATTGTCATTTCATGATATTGTTTTGTTATGCATTTGTTTATATTTAGTTAATGTATTATGCATGATAGAATGTTTGCATTAATGACAATATACTAATAATATGCATGTGCTGGGTAAGTAGCTCATGGTGCTACACAACTCTCCATTGCTGCTTATCTAGAATGAAACTTCTTTGCTGACATATTGGATTAGTGCACAATCTCAATGTTGTCCTGGTAGAGATGGAAGGCATCTAGAAAGTTTCCATGAGATATGGATGAATGTTGTATTGGTTAAAGTAGTTGCATGATCATATATTTATGCATAAGAATTTGACAGCATGAATATTCCTTATGAAATGTTTCTAACTATACAAATGCATTTGACTTGTAGGAAAGATCGCATACATAATTGCCTACAAGAAAAGAAGGATGAGACTTGTTCCAAAGAACAAGTGAGGACATTTCAAGATGAAGAATAATATGACAAATGCAGCGACATCATTGATGCAGAACCTTATAGCTATGAAGAAGTAACCAAGAAGAAAGGGAAGACCAGTTCAAGAAGAATGATGTCTAGGATGCAGTATTGATATGTGAAGGGAAGTTTGTAGTTTCATCATGCAGTAGATGGAAACATCATGGGATACAAGGAAATATTCGTAGCATAAGGATTCTCATGAAAATAAGGCATAGTCTACGAAGAGACATTTTCATCCAGTGGGAGTTGAAACACATACATGATAAGCTTGATGAAGATCTTAACCTTTACTACAAGGTAGAAGATGAAAGTCTATACGCTAAATGGATACATAGAATATTAGTAGAATAGGAAGCCACTTGTCACTCCGGTACAGAATGTTTCAGTGCATAGAGTACGAAAGATAGAGGGAGTATGATGCTCTGCTTCAAAGGGAATGACTACAAAATATCTTGAGGTTCGACATGGTATGATAGGATGGATAGATTACTGATGACTCTAGGCTTTACTGAGAGTAAAGTGCTTCAAGGTTGAAGGCGGAAGACTAGTGATGCTCCTGTTATGTATCGATGCACTATTTTCTAGGCATGGAGGTGTGGCAGAGTGTGGATGGAATCTTCCTCAGACAAGGGAAGTATGCAGTACATATCCTAAAGAGGTTCAGGATGATGGAATGCAAGTCCATGACCACACCTATGGCATCAAACATGAAGCTATTGGGTGATGCTTCATTAGAGACGGTTGATGCTACGATGTATCGTTAGATGATTGGGTCCTTGATGTACCTGATGAACATGAGACCAGATATTTTCTTTGGTGTGAACACCTTGAACCAGTTCTTGACAGATCTGAGACATGTTCACTTGATTGCTGCAAAGCATATTCTGAGGTACCTGAAGGGTATAGTTGATTATGGGCTCAAGTATGAGGTGAATCAAAATATTAACCTAGAGGGTTATGTTGATTCAGATTGGGAAGGCAGTGCCATCGATAGGAATAACACTTCAAAGTGTTGCTTCAGTATGGAATCAGGTGTGGTCTCTTGGTTTAGCAGGAAGTAGTCCTATGTGGCACTGAGTATAGTTGAAGCAGGGTATGTCACAAATTGTTTAGCTAGTTGTGAGGTAGTATGGCTGAGGAAGCTACTGTCTAATTTATTTGATCTCTAGTTGATGCTACTTGTATACATTGCGACAACCAGAGTTGTGTGAAGTTGTTGGAGAACTCAGCGTTCCATGACAAGTCGAAGCATATCGAGATCAAGTATCACTATCTCAGGGATATGGTGCAGAGGGGAGCAGTGAAGCTCCAATATGTTGCGACGAACGAACAGATAGATGATGTGTTGATGAAGCCATTAGCTAGAGTGAAGTTTGAGTACTTCAAGGAGAAGCTTGGTGTTCTCCAGATCAAGGTTCCTTCCAAGAGGAAGTGATGAATCCATGAGCCATTGTGACATGGTGAGAGGATTGGTTCCTTCCATGGTCATATGTGAGGGCTAATCCATTCTGTCATGGTGAGAGGATTGGTTCCTTCCATGTCAGATATGAGTGCTGGCCATTCTGATATGACTATAGGATTGGTTCCTACATGATCAGATATAAGGGATATTTCCATTCTTGGAATGGAGGTGCCTGGTCAGTTACCAGGAATACTCAATCTTGGACTGAGGGCCATTCTGATATGACTGTGAGATGTGTTCTCACATAATCATATGTGAGCACATGGCCATTCTGATGTGATTGAGGGATGTGTTCCCACTTGATCAGATATAAGGGTTGTTGCCATTCTATCATGGTGAGAGTATTGGTTCCTTCCATGTCATGTGTGAGTGTTGTCCATTCTAACTTAGGGTCAGATATAAGGGCTAATACCATTCTTTGAATGGAGGCACCTGGTCAGTTACCAGGAATCCTCAATCTGGGACTGAGAGCCATTCTGATGTGATTGAGGGATTGGTTCCCACATGATCAGATGTAAGTGCAAAGCCTTTCCACAGATGATAGTAGGTGTGTCCTATCATGCTAGTGGATGTGAGTGTTGTCCTTTCCACAGATGATAGTAGGTGTGTCCTATCATGCTGGTGGATGTGAGTGCTGCTCCTTTTCACAAATGGTAGTAGGTGTGTCCTACCATGCTGGTGATTGTAAGTGTTGTGCCTTTCCACAAATGGTAGTAGGTGTGTCCTACCATGCTGGTGGATGTGAGTGCTGTGCCTTTCCACAGATGATAGTAGTTGTGTCCTATCATGCTGGTGGTTGTAAGTGCTGAGCCTTTTCATATATGATAGTAGTTGTGTCCTATCATGCTGGTGAATGTGATTGTTGGGCCTTTCTAACATGACTGGATTGGTTCCTATAATGGTCAGATGTGAGTGCTGGGCATGCCTTTTTGACATGGTGTTGGATGTGTTCCTCTCATGGTTAGATGTAAGTGTTGGGCAGGCCATTCTGACTTAAGGTCAAATATAAGCAATGAAGAAGACCTACGTGGAGGCTATGCCTACAACCAACATGAAAAAGGGCTAGCTTTGTAGAAATTATTGTGACGAGAAGAATCATGAGATAGCACCCGTGATGATGATCCAGATCGAGTGATGATCTAGATCCATTGATGATGATCTAGATTGAGTGATGATGATTCAGATTGAGTGATGATCCAGATCCAGTGATGATGATCCAGATCGAGTGATGATCCAGATCCAGTGATGATGTTCCAGTGATGCTCCAGATCCAATGATGAAGATGACTTGAAGATGACGTGGACTCGATGATGATCCAGATGATATAGAGAAGAAGAATTTGCTGATAACTTTTGTTAAGAGAATACCTTCCTAGTTAAGAGGGAGTGTTGATGTAATTATAACTTCAAAATGTATTCACTTGTATTTCTTATGTATTGTACCCCAATGTTTATTTCGGGATGTGTCTGTAATGTATTTGAGCCATGTCATGCCTCGCTGTTCCTATTGGGAGGTTCTATAATGTAAACAAGTCATGTCAAGTCATTGTGGGTAACCCTCCTCTTGGTCAATGGTTAAAGTCCCTACATTTGTGGGGACCTAGGGTTATTAAACTATCCAAGAGAAGTCGACCCTAGGTGAGTCATTGTAAGTTAAGGAAATAGTCCCCACCATTGTGTTAAAGATAACCCTCCTTGTTGGTCGGAGGAGGCAAAGTCCCCACAAATTGTGTGGCACTAGGGTTATTAGACACTCCTAGAGATATCGGCTCCAGTAAGTAATTGCTAAGTGAGGCTGACATGTTGGAGTGGGTTTCAAGTGAACAAAAGAATATAAATAGAGAGTGAGCCTCTCTATTTATCACACACACACTCACTCATTGGGGCACATGAGTGAGAGGATAAGTTGCTCGGATCAGAGAGAGAGACTACTGCTGTTGGGAGATCATCTTTATGTTTTCGGGTTTTACTTTTGGTGCTGATTCTATCTCTAAGGAAGTTGCGGGGTTTTCTCCTTTATGGTTTCCCCGAGGAAAATTCTTTGTGTCTCTTGTCTCTTGTGTTTATTGTTGTGCATGTTATTCTCTCAGATAAGATCCTAAGATCATAATACTGGCTTGAATGATAAAAATGTAACATCTATCAGACACAAAAGAGGAAACTCTGGACAAGGTAGGGCACAATTTACATTTGGAGACTCACCCACAAAAGCAGGAAGTTTAGGAAAAAGTTGTCATAAAGAAAAGGAGCAACTCTAGGGCATAGTTTCCATTCTAGAGTTCAATGATAAAAGAAGGAAGGCATGAAATGATGTCATAGTGAAAAGCATAAACTTCAGGACAAGGAGGGCACAGTTTCTAAAGTGGATGAAGGTGGATGACATGGAAACACCATTCTTGTTTCACACATGATAGTTTTTTGAGGAGGGCACATATGTGGCTAGGGTTAGGGATTCTAAGTGGATGACTTGCTCTCCAAGATCACCTATACTTGATAAACAAGTCACCTATGATCTATCTATTGATAATTTGAGCTCCTTTACTCGGTTTGGTTGATGATTTATTTTTGTTCATGTGAACCATAACTTATACTGAGTGTTGTTCCTCAGTATTTTGGGAGATGTGCCCCAAAGCCTTCCTTCCCCTCTCTTCTTCCTCCCTTTCTGCTTCATTGTAGGTGTTAGAGAGCTAATGTACAACATGATATCTTCATATCATACATCCATTGCAGCCATTCTCTCTAGTGAATTCAAGTTCCATTGAAATTAAAGATTCACCTACACTCCCATTCATCTTGAGGTCATATTTGGGCCTCCTCCCCACTGTTTTGAGTCCCATTTTGGAGTGATTAATCCTCTAACTCCTTATTTATGTGAATCAGTCCATAAAATATGATTAATATATCTGTAATACTATAAGCATTCTATACAATAATCTCACATGTCAAGTTTTCCATGAAAGAGCTTTAATTTTTCCTTAAATGGGGGTTTTGATCAGTTAAATGCAATGATAAATGAGTAATGGCCATCAGCATGAGTCTGAATTATGTAATGTGTTAAGTAAAGATATATTATGCTCTGTTAAATTCTTATCAGACCTGATGTCTTTACGATATGAATTTTATGCATTTATGTACACCCTAGCTACATGACTACGCAAAATTGACTAGTCTCACCGTTTATTTAATACTGAGAGTTATGTGCATCAAACTAAAATTATGGAAGTTGTTGTATGTTGTTAATTGAACCCTTTGTCCATTAAAACATTCAAACCAAAATTTTGTTGTATCCATGCTTTGTTTGAATATGTGAGAATTGATACCCAGTTGGATCTAGATGCCAAAGAAACTTTCACAATTCACTTTTTTGTGTACAAAACATGCACAAAATAACTGAATATACTGAAATTGCATACACACATGAAGTCAATAATCGATATTATTGTGACTTTATAACATGTAACTATGTTTAGAATAGGTATATAGTAAAATATGCAAAAATTTTGAGGCCTTGGAGGCCATGTGAATGCATACAATTGGAAGCCCAAGGTTTGACCCTCAAACACCCCTAGGTGAACCAATGAGCCTCCAACTCATCCCAAATGGTCACAAATCCTTGTGTAAACATGGTAAATTCATGTTGGAACATCAATGAAGGTATTATAGGCGTGGGTGAGCACATGGGTGAGTGGGGATGGCTCTAGGTGAGCAATAAATGCCTAAGAGAGTCCCAAAACCACCTAAACCAAGCACTATCACCTCAAGTTGGTCCAAATCCCTCAAATTGGGGAAGGTTGGAACATGATGGTTGAATTTAATCAATGTGGGTGCTTTTTTTTTTCAGAAAGATCAACTTGGAGCACCTCAACTGAGAAAAATGATCAACCATGAGCGCCTCAACTATCATAATTGTCAATTTCCCTAAGTATAAACCATAGAAAACACTGCATAAAAGAAATTTAATGCATCTAAGGTCTAATACTATGGTACTAGGATGGATTATTACTCTAACAAACCCCCTGTTGTACAGGAATAAACACCCTTGTAACCTAGGGTCTGGGTTTACCAACTTCTAAAACTTGCAGACAATCAACTTTAAAGTACAGAAAAGGAATAGGAAGAAATGTTGAACTCACTCGATTAATGACGGTTGATCCAAGCATTCTCTTCTCCCACTTTTCTCCTCTCCAAAGATTACAGGGATGCACCTCCTTCACCTGCAAAGAGAAAATTATCCAAGTACAATATTATACATGTATATATAACAGGTTAGATAAACAATATATAGAATGCTTAATCAAAAATATTCATCAAACATGATACATGAAAGAGACTCAACACAAAGTTGGAAGAATAATTCTCTTTATTAACAATAGTGAATGAGATAAGTGTACAACCCAACTCCCGAGACAAGGACTCCTCTACAACCAAAGGATTCTGAGTTCTACTGCTCCAAATACTTCTGAATATATATCACCAGCATAGATTTTCTCTCCAAGTATGATTGATTAATGCCCTCCCCAAGGCCTTTATTTATACTTTGGGAAATAGAGTAGTTTCGAAGGTTGAGGAGGTTAAGACAGTTGAGATAGTGAATGATTAGGGATAAAAAAATCTCCATTAATCGTGTTTTATTATTTTTAATGTTGAATGGATGTGTACACGACTATTGATACTGGAAACCCGTGTATGACACACGAGTTGCTATAAGGGAAACCCGTGTACAAATCTGTACGAGGGTTACAATGAGAATAGTCGCGTACAGTACGCGGGTTGTCAAAGAAGATAGTCGCGTATGCATGTGAGTTGCTGTGTACATAGTCACGTACGACAATCAACATATAGAAAGGTAAAATGGCAAGCTGGTTGGATAGTGAATGCATCTCATGTCATGCCCATCTATAGTGTTAAGGCAACCTTCAATCCAAAAGTGTCCTTTTGTGTACCAACATATGAAGTGTCAGCACTCGGATGGAGAAGTGCCATTTGGGTTGATAATAGATGCCCCCTAATGTGTGAGGTTAGAGGGAAGCGATGGATGAAATACATTATAATCATTATCTTTGGAGAACTCAGAAGTCCAATGGAGTAGAGGTAGTAATTGAAACAAATACATAATAATTTCATGTACAAAGTCATATATGAGGATGCTATGTTCAATATATTGGAACACTAGCTCCTTTACAATGTTTGAGTACATCATATAGTATGGGTACAAGACCGCGTATATTACAAAGGTGGATCAAAGCCACAATATACAATAATGATGAGTCTTCAAAGAACTGGAAGATGTGTAAATGGATAGAACATAATCTTGTGCAACTTAGTCCATAGATAGGGAACTAAGGTCTTCATAAACAATCCCAAAGAACTAGTACAATCCAAGCCATGTGAATAAATGTAGGTTGAAGTTGAATATGGAGCGGATTCAACAGATTGTCAATCAATATGTGATAATTGACAACTGAAGCAAAGGAATTCAATAATAATGAAAGTGAATCCTGAGGTACGATCTTCAAAACTCTAGGTCTTCGTCGTCAAGAAGTGCTGATGCAGAACCATACTGTGATAAGGAAGGCAATAGATCCTCCAACGAATCACAAGAGTGACTAGAAACTGGGTAAAAGAAGGGAGACAAAAATGATAACATATACGACAATGATGGGATCAGGATATAGATCAGACATTGAGTTAAGTCCTTGAATAGTGAGCACAACAAAGAGATGACCCAAGGCAGCTTTTAACTTTATAGATAGAAAAACTAGACTTATCTGTCATGTAGGAGACATGATCAGATTCCCCAGGTAGAACCGACAAGAGGAGGAGTAAAAAACTTGAAGTAATGGCTGAATTGGAAGTGAACACTGAGACATGGGTATCAGAAAAAATAGAGAGTGCTATGTTCCAGGATGACGTGCTTCCACTAACTGAAAACCAAGAGAAAACTTCTTGCTTACCTTCCCTGTTAAATTTTAATGAGTCCAGGAAAGTCAACTCGAATCTCTCTTCATTTTTTAACAAGCTTGAAAAGAAGAGGGAATATTGCTTGATAGTGTCACTAATTCATGGATTTAATGAGCCTAAACTAGTACATGCTTAGTTGGTGTTTTCACATTTAGAGAGTCTGAAAAAAACAAAGAAGACTCTAGGGGGGGTCCTTTTTCGTCCAATTTAGTCTCGTGAGGCCGGAAAAGTATAAAACATACTGTTGCACCTGCAACATTTCCCAAAATTCAGAAAATTTTAGGACCCTCCTTCAATTTGAATAAGTTGGTTTTCTTCCGGTTTCAGTCTGGTGACTTTTGGTCTATGGATTTTTGGAATGTTTTACAGCTTTTTGAATTGATATCCATCGATCTGTTTTTGTCCTTTAATGCTTGAAAGAATCCCATCCTTGATCGAGCTCATCGTTGTTTTTGCATATCTTTCGAAACCGTTCTGAATCGGGAGTTATGTATATTTGACTGTCCGCCGTTGCGGGTGGTTTTCAATTCTTCACCGTGCGGATGGTTTTTTATTGTCTCGCCGTTGTGGGTGGGTTTCGATTCTTTGACGTTTCGGGTGGTTTTTTATTCTTCATCGGAGGGGTTGAGTTCTCCCTCGTCCGACGTTGTGGATAGATCTTCACTTTTGGCGACCACTGTTACGGATCATTTTGGGCTTTGACTTTCTCTCACCCTCTGAGTTGCGTTTTGTTTTTCTCCCGGCCGCGTATCGGAGCCCTCTTTCTACCATTGTGGGCAGAGTTCAACTTATCAATATCCGCTGTTTCGGGGGAGTCCGGGTTCTTGGTCTCCAATATCTGTCCTCGGCGACGCCTGATCATTGTGATTCACACGTTCTATTAACCGTTGTGGGTGAGTTGGTGCTGGGGACCGTCCACCATTGCGGACGGTCTGGGGTTCTGGCCGCCCGAATCAGATTTGGTTTCGCGGCCGATTTAGAGCTCTCGCACGTGCGACTCTTTTGTATATATGGGGGGCGGGGGTTTGGATTTTTTATTGTTATTTTGGGCCCGAGCTGTCGCTGTCCTCTCCGCGCTGTCGACCCTGTGAACTTTGTGGAGCTCCGTTCTTGTACCCGCGTCCAGGTGTCGGTTGGAAGCTCAACCGTTGTCGCCTCACCGGCTGCGCATTACTACTAGGTAGGATCGTTACCGCCTTACCTAGTGCTATTCAAGGTTTTTATTGGGTGATGTTGCTGAGGTTTGGGGTGTTACTAGGGTTGTGTATACATTTCCCGTCCTGCCCGCATACTGAGTTTTTTGCCCGCGGCTAGGTGCCATAGTCTCTTTTTGTGTGTTTTGCGCCCGCATATTGAGATAATGTCCAGTTAGGGTAGTTGTTTGCGGTTAGAAGGGGGGGGGGAGTCGTTTTTCTTTTATAGAGCCCATTCATTTTATTTTTTTACCTCGGCCGTTTTAGTTTCGCCCTGCGCGAAGCAGATGAAGGCACGGTGCAGGAGGCCGTTATGCCGCCTGCATCTGGTTTTTTTTCTTGTAATAATGATGTCAGGGAGAAGTTTCAATGGGGGGTTTTTTGCTGGTGATTTGTGATGATTTCTCTATTGGTCAGTTTCCCTAATATGTATGCCCACTTTGAGCCCCAACCTCTGCCTGCGCCGTCCTGCGCAGTTCGTCGTTCTCGGTTGTCTAAAACCCTAGGGCTGTGCTGCTATATTGTTTATGATTTGAAGGTAGCATGATTGTTGAAACTGGTGGGAGCGCCGTGTGCAAAAATTTGTTGTTGTTTCCCTTAGTATCTAGCCACACCAATGTAATTACCCTTTCTGCAAGCAGTATAGGCTATTGCAATTTTCTCCTTGATGAAACCTTGTCGTCGAAATATTTGATATTGGGAAAGATACATCTGCACCTTGCGTTTAAAATTCATGCTTGTGCTCTATGAGTTGTTATCATGAAAAAATGGCATATTGTGAATTAATGTAGATTTTAATGACAGCCCAATTAGGATTGATCAGGTTGTAGTATCATACAGTAGAAGGACATTTCTCATTATATTGCAGTAGTGGATTGAGTTTATTTCGTGCTGGTAGTTTTGGTAATCAGGGCATGCTTGGGTTGTGCATACATGCATTGGTTTCTTTTCTTGCTTGCACATTAACATATGATAATAGCACACTGCACAGTATTTCATGACT
>LPNX011042019.1:780611-793295 GCA_001517045.1 Pseudotsuga menziesii | reverse complement strand
CTTTGTTTAATGATTTCTCATTGATTTTATGAAATTTCCACCATGAGTAATGTATGCTTGTCATAAACAATTGGCTATCTGGTTGTGAAATATCTTTCGGTGTTCGTGCGTGTAAAATTTAATGTCAGCTATCTGTAATTGCCTTTTATTATGCGTGCACATCCACATTACTCATATATGTTAATTATAAGTTGGCTCCCTGGGGATAGGATAGAATAGATAGATGGGTAGGCATATAGATAAGTAGTAATTTTATCTCATTCCTGCATGTGTGATTCAGATGCATGGCGAGCTTAAGACGAGAGGTAAGAACCTGTGCATCACATTGTGAATGCTCTTTGCATCTTTCACCATCCTGCATAATTAGTTAGATACTTGCATATCATTCTTAAGTCAAAAATACAAATTCCGGTGGACCTGGCCGCAACCGGTAAACCCTTGTTGTTACTTTGACCTACGGTAGCTGGACCGTAAAACCAGACGGATTCCCTATACCAAACAGTCAACGGGCTAGTTGGGAACGTTGATTGGGGAGAATCCCTTACTGTTGTCGCCTGCGAATTTCCAGGCCCCAACAGTTTTGGCGCTAGAAGGAGGGCCGCCAGTAAAGGCTGGCCGTGCATACATAGTTTCCCGAGACTATCCTACCAGCAGATGTTTGAATCTTTCAACCTAACCCAAGTGTTCACAGTTTCCGGTACTATCCTTGAAGGACTGTTTTTCCTAAGCATCACATTCGTTTACCTTTGCTTATGGCTGGTAACCAACCCAATCCTGTGCCGGCATGGAGAGCTAGGTCACCTCTGAACCTAACTCCTCCTTTGCATAACCTTCCTCAAGCCTTTGACAAGCTCTTGCCCAGGTTTGACCCTATGGAAAATATTGCTGTAGATGATCACCTTCAAAGTTTCTACATAGCATTAGAAGGGCTAAGGGCTGGGGAGTATGAAGATGTGGTTTGTATACTTTTTCCGCACACTCTGAAAGGAGCAGCAGCATCTTGGTACTTTGGTATACCTGCAAAATCCATTCCAGATTGGGACACCTTTGAAAGGGTTTTCAGAAGTAGATACACAACTCAGAAGATGCATGCCTCGTTGATGAAAGGGCTTGGTTTGTTGAGAAAAGAGAAGAATGAAAAGGTACATAGTTTCACCCAGAGATTTTCATTGTACTTAAAAAAATTTTCCGCTATGGACAGACCTTCTGACAAAGTTTTAATTGAATATTATACCTCAGCCCTAGGTCCTGAGCTAGCCATGTTTACCAAAATGAAAGCCAAGCCTACATTGGTGGAAACTTACGAGGAGGCCGAAAGAGTAGAGGCAGAAAATGAGAGTATAGAGGATTACCCTGATTCATGTGAAGAGAAGACCACTGTAAGAAGAATCTCACTACTGTTCAAATCTAAAGAAGATCAACCACATGATTATCATGAGATGATGAAAGTGCTTCAGAAAATGTCCAACCGAATTGTAGACCTGGAAAAGGAGAGGGACATTCAGAAAACCAATAAGCCACACTATCCAAAAAAGGAAGATAACAACCAATGGCAAGTCCCACCTCTTAATTTGGCATCAATAAACATAACAGAAATAGGAGGGGATAATTTTTGTACTTTTCATCAACAACCTCATTCTGAGAAGAAGTGTCCTCAATGGTTACATTCAATGACATTGGTGATGAACAAGTTGTTGGATCCTAAATTGATTAGGGACAGTGGTGAGGAATAAAAGGAGAAACAGATCATAAGAAAACTAGAGGATGATACTATGTTCTCATGGAATGGTATTTCACTGTTTAACATTGGAGATGACACTCCTAAATCTGAATGCACACCCATAACTAGAAATGACAAAGTTGTCACAAGCCAAGACAATACAATGATTTCTAAGGTCAATAGTTTGTAGGAGAATGTTAAGAAACTCGACGAGGGAAAAGCGCATTTGAACAATACCCTCAACCAGAGGACAAAATCAACCACTGAGACTATCGATCTTGTAGAGGAGAAGATAGGGGTCGGTGAGGAAAACTCTGATGAAACTCAAGAGCTAATAAAGGACATACCTATTCAAAACCTGCTAGGAAAAGAAGACCAAGAACCAGGTTGGAAATAAAACCTTGACACCCCTCCTTTTCTCTTGACTCTAGAGATGTTAAGTTACAATGTGCATAATTGCTTAGTAGACTCTAGAGCAGCAGTAAATGTGATGCCCCTTGAGATTTGTAAAAGGATTAATGGATAGCTGGAGTCCACACCTCGTGAATTAACGCAATTAGATAGCACAGGAGTCAAGGTGGTGGGTGAAATGAAGAATGTCCTCATTCGTTTGGCTGCAAACAACAAAATATGTCAATTTATTGACATAATGGTGGCTGATATACCAAGGGGATATGGGATCATTCTCAACCGAGATTGGACTGCCAGGCTGAAAGGATATTTTGCTTCATACTGGTCTCATCTGTGGTTGCCTCTCAAGGGTACCCAAATTCATATAAACATTTTGAGAGAACCGTATATGAAGTATACTGTCACTAAGTTAGGAGAAGGAAATGAGTCTGCTGATTCTATCCTGGGAAATTATCTCACTGAGCTTAAGCTAGACCATCATACCTCAAAAGGGGCCAGTCCTATGACGGGCACTCAGCCTGAGCTCCTTCAACTCCCTCAGGCTGAAAGAAATGACTTCAGGATCTTAGATATGGGTTCCATTTCAATAACAGCACAGTTGGACCATGGTTAGGAAATCCATGTCTAAATCCAACTCATTCCTCAGTTTCTAGAGTTATAATTTTCCAGGAATGGGCAAAATTTTTGTTTTCTTTTGTACATAAATAAATTGCTTTGTTGCATATGTTGTTTTCTTATTTTAGTGCTTTGAGTTTTCTTTCTTTTGATTACTTGCTTTGCTGCCGTTTTATTTATAGTACTTTGCTAGTTTTCCCTTGATTTTGAATAAGAGGCAAACTTTTGGTTGCAATGGAAACATCAGGGTTCTTTATTAACTAAAATCTTGATTGAAATACTGTGCTTAAAAGTACGAGTGTCTTCTAGTAACCGTATTCCTAACTGGCATGCATTTATTGAAGTCTCACTTAACCCCTGTAAATAACTCAGAAGTGGGAAATATCTGAAGTACTATTTCGAGGCTCCATCTATTTCACATCTTAAACACCCAAGATAGTGACAGCAAAAGACCCACGGAAAGGAAGCAGAGTGGAACAGTTTATCATATATAAATGATCCCAAGCCATAAATTAAGAAAAGGCCAAAAGATATTAAGAGTCAAAGCTCCTGAAAGAAACAAGACATATCAAAGCAAAGCTCGAAAAAGAATTAATCTCAAAGCATAAAGTACCAAATGGTCACAAGATCCTCTCCATCCGTGAATTGAAGTATGAAATATATCATTCACACAAAAGGACACTATGGGATAGAGGATCCTGAATTAAAATTCAGTAAGAAAGGCCTACAGGAAGACTCATATCAAAAGAACTAAAGTTCAGAAGGCACAAAAGTGCAAATTGGCATGGGAATGAGGAACAAAAGGATCATGCTGTTACTCTCTGTCACAATCCTGTGGTGTTTAGGCGGTAACTACCAAAGGGCAGGTAAAATAAACCTCATCCATTTGGCCTCAAAAGAGTTATTCAGAACTGAAATACTGCTGATGTTACCTTTTCCAAAAAATATGGGCTTCTTCTAAGTAATTTAATGCATAAGTTTCCTTGCTTAGGAATACAGACATCTAGAAGATTTCGATTTTATTTAGACAGTCTTAAGCTGGGAGAGAGAGTTAATTCAGAGATCTGGGGTTCACCAGGTAGTCGCCAATTGTTGCACCTACAACAATTTCCCAAAATTCTGAAAATTTTAGGACCCTCCAATTTGAATAAGTTGGTTTTCTTCTGGTTTCAGTCTGGTGACTTTTGGTCTATGGATTTTTGGAATGTTTTATAGCTTTTTGAATTGATATCCATCGATCTGTTTTTGTCCTTTAATGCTTGAAAGAATCCCATCCTTGATCGAGCTCATCATTTTTTTTGCATATCTTTCGAAACCGTTTTGAATTGGGAGTTAAGTATATTTGACTGTCCGCCATTGCGGGTGGTTTTCAATTCTTCACCGTGCGGATGGTTTTTGATTGAACCGCCGTTGCGGGTGGGTTTCGATTCTTTGACGTTTCGGGTGGTTTTTGATTCTTCATCGGAGGGGTTGAGTTCTCCCTCGTCCGACGTTGCGGACAGATTTTCACTTTTAAAGACCGTTGTTACAGATCATTTTGGGCTTTGACTTTCTCTCACCCTCTGAGTTGCGTTTTTTTTTTCTCCCGGCCGCGTATAGGAGCCCTCTTTCTACCGTTGCGAGCGGAGTTCAACTTATCAATATCCGCTGTTTCGGGGGAGTCCGGGTTCTTGGTCTCCGATCTCGGTCCTCGCCGACGCCTGATCATTGTGATTCACACGTTCTATTAACCGTTGCGGGTGAGTTGGTGCTGGGGACTGTCCGCCGTTGCGGACGGTTTGGGGTTCTAGCCGCCCGAATCAGATTTGGTTTCGCGGCCGATTTAGAGCTCTCCCATGTGCGACTCTTTTGTATATATGGGGGGTGGGGGTTTGGATTTTTTATTGTTATTTTGGGCCTGAGCTGTCACTGTCCTCTCCGCGCTGTCGACCCTGTGAACTTTGTGGAGCTTCGTGCTTGTACCTTCATCCAGGTGTCGGTTGGAAGCTCAACCGTTGTCGCCTCACCGGCTGCGCATTACTGCCAGGTAGGATCGTTACCGCCTTACCTAGTGCTATTCAAGGTTTTGATTGGGTGATGTTGCTGAGGTTTGGGGTGTTACTAGGGTTGTGTATACATTTCCCATCCTGCCCGCATACTGAGTTTTTTCCTCGCGGCTAGGTTCCATAGTCGCTTTTCGTGTGTTTTGCGACCGCATATTGAGATAATGTCCGTTTGGGGTAGCTGTTTGCGGTTAGAAGGGGGGGGGAGTCATTTTTCTTTTATAGAGCCCGTGCATTTTATTTTTTTACCTCGGCCATTTTAGTTTTGCCCTGCGTACAGCGGATGAAGGCACGGTGCAGGCGGCCATTATGCCGCCTGCATCTGGTTTTTTTTCTTGTAATAATGATGTCAGGGAGAAGTTTCAATGGGCGGTTTTTTTCTGGTGATTTGTGATGATTTCTCTACTGGTTAGTTTCCCTAATATGTATGCCCGTTTTGAGCCCCAACCTCTGCCTGCGCCGTCCCACGCAGTCCGTCGTTCTCGGCTGTCTAAAACCCTAGGGCTGTGCCGCTATATTGTTTACGATTTGAAGGTAGCATGGATGTTGGCACTGGTGGGAGCGCCATGTGCAAAAATTTGTTGTTGTTTCCCGCAGTATCTAGCCACACCAATGTAATTACCCTTTCTGCGAGCAGTATAGGATATTGCAGTTTTCTCCTTGATGAAACCTTGTCATCGAAATATTTGATATTGGGAAAGATACATCTGCACCTTGCGTTTAAAATTCATGCTTGTGCTCTATGATTTGTTATCATGAAAAAATGGCATATTGTGAATTAATGTAGATTTTAATGACAGCCCAATTAGGATTGATCAGGTTGTAGTATCATACAGTAGAAGGACATTGCTCATTATATTGCAGAAGTGGATTGAGTTTATTTCGTGCTGGTAGTTCTGGTAATCAGGGCATGCTTGGGTTGTGCATACATGCATTGGTTTCTTTTCTTGCTTGCACATTAACATAGGATAATAGAACACTGCACAGTATTTCATGACTAGTTCAATTCTTCAGCCTGAAGGGCTTATGTCTTAATTTCATTACAGTCAAGATACACTTGAGAAAGAATAAACTACTGCACAATGTTCGCAAATTCGAATTGCTTAATGTCATAATCTTATACATGGCAGGAAGAACTTACAATGTCCAAAAGGCAGAAAAAGAACAATCAGCAATAGAGGTCATCACACAGACAGAATATATATATGAGGACACCCAATGTGTCTTGGGTGTTGAGCCTGAGTATAAATGGGATGAGATATACAGATTGATTTCCCGCAGGGAAGTCCCAGACATGGGTCTCGAAGAGGAGCCCATTTATGCCAACATAGATAAATCCACCATCATGAAGGTGGCTACCAGACCAGAGCTGTTCCCATGCTCTGATGTTATGAGATGGATTCTGCCCCACACAAACAGCAACATAATGCTTATAGGAAGTGTCGAAGGTCAGGGCTATGCTGCATTTAGCCCAGGATATGTGGTGCTGGCTTACCACCTGCCAGAGCCTCAAATATTCCTGTCAAATGATTGGTTGGAGAACCTCAGGATGGATTTAGTGGAAAATCTGAAGAAAATGCTCTTTCCAGGGAAGCTATATCGACACAGAGTAACTGAGGATTATGATACAACGAGATTAAGAGCTCCTTACAGATTTGTAGCTCTGATGCTAAATAGGATCTTTGGTAGAGCCAGTGGCAGACTCTTCAAATTTGAATGGGTCCCCATTATGTTCCATGTGGCGACCCAAGGAACAGTTTTCAACTGGGCCAGCCTAGTATCAAGTAGTCTCTCTTCTTGTGTAGCTGCAGCCTTGGGAGGAGGAGAAGCCCGGAAGAAATCTGAATTCTATATGAGTTCCATTTTGATAGACTGCATACTATGCAACCAACCTTTCCTCGACCTCAAGTGTGCCTAGGATAGAGAAAGAATGCCTGTATATGCAGCTTACAAACCACTGTGGGCTCAT
Source organism: Pseudotsuga menziesii (assembly GCA_001517045.1). Classification (NCBI taxonomy): domain Eukaryota; kingdom Viridiplantae; phylum Streptophyta; class Pinopsida; order Pinales; family Pinaceae; genus Pseudotsuga; species Pseudotsuga menziesii. The sequence continues at coordinate 786,538 of LPNX011042019.1, read as the reverse complement.
CAGTACCACAGTTATTACAGAGAAGTATGTGAGCATTTCATTATGCCACTATACAAGCTTATCTTCCTGAAGGAATGTGACTGCATGTCGAAAGATGCTATGCAGGTAATAGAGGAGTATGGAGATTATTTTTTGACAGACCATGGTATGTATCTTAGAATGTACGGAGGCTCGAAGACACCTTATCTGCTGCCAAAGTATGCAACGGATTACATAATCCATAAAGAGGCGGTCAGACAAGTGTTCATTGACGGAGTTGGTCATTTCCTGTTCCAGCATAAGAAGGCTGCATATCCCCCTCTACCTTTAAAATTAGGTAGCTGCAGATTCGCCAATGTGAAACAAGCTGCCGAATTCATAGAAGAACTAGGGAAGTTCCATTTTGGGGAGATGCCTTTCTGGCGCAATGACACTCTTGGTAAAGTGGCTGAGCACTGTAAGAAGCATAAAGTGTTCTTTGAATATACCCATCATTATGATAAGGATGAATCTATTTTTCGGAGAGCTCCAAACATGACGGCACTCAGCAAAAGATTCAAACCAAAGAACCCCACCAAAGGTGGAAAAGGGGCAGAGCAGGCCAAAGCTGAACAAGCCAGAGTTGAAGAAGCAGCCAAAAGGATAAGGGAGGAAGCTCAGAGGATGGAAAATGAGGCTGCAGAAGGGAGAAGAAGAGAAAAGGAAAGCTGCCCAGGAAGCAACTGAACTAGCAAAAGAAGCAGCCAGAGAAATAGAAGAGGCAACCAGGCAAGCAACCGAAGAAGCACAGAGAAAACTAAATGAAGAGCTCCAAGGGCAGGAGGCTGAAAAGATAGAGTTAACACAACATTCAGCCTCTGAAACACCAACAGGGCAGAGCCAAGAAGAGGAAAACCCTGAGGTGCAAATCCTTCAAGTACCTACTGGTAGCACTCCTGTAACCCCTATGCTCCAAATAGTGCCTTTCGTCCAGAAGAAGGGGTAAGAAGTCCCTGATTTAAGTACTGTATACTATGATAGGGCCACTAAAATAATAATGAGGAGGACAGAAAAGAAGGTGGAGGAGAAAGATCTATCAGGGAAGATGGTCACAGATACAGCAGTCATGTTACGGATAGATAAAGATACCATGCTCACGATAAGATCTGGGGCTGCACTAATTGATGCCTCCGCTGATAATATAAAGAAGGTGATGATTGAATTAGAATCAGAAAAGAAGACCACTGCTCAGCTAAAGGACACATTGAGGCAAGAAAGAGGAGAGGGTAGCAGACTTAAGAGGAAGTATGAACACATGCTAAGGGAAATGGAATCCACAAAGGGTGAAATCCATGCTCTCCAGGTAGAGGCGCAAGCCAAGGAAACAACACAAGAGGCTCTAGAAAATGCGCAAAAGGAAGTTCAAGATCTAAAGAATGAAAAGGAACAGTTGAGGGAAAAAGTGGAAGACCTAGAGGCGCAGCAGTATATTATCTATGAATCCAATACTGCATACACCCAAGGACTGAAAGAGCAGCTGGCATCTCTGATTGCTGAACTGGAGATAGCAAAGGAACAGCAAGTCGATCTACATCCGTTTAAATAATATATCCTAGCGCAAAAGGCTAAAATGTTGCAGCTGTAGACTGCTTTGGAAGAAGAAAGATGAAAAGTTCTTCAGATGGACAACAGGTTAGAGGAGATCATAGAAACTTTCTCCTATTTCGTAGACAGGTCCCAAGATGTTCTTGAGGTCTTGAACTCCAGAATGGCAAGAACATAAGATGATGCTGAGATTCCAGAAGGGCTACCAATGAAAGACCATCAAGCCCTTAAGAGAGATCACAACCTGGTAGAGTTTGCCATCAGCACTGCTGAAGACTTTAAGGAGACTGTCAAGAGGACACAAGTAGCATGCTTGGAGTATTTTAAAAGGTTCCTCAATGCTTATAACTGCTGCCAGACAGAGGCTGAGCTTAGGTTTGAAGAGTTCCTAGATCATGAGACCTTTGTGGACATATTGCAGAAAGGGTATCAATATGCAGAGGCCAGGATGCAGCAGATTCAATCCATGATGCCATAGTACTGAAGAACGAAGTGGGTCATGCAGCCGTTAGCATACAGGTTCTAGAAGACCAGCTTCGGTTGAGCCCAGCAAGGATCGAGGCCATCAGGAACCAAGTTGACAAGTTTGAAATTAACATCCAGTTCCTAGAGCCATGCGCTTTTGAAGGCCTCGCTGCTGAAGCAGCAGCGTGGAAAATATTCCTTGAAAACCAAGCAGGATCCTCCTCATAGGGGACCGGTCAACTTTTTATTAATGTAATATTTTTGTAAAAGTTTTGAGAAATGAAGCGTTAGGAAAGAAAAAGGTTGGGAAGCCCAAAGGTCACTTTGGGCAGCCCAACCATTTTGACTTTTTGTATAAAAGTAGGAAGCGTAGAAGTAAAAGAGGCTTTTTTCCCCAGTAAGACTGGAAGGTTATTATAAGAAGAACTACTTCCTTTTGCAATAAAATATTACAGTTTTCCTGTTGAAAGAAGATTGGTGGGATTTCAAATGTGTTGCCATGGATAGTCGAAAGATGAACTACTTTGTTTTTCAGGATTGTATCCATGAATCGTGAGATCGTTCTAACTTTATGACCTATGTCTTTGTTTAATGATTTCTCATTGATTTTACGAAATTTCCACCATGAGTAATGTATGCTTGTCATAAACAATTGGCTATCTGGTTGTGAAATATCTTTCGCTGTTCGTGCATGTAAAAGTTAATGTCAGCTATCTGTAATTGCATTTTATTATGCGTGCACATCCACATTACTCATATATGTTAATTGTAAGTTGGCTCCCTGGGGATAGGATAGAATAGATAGATGGGTAGGCATATAGATAAGTAGTAATTTTATCTCATTCCTGCATGTGTGATTCAGATGCATGGCGAGCTTAAGACGAGAGGTAAGAACCTGCACATCACATTGTGAATGCTCTTTGCATCTTTCACCATCCTGCATAATTAGTTAGATACTTGCATATCATTCTTAAGTCAAAAATACAAATTCCGGTGGACCGGGCCGCAACCGGTAAACCCTTGTTGTTACTTTGACCTACGGTAGCCGGACCGTAAAACCGGACGGATTCCCTATACCAAACAGTCAACGGGCTAGTTGGGAACGTTGATTGGGGAGAATCCCTTACTGTTGTCTCCTGCGAATTTCCAGGCCCCAACACATACCATAGAAGAACTCTCTTAACTTCTGTAGAAGAAAAGGTGAACCTTTTCGTACTTAGTCAGGGAGGTCCAAAAAAGGTTAAATTACCACCTACCCAAGGCTCCTTCGAGAGTAGCATATAGCTTGAGTTTTACGAGTGTGAAGGAAAGCAAAATCACTCAGAAAGATCCATTTGAGTATGAGAAACGTGTCTTACAACAATAAACTCGATGCTTTGTTCTTTAGTGTTTAAAGAGCATGACAAAGACATAACATACACTCGGAATCTTTTTCATGTTTAGGTCCAGAGCACGAAAAAGAGAAAACTAAGCTCATACTGGGTGTTCCTTTTCTGTAAATTTAGTTCCTTAGGTCCGGAAAAGTGATAAACCTATGCCTAAGAATACTCTTCTCAATTCCGTAGAAAAGAGAGTGATCCTTTCTTGTATTATTCTGCATGGTCTGAGAAAGAGATAACCTACCACCAATGTGGATGCCCATTCACATATTCTTAACGAGCTTGAACGAACAAGTTAACTCAGTAGTCAAGTCTATTTTAAGGAGTTAGACCTGGGCCTAAAGAAACTCCATAAGGGTGGGGAGTCCTATAAATGGATAGCTTGTAAAAAGAGACCAAAATGAGGCTCCATTTGGCGTGAAAATTAGCTAAAAGGATTCCCCTATACCTAAGACAGTTGGAGCATGAGTATCGAAAGACAACATAGGTTCTAAATGAGGATACTCATGAGAGGAAGGTCCTATCCACGAAAGAACAATGGTAAAGACAAGGAGCTAATGGTTAAAAATACCATAGTCCATGGTTAAAATGTTGATTACTAAGTATAAGATGGAGTAGATATTGATGCAAAATGCATGTGAAATGATGAAAAACCATCCTATATGAGCAAAAAAACACCTTAGAATGATGATAAACCTGTTACAAGGCAAAAAGATATGGTATTAGTTTGATGAAATATGAACTATAGGGAAAAACCCACTTGAGAAATATAATTTCTATAAATAGTTCAAAAACATAAATAAAACTCACCATTTGGATTTAATGCCATAAAAGACAAGTTTTCACCTCTACCTTTAGTTGCTCAGTGTGGACAATCCGGTGGACCAATTCCAAATCCGCAAGTGTCAGGTAAGACTACACCCCAAGCTCTTCAATTTGATCCTAGAAATTTTCAAAATTGAGCCCGAATTTTATATTTTTGAGCGCCCTCAACAAAGGAACACTGTGTACGTGGATTCGCTATATTGAAAATCGTGTACACACATTTTGTACGTGGGTTTCCCTGAAGGACAGTTGTGTATAGTACACGACATGCCTAAATAGACATGCGCGTATGCTGCGTGAGGTGGATAAAAAGCATATAGGGTCAAATTTTGAAATTTTGACATTAAACTAAAGGTTTGTAATGCTTATTTTACTAGGTTTGAAGATGGTGCTTGAGTGGAGGGAGTGTGAACATGAGGATATGGACCAAGAAACACTCCAAAGTGCCCCCAGTGTGAATGTTTTACATTCAAGTGGGTTGTTGAAATTTTTCTGTACATCACCTATGCGGGCCAATGTCCGCCTGCTAGAGTTCACGATAAATTACTAGGATCATGATTTGGGCATGTTTGACCTTCAAGGTGAGTAATTGGAGATTACTTTAGAGGATATCTATTTCATTTCCAGTCTGTCATGATGGGGAGCTCGGGTCAACTTGGAAGGCACCGACAGAGGCGGTGACCCTCTAAGTGTCCAAAACTATATTGACATATACTGTGCACTAGGTACACAAAAGAGAGGGAGTTGCATCCCTATTGTACACATATGTGATATTCCTCTATAGGTATTGACAAGTACCATAGTGAGGGTTGTGGGATCATCTTCTATTCACCTTGCTACATGGAACTGGATGAGACTAGCAGTGGATTGTATGCAGGGGGCCCTATATGATTGGTGTTCGTGAGTGATTTCGATTTTGAGAAAACAACTCTTTGACTGCAAGATAGGAAGGATGAATAATTTTGGATATTCTAGCATACTAGTAGCCTTATTCTTTGAGAGAGTGCCAGGATTGAGCCCTGTAGTACCCCTACCAGTTCGTTCTCTTCATCGGCCTAGGCTAAGTAGATGGGGAGATATCTTCCTTTGCCAGGGAGGTGGTGGCTCAGCGTAGATTGTTTATGATGATGACTTCTACTTTTGTTGGGAGCGACAGTTGCCAGCACTGGAGCAGTTTCCATATGCTAGGATGGATTTCCGTGGTGATCCAGACCTCATCCTCCCTCCAGGAGAAGCATGGGGAGAGTTAGGTAATTTGTTATTTTCAAGTTTTAAATTTTTTATGAATTTTAAATATAGAGATATATACATATGTATAAGAGTTCTAATCCTATAAACATGTCAAAATGTAGATATTGGACCAGTCCACCCTGAAGGGCATCCACGCATGTATGTGTGTCCTGTCTTAGGAGAAGACCAGGGGCTGATTAGGGTTCTTGAGGGGAAGCTGGCCAGGCTTATGCTGAGCGTACCCACCTTATGGATTGAGCACATCCTAGCTGTCATGCAAGAGTTTGTGGTTGGGGTACCACCTGTCTGGATACGCCTTTTGAGGCAGGTAGCCAGAGCAGTTTCAGTATACGTAGATGTTGTTGAGGCTAAAGAAACCAGAGTACAGGGAGACCGAGGAGACCAGGGTGGCCCAAGTGACCAGGGTGGTCCAGCTTAGATCTAGGGCATCTGATGGACTTTGAT
>LPNX011042019.1:748229-761234 GCA_001517045.1 Pseudotsuga menziesii | reverse complement strand
TTCCTATGGCTTGGGGTACCACAACAGATAGCTTTGACTCCAGAAATCAATCTTTCCCAATATGCAATAGAAATAAAATGTCTAACACTAAAGGATCATACCTCATGCCTTATTTCGGATGGTTGAAGTAGATCCCCATTGAGTTTTCCAATCTTCAGCTTGAATTGATATAATACTTCCTCAACAACAAGTAAAAAATACAAGCATACTATATATCATGGTGTTAGATCTATTCTAGCATATATAATCAATAATGTAAAATCATTTGACATATTCCAATGGATACAATATTCAATCAAATACACATCATTGGACAGGAAAAGATAGTTCTTATTAATATAAATCAGAGATTACAAGATAGCTACAACCTCTGACGGCATGTCTGCGAACCGAAGAAACTGAATCCCCCACTTGGGCCTCCACCACCTCAATCCTCCATCTCACGATAGCAAGCTCACTAGCAAAAGGCAAGCTTGGGAAGTGCTCCAAAGGGACAAAGGGATGCAGACTCAAGCATAAATTCTGGCAAAAATGGACTATATTTTCGTTGCTTCAATCTCTCTATATGCCTTCAATGTACCAAGGGGTTCCTTATATAGCTTCACAAGGGATAATGAAGGGTCGAATCTGAGCGATCTCAAGGCATATGGAAGGCCAGGAGTCAAATGAGTCGGATCCATATCAAGGAAAACTCCAAAAGGATTTGGACTATGCACACATCCCGATGTATGTGGTTATAGGAGTCAAACCCGCGTATGTACGCATTTATCGGGAAAAAAGATGTGTATATCATTTTTTATATAGTTTTAGGGATGATCAAGGAAACATCAAAGGATAAAATATTGTCCATGGGGTCTAAAGAGTCTGCAGCGGGACAGGGGAAGGCCATACAAAGTGTGATTCACCTGGAGTGGTGAAATCTGCTATAACAGATGCCCCCTAATGTGTGAGGTCAGAGGGGTCATACGATGGCCGAAATACATTATAAGTCCATCCCAGAAGTGGAGTGATGAAGGATCCCAAATGGAATACCAGCCACCCAATCAGCATAGTACAATGATACAACTCTGCATATAACTGCAAGTACATATAGCAGTCCCGGATACATAAGAGTACAATGGCCATGACTAGGCATAATACATGATATCACATATGTGGTCATCGCCACGTACAACATACATAGATCAGAATGTCCATGATGAAGATATACAAAGGACCATGATCTCCAAAATGGCTGAAGATATACAATAGATCAAGATCTCCATAGTGGCTAGAAATCTCTGACATACACTGGAATCAAGTCACGAGAGATGAAATCTCATGAACACTGGCATGATCAAGGAGGTAGCATATAAGAGATGCCACCAGTCTGGAAGGTCTTCTACACAAATCGCTACGAGTACATGTCCTACTATGCGAATAGAGGTGTCGAGGTCGAACATACTAGTCCATCGTCTGATTACCGGTCATTGATGTATACCATTAACAGACACGAGATTACCCACCGATAATGATAATGGGAATCAAGGTAATAGAGTGCAAACTAACAAGTGTGAATAGATGTGTTGAGGTTGAACACTTGAGAGAATCCATCGATCAGAGGACATTGATGTATTCCCAAGAAACTGTCGATGGCAAGAGAACCTGCCACTGATGATTGCAAGTCTAAAGGTACTCAAAAGGACTCTAGACTCCAATCCCAGAATAAATGATCTGAAGTCGATGGGATGAAATCCGCTGGAAGGAGGGCATTAAGGCATCCCCCATCATCCAACACGAGGTACTCAGCAAAGCTGTCTAATGTGGAAGGACTCGATCATAAAGTGCACGAACTGGTAACAGTACCGGGAATGGCCGACATGCAAAGTCAAGAGAACTGAGGAATGGCTGACATAGGTTTCAACTTCCTTCGAACAAGAGCATAACGATGTATGGTGACTGAATGAAGGTAGCATAGACTCGATATACAAACTGGGACATCTCTGTGACATAGGAGGCATCAACAGAGGCTCCATAGGGACTGGAAGCTTAACCAATCGGTGGAGATAAACTCAGATAAATGAGTACAGCTCCTAATTCAAACTATAACCCAACCAATGGATGTGATATACAGTGCTCTGTTCAAAGGCGACACGACTCGACAGCTGCCAAAGATAACATCTTTCGTTGTCCGGCTTTTTGGTTTTTTGATTTTTTTGAACTTTTTCAGTTATTTGAAAAGCTTGAAAAAAGAATAAACTAGCTTTATAGTTACAAAATAGGAGGAGACAAGTGTCATAAGGGCAAACAAACTAGTTCCAAGCAGTGGAACATACCTATGCTCAATGCAAGGATACATGTGTAGGATATTGACACTCGGGGGAAAATCCCCTCTCGGTAAAAAGGGAATAAAGATGCGAAGGATATAAAAATGGCTCTGCATGGCTAGACATGAGACAAGCTCAGGCTATATGGCTGAAACGCAATGTCAGGGGAGCCGGCATAAAGCTCAATAAGGCAGGAAAAGATCATGATAATGCATTCACAACTTGACATAGGGGGAGTCTTGAGGGAAACAGGCCAGCATAAGATCAAGAGGACTATGAGGCTCTTGCGAAATGTCATGGAAACACTATACAACGGACTCCCACACCCTAAAGGAGAAAACGTCGGCATGGGCACCAAATGCAAATAAGGCGCTAACTAGGGTACCCATGTAAGGTGAAGCTCTACCACCCATATCATGCCACTTCTAAAGCAGCAAGAAGGTTCTGTGACATAATAGAGTGGGTTCGTACCTAAGGTCATGCAAAATGCAAATGGTGGTAAACCTAACCTATATGCTAGTGTAGACATTATAACTGAGATCAGTACGAACGGGTCAATCCAAAGGCTGAAACAGCATAGAAAATGGTCTTCTACATCACAAATTATGTCAGAAACGGTCCAAAATGGTTAGAAACTGTCAAAACTATAGGAAAGGGGGTAAAATTTTTTCTATAAATAGTAAAAAATATAAATCATTTGAAACTTTTACCCATTGGAGCTCTGATATTCAACTGCAAATTCCAGGAGATCCAACCGACGGAATTCACAACTGTGTCTTCCAGGTAGTTACTCATGCTCTCCTCATGCATTTCAATATAATTTTTGTTGATTTTCATGGTAAAATGAGGTAGTTTAGGCCATCTCTACATGAGCGCTGCAGCCCACGCGGATATTGAATCTTTTTCCGCATATAGGACTGGCTATACGCAGAAAAGAGGCTAGAACCCGCGTACATACACGGCAGTTTGCAAAACAGTCGCGTATGACGCCGCGCAAGTAAATTTACAAGAATCCAATGGACGAATTGGCAATTTCTCTTGCAGGATGGTGCTAGAATAGAGAGAGCACGAGCATGGTGAAGTAGAGGAAGCTGTAAGGGCTGACATGATGGCTCAACAAGCTCTAAGAAGATGCGGACTCTACAAGTTTTGGTGCCTTGGTGGCTTGAGGGCCAAACCAAGACTACTAGAGATGTTGGTAAACTATTGGGATCTAGACTCAGAGTCCTTCAGGATAGATGGGATGTCTCTCACCATAGAGGTGGAAGACATATACTTTATCATAGGTTTATCAGCAACATATAGAGCATGTTTTTCTTCAAGCATGTTCCAATATTGAGCCCTAGAGTGGACGTTCCTCTCCATGGGGTTCGAGATCCAACCCAACAATGTTGGGCAGATGCTATGCACAGACTGGGGGGTGGTAGGGTGGCCAACCCATGTCCAGCTGACTTCTTTCCATGGTGGTGACGACAGATTGTTGCCATAGATGACTACCCCTATGGAGGGATATATTTCCGAGGGGATCCGGACATGCCATTGCAACCAGGATCGGCATACAGAGAGATAGGTACCGAATCTCGACTCTCACTCTTTTTAAAGTTTTTGAGTTATTTAATTTTTTATTTGTATTTTCTTCATTATGTGGAATCAAAAAGACATGTTTTTGTGTGACAACACATAGTGACATCTACCATTCATGTGCAGATGTGGGACCATGGTGACCAGAGGGATTCCCACGTCATAGATTAATTTATTATGAATGAAACAAATGCCAATCTAACACGTAGTTAGCATATGAGTCAGCAACTTGATTATCATTTCTTGGAATGTGTATATATGTAATACTGTCAAATTTCCGTTCTAACAATCTCACTCGTAAGAATCTTCTCAATAACGTCGGATCTCTAACATGGTACAAACCATTGAGCTATGACACTACTAACTCCGAATCAAGAAGTACCTCAAGAGAGAGAACGCCATGCGAAATGGAATCCCGTAGAAGCTCGATAACGGCACTACATTCAGCGACATTGTTGGAGGATGGCCGTAGACATACACCTCCTGAAGACAGTACCTAACCCATAGGAGTATAAATCACCCAAGCAGCAGAGGCTGAGTGCTGAGTGTGACGGCTTGCACCATCCACGAATCCTATGTAGGTGGAAGATTCCATTGACATCTGCCAAAAGAAATAGAAACTAATCACAAACCCGATCATGATAATAAAAAGACCTAACTATGCAAAGTTGTACAATAATATACAACAAGAATATTTGGATAAATATCATGCATAGTATTTCTTGAGATATAGCCCATTTCTAGGCTCCGCCAAAGCTGTGCCTTTGTAATCGACTAACTCATAGGCACCCTTCTCTAAGACACGCTTGACCACGTAAGGACCATGCCACATAGGATTAAATTTCCCTCCCTCCAAGGGTTCTTTCAATTGATCCTACAAAAGGACCAAGTCTCCTTCACTAACCACTCTTGGATGGATAGACTTGTCATATTGGACCTTAAAGAGACGTTTATTAACCTCTAGAGACACCAAGGCATCTCGACGCTGCTGATCAAGTTGCTCGAGGTGGACCAAACGCTCCTCTAAAGGTGAAGTGTATGGTAAGAGTTCCACAGCTAGCTTCAACGAAGGAATCTCGCATTCAACCGGCAATATCGACTCCACTCCATGCACAAGCTGATATGGAGAAAAACCAGTGGCAGTCTTAACCGCAGTTCGATATGCCCACAAAGCAGGGTACAACATAATATGCCAATTCGTATTGCTTTGTGCGATGGTTCATTGGAGAATGGACTTAAGTGATTTATTCACTGCTTCAACCTGTCCATTCACTTGGGGGTAGTAAGAAGAGGAGTGCTCTTGCTTATACCCTAACTTGGATGCCAACTCTTCCATCATACGGTTCTGAAAGTGTGAGCCATGGTCAGTGACAAGCTCTTTCGGAATCCCGAACCGAGTAATGATTTGGTTGAATACAAAGTGAGTGACTGTCTCACCGTCGGATTTTACTGTAGGCATTGCCTCAGCCCATTTCATGAAATAATCCACAGCCACTATAATATGATGGTGCCCCCCAGCTAAAGCTGGGCTACAATCCATAAAATCGAGCCCCCACTTGGTGAAGGGACCGGCGGTGATAATGGGATGTAACAGGGTAGGCTTCTAGCGCGTATTCTGTGTGAACACCTGGCAAGGGTGGCACCTCTTGACCGCATCAACACAATCCTTAAAGATCGACGGCTAGAAATAACTCGCTCTCAAAATATTTTGAGCTGTAGAAAGAATAGATAAATGACCACCACACGCCCCTCCATGGCAATCATTCAACACAACCTTAGCCTCCTCATGATTTAAACAACGTCGTAAAATGGAATCTACCCCACGGCGGTACAAAGTATTGTCCACTATAAGGTAGTTCTTAGAGACATGACGTAATCGTCGTCGTTCATCTCACGAGAGGTGAGTAGGGGTCCTCTGTGTTTGTAGATATACTATGATATCTCCATACCATGGGTCAGATGTGGAGATTAAGAATATTTGTTCATTGACAAATGTATCTTCAGAAACCAACTCCTCAGCCTCGCTCGGGAAATCCGATATAAGCTTTGCAAAAATTAACGACTTCTTCGAATTTGCCGAAACAAATTTGAGATCGAACTCTTGCAGGATGACAATCCATTTATTATACTTTCCCCCAATCATCCTTCGTGTGAGGATGAATTGAAACGGATTGACATGGGCCACAACCGAGGTCTGGTGAAGGAGAATATAATGTCTCAAACACTGAACCACATGTACGGTCGCTAAATCAAGCTTCTTGACATGAGAATAATGAATCTCTGCGTCAATCAGGTTTTGGCTTAGATAATATATGACATGCTCCTGGAGCTCCTCATCCTCCTAAACCAATACCATACCAATCGTCTCTAAAGACGCGGCCACATTTAATAGGAAATCACGGCTATAATCTAGAGGACTAATCATCGGGGCCGATGCTAGGGCTCGCTTAAGTGCATCGAAGGACTCCTGTGCTCGCTCATCCCATTCAAAGGGAGTATCCTTCTTCAAGAGACACATGAAGCCTCTAGTCAAATTGGCAAAGTTGACCACAAATATTTGTAATAAGTTTGCCATACCTTGCAAACACTGAAGATGACGAATATTCTTCGGGGGATACAATTGAAGTATTGCCTCAACCTTTAAGGGATCAACTCTTATGCCCTCCTTCAAAACGATGAATCCTAATAAATGACCTGACTTCACACAAAAGATGCACTTATGAGGATTTAATCAAACAGAATAGTGGCGGCATCTTTCGAAAACCAATCTCAAGTGATATGAATAACGCATTCTCATACAAGAATGAGCAGCGAGGTCATCCAAAAATACTTCAATAATAGACTTGAGATCGTTGAAAATCAAGGTCATTGCCCACTGAAATGTAGCTCCGACGTTTTTAAGGCCGAAAGGCATATTTCGATATGCAAATGTTCCCCAAGGACAAATAAATGCAGTCTTGTGTTGGTCCTTAGGTTTAATCTGGATCTGATTATACCCAGAAAAGCCGTCCATAAAGGAGAACACCTCACTACCCGCACACTCATCCAAAATCTGATCTATAAATGGTGTGGGGAAGTTATCCTTAGGACGTGCACGATTTAAATCACAGAAATCAGTGCATATTTGGATCTCTCCTTGCTTCTTATCCACCAGAACGGGGTTTGAAACCCACTCCATCAAGGGAATGGGATAGATGAAACCAGCTTTCAACAGCTTCTCTATCTCTGCCTTAATGGCAGGTACTTTCCTAGGATTCACGGTGCATAAACGTTGTCGAACAGGCTTAGCGTTGGGGTAAGTCTTAATCTCATGTTCGACAATCCGAGGGTCAATACCTGGCATCTCATCATAATACCAAGCAAAATTATAACAAAATTCCTTGAATAGCTCGGTATATTCGAGAATCTCAGCCTCGGAACAATCCGCCCCAATATAGACATTCTCAATGGTGCTAGGATTTCGAGAGATGTTGATAGAAATTGTGGAAGATATGTTCACCATGTTCCCATCAGCCATCTAACCAGGTGAGCTTAATGGAATCATGGGACTACCAACTCTCTGACTAAGAATATCCCTATAATCCTCATGCTCCAAACGGTCAAGCGGTGGAAGGAAATATGATCTATGATGGAGTTCCTCCCATGGTGGCTCAACGCCCGACATAGCCTTGATGATCACTTCATCTGAAGGGAAAACTGTATCCAGGAAGTCGTGGGCATGATAAGACTTTACTGCCCATGCGGGTAGCACATAGGGGTATTCCTCTTCCATCCACGAAGACGAAGAACAAGGCTCTGCAACATCCATGAGATTGACTTGATAAGCTATCATGGTTGCAGGAAGCGACACGTTGGTTTCGACAGGCTTACTTGAAATACTTAGTGTAGGAAGAAGCCAAGGATCTCCCATATGAGTCGTGCGAAAAGACACTGAGGTCATAGAAGTCGAAGCCTTATCGGAACAAGATCCTATCATGAGGACCGGTGTAGGACAACTAAAGATTCCCATGAGGGATGGATACATGACTACACCCACACTCCCAGTTGCCGGCTGAGAGTGCTCAATGACCGGAACTGAAGTTCCCAAAGATGCAGTAACAAGGGAATTCTTGAACGTCATTTGATCAATCGTTACAATATTCCCGTTATGTGGAAAGCATACAACGCAGAACACGGAAGAAGCAACGGCTTGCATACTATACATCCAGTTCCGACCCAACAAGATATTGTAGTCAAGCGGCGCATCAACCACCTCAACCTCAATCGCAATGGTCTTGCCTCCCAAACGGACTTTAAGGGATGGAATGATACTGTGCAGCCTAAAAGATCTCCCATCAAAAGCAGTTAACATAGTCGCTGATTTTGAAAACTCAGGAGAACCAAGGCCCTTCCAACAGGACAAAGACATCACAGATGCAGCAGCGCCCTCGTCAATCACAGTGCACTTGATGATCATATTAAGACATTCTACGTGTACCAAAAGTGACACACAGTAGGGCAAGCGAGGCTGATGACCTGCGGTTTCAAATTTTATCACTGAGGAAGAATCATCACCATTCACACCAAGAGCATAAAGCAAAGCCTTCCTTTGCGAAGGACAACTCTGAAGCACTTCCAATGCAGACATCGCACAAGGAGTATGGCCCAAATCCTCAACAACTGAATAATTTTGGGCGGCTCGGGCATTTGGATTATGCCATGAGAGCTTAAGTACCCCCTTAGGAATGTGTGGTGCAGCCTCAGGTTTATCCATAAGTTTCTCAATGCATAAAGGGCTTCCTGGTGGATCAGGTTCTTTGCCTGGTTGGGTTGTGACGATCCATAATCTTTTGCACAAGTCATAACCTTGGCAGCACGGACCATGTTAATGCACCCACAAGCACTAGCCTCTGGTGGATCATTCTCACTAGATTTCTCCTGGGACTTCGAGTTCATATTCTGGTTATGTGGTAAAGGGTTCATTAGCATAGCTGGGCCTTGTGCTAAGAGTCTTGAAGCTTCATCAATTCGAGGGCACAAGTAAGTGAGGTGATCATCCTTACATAACTTGCAAGGGAACTTAACCTTACATTTCACTTGCTTGTCCCCACCAGCATTTTGACCGTTCTTGTCATTATTGGAAGCATTCTCATTCCTATTCCCACCCTTTTGATTATTATTCTTACCCTTTTTTCTATTCCGTCTAGGTTGCTGGTTACCCTTCTGGTCTGACGATTGCACAGAAAGTACACTCGCCATTTGGGTGGGTTGAGACGAATTCGTAGCTTGTCCCGAAGCAGACTGGTTGAGCGACAATTGACTAACTTGTTTTGCAACCGAATCTGCAGGTTTCGTACTTGCACAACCCACAATGCCATCAGCATGTGGTCCAGGTTTGACCTTGGGATCGAAATTAGAACAAGGAGCGTTGGGAATAATCTCATACAAAAAACTAGACTGAGCATAAATCAAGTCCAGTTCCTGCGCCCTAAAGATCGCTTGTTCCTCATTCTGTACTCCAAATGTAGAAACATCCTTTGTGATATATCGCAATAAAGACTTGAGGAACCACTCAAGAAGGAACTCCGGTGGTATAAAATATTTAATTAATATCTTCCTTCTACGCCACTCCTGAATATGATAAAAAATATGGGTGGCTTTATCGTGCCGAAATGTCGACAAGAGTTCAGTTCCAACGTCATAGCACTCTAGTAGCTGGAAGTGATTAAGAAAAGTCATCGCAAGATCGTCGAACAAGGTAAAATCTCCCTTTGGTAACTCTATATACCATTTCGCAGCAGGCTCTGTGAGGGTGCGTTGAAATAGTTGCAAGCAGACTGAGTCCTGATGTAACGAATTCGAAGAGCACCAAAGATGAAACATGGTAACATGTTCGCTTGGATCCTCTCCCAGTTTGCCTTCGAACTTAGGTATGTCTGAAGGAAGCTTGGTAGGGACAGCCGGCCAAGCCGGGTCATGAGCCACAGGATCATTCGTAAGTCTCAATAAGTCAGGAAGTTTAAGCGTTGCGAGGAAAGGGAGCCTAGGATGATGAGGTTGATGGACCGCTCCCTAGTTCACATAGGTTTGAGCACCACCATGGCCTTGGCCATAATTTCCTCCTCTTGTCTGACCTGTATAAGGTGACGTGGAAGTACCATAGTAAGGTGGACCTTGACTAGTAGGAGCTACGAAGCCATAATTAGGAGAGTAAGTAGGTTGTTGATACCCGCCTCCGTAAGGTGAAGAAACTTGTCCATACTGCAGACCATAATAAGGTCCATAGGTCATCGCATGCGATGTCCCATGGGACACTTCGTAAGTAGGAAGATAAGCTTCGGAAGGGGGAACATACATACTGGAAGAAGGTATATATGCCCTGGACGTAACAAGCTGACCACTATAGCCTCCCGAAGTAGCGGGTGGTATATGAACTTGAGACACAATCGGCCTAGTAACCGCAGTATGGATCTGACTCGTAGCCATATATTGGCTCGAAGGACCACGTGGAAAAGGTGGAGGATGTACATTTGAAGAACTCAGAACCAAAGACGAAGGAATCTGAGTAATAAGATATGTACTACCGCCTATCGTCACCCATCTCGGTCCTGGTATCCTAATCGGATCACTAATCCTAGACCTAGGAGGGGGATAAGATGTAGCTTCCACCACTAGGATGGAAGGTGCAATGTGACTAGTAATCCCAAACCTCTCCACAAGGTAAGGAATGGGATTGCCCCTAGGCATAGTGTGAGGCTCAAAGTTGGATTCAACATGAAATGTCAAATCGTGCATAGGAAAACCAGTCGTAGCATAACTACCATAGCTAGTATTGGCAGGTCCAAAGTGAGTCTCGGCATCTTTCGGCATTCCATACCGGTAACGTGTCAACGGAGCCCTAGGGTGAGTAGGTCTATCATGCAAATATCCTATCTAGGAAATCATAGGACCGAACTCAGCTAGGTCAGGTGAAGGATCATATATAGGAGTAAGTTCCCAATCGTCAATACGAACGGGAGGAGGTGGCTCAGGAATATTCTCTGAATGATCCTCCATGGTGTGTGAATCAGTGTGTGACATAGTCTGCCTGGATAGTCTAGGCCCCTCTCCCAAAGGAGGAGGATAAGTGGAAGGTGGAAGTCCTGTTAACCAACGAGAACGGCGCAGAACCGCACTCGAATCCACAATGACTCAACAAAAAGAAAAGACTCTATATTTATGTAAACCCTAGGCCAACTAGCATGCACAGAGCAATCACTAATAAAATCTAAAGCCAAATGCAAGCAAACAAGGGCTGGATAAGTGAGCTCCCGAATGAAGCAGGTATGTCTCACCTAGGAGAGGCTTGAGACTCCCATACACAACAAGCAAAGGTACGTAACCAATTATTGTGGCCCTTAGCTTCAATGCGTAAAGCGACTGTGCTGTCTGACGCCAACCTAGCCGGGACACCTAAAGAATAACCTCTACAAGTACCCCCTCAATATCCTAGGTAAGGTCACTAAGGTAACCTCAATATAATCAAAGCTCAGGCAGACAGTCGCAGGCAGGATTGACCGTATGGGCAGGGTAGCAAAGCCCGAAACTCTGGAAAGAGCCCCCAGATAAGAATACAATCCTGGAAATATCTTCGGTGCTACTCAATTATGACTAGGGGTCATCCCAATCAATAACCGCTCACACTGCCTCGTGCTTGACTCCCGTTTGAGAGGAGGATCCTGAGAATGATGGTTATACCAAGGGTTTCACACACTCCCTGGACAGACACCTAGATGTTGTTGTTTAGTGATCTTGGAGAATTGACTTACAATGAACTATTCCAAGATCCTAAAACCTAAGCTTGTTGGTCCACCCTAGAAAAGAAAAGAGTGTAATTTATTTTAATTAGCGTTGATTTTAGTTGGCTTTATTACTCAAAAATAGGATATGGTCGTGCAACTAGTGGTGTTATGACGCAACATGAAGTAAAATGCACACCGTAACAATCAATGCACATGCATTGTGTCCATGTAAACAGGGTATGCTACTACGTGAAATGCACAATTCTTCTTCAAATGATGAATGCAAATTTTCCTATATGAAGTCCTAACTAGTACTCCGAAGCAAATCTAGATCTAGTGCAAGTACAATGCAAAGTGCAAAATGCAATGCATTATGATAAGCAAATGTTTTTGTATTTTTTGAAAATATACGAGATCCAAAAAGAAAAAGAATGATTCTGCCACCCCCAGACTCTGCGAGCACACATAGACAGCATTCAAGCAAAGCACTAAGGTAAAATAACTCTAATGCACTAATCTCAAACAAAAAATTGAAAATGCCATGACAAGAACTTTCCTAAAAAAGAAAATTTAGGCTAAAAAAAAAACGTTTCCAGTCAGAACCAGAGGTCAAAATAGACTCAGGAAGTGCCAAAGGAGACTCAGCAACTAACAGCATTCACCCAGCAACCAATTAACTTCCACAAAAAGGGAAAATCTAGGGTATACGTGACTATTCGCAATAAACCCACGTGTATACGCAGAAATCACAGAGGAAACTGCGTGTATATGCGACTGTAAATCAAAAACCCACGTACAGGAAGAAAAAAGTGCATAAAACAAGGCAAACAAACAGGCTGAGACAAACTTCACTCCAATCAGACTCTACCAGGCATACATGCCCCTGGACCCGACACATAAACAAGAGAGAAAGAGCAATTCAAATACATTGAATGTTGAGAAAATCACCCCCAAAGGACAACTACTAGGAACTCCCTAGCGGAGTCGCCAATTCTATTACGGAGATAAATTCCTATGGCTTGGGGTACCACAACAGACAGCTTTGACTCCAGAAATCAATCTTTCCCAATATGCAATAGAAATAAAATGTCTAACACTAAAGGATCAGACCTCGTACCTTATTTCGGATGGTTGAAGTAGATCCCCGTTGAGCTTTCCAATCTTTAGCTTGAATTGATATAATACTTCCTCAACAACAAGTAAACAATACAAGCATACTATATATCATGGTGTTAGATCTATTCTAGCATATATAATCAATAATGTAAAAGAATTTGACATATTCCAATGGATACAATATTCAATAAAATACACATCATTGGACAAGAAAAGATAGTTCTTATTAATATAAATCAAAG
>LPNX011042019.1:599323-742175 GCA_001517045.1 Pseudotsuga menziesii | reverse complement strand
CACTGTCCGGCACAACGACTTAAACCTGCGCTCTAAGTTCAACATGAACAATCATCATATTGAAGCGGCGTTGATCGAGAAAGAAGGAAGCGTTGGTCGAGCTAAGTATTCCCCGTCTGAGATTGAGGCCGCAATTAACAGTCGAAGGTCCAGTTTGGGTAGTAGAAAATCGAATCTGGAAGCTGCAATGGGGATCATGAGCAGTGGAAGTTCGAATGGGATGCAGGGTATAGAGCGCTTTCTACGAATGCTGCGGGGATTGCCGCCCAAGGTTATGGTTGTTGTGGAGCAGGAGTCGAACCACAACGGTGCCCATCTCATGGACAGATCGTCTTAGAGTGGAGGATTATGAGGACCTGCTCGACCGCGGCTAGAAAAGAGTGGGCGATAGAATGATTGAATTATCTGAAGTCGAACAAAACTGCTACTTCTCAAATATCGACCCGACTGATCTTGTCGACCATCGACCCGACTGACCTTGTCGACCATCATTTCGTCGACCCTGTCCCGACTACGGTTGGCTGGAGCAGGTCGGTTGGGTTGGCCAGTGTCTTCAAGTGGTCGATATGCTAATTCTAGAGTAGTCAATCATCACCAAGACCATGCACATTGCAGGAAATTCATACTCTCATGATAGAACCAGACGACGACGATGGCATTCAAGCAAATATCATTCACCTACACAGCGAAGCGCTTCAATGAACATGATGACAATGTACCCCTCATTATCAAAATGCTGAAACTGTTCCTAGGTTGTGACCTCGGAAAGCCAGAAGACAGAGAAATGACATAGAAAGTCGAAGAGCCAAAAGGACCCGCATGCCTGAACCGATGGAGATGCCGGTCAGATGAGCCCGGGTGAGGCTTTAAACCAAAAGACCTAGTTGCGGAAGAATATGGTTTCCCGCCGTTGTGAGAGGATGAGACTTCGATGGCCTATTGTCAGATTGAAGATGGAGGCTGAAGAGTAACCAGTCACAGTAGAGCCTTGTATACGTGTGTTTTCCTATCAAGCTGGCGGCTGTTGTGGCTGAGTTACCTATGCAGACCGGTATGCATGGTTGATGCACAGTGAGGACTACTCCGCAGTAGTAGAGACCCAGTACGTTGATGCAGTTTTCTTTGTTTTCTTCAGGACGAAGAAACATTTTGTTTGTGGGGGAGATGTAGAGGGGGATAATTACCTCCTAAATGTCATCATAGTTTAAAAGATAAATAAATATTAATAAATAGGTAGTTGGAGCGGGTACAACCGCTCCAACCTACCTCATAATGTATAAATAATTAACAAAGATAATGCAAAGACGGATTGGACGTCCCTTCCCATATTTCTTTGTCTTTGATCGCTGTGTATGAACTTAATGTATGCTTGAATGATGTTGAAACACTAGACTTCAACACCCCTGCAAACTCTTTAGACCCCATGGACAATATTTTATCCTTTGATGTTTCCTTGATCATCCCTAAAACTATATAAAAAATGATATACGTGGCTTTTTACCTGATAACCACGTACATACGCGGGTTTGACTCCTATAACCGCGTACATTGGGATGTGTGCATAGTCCAAATCCTTTTGGAGTTTTCCTTGACATGGATTTGACTCATTTGACTCCTGGCCTTCCTTATGCCTTGAGATCGCTCGGATTCAACCCTTCATTATCCCTTGTGAAGCTATATAAGGAACCCCTTGGTACATTGAAGGAATATAGAGAGATTGAAGCAACGAAACTATAGTCCATTGTTGCCAGAATTTATGCTTGAGTCTGCATCCCTTTGTCGCTTTGGAGCACTGTTGTGTTCTTCCCAAGCTTGGGAGGGTTGTGATCATGATACGTCACTATGGCTCTAGCTAGCCGTCGGAATAAACGCACCCATGCACATGGGACACCCACCACCTGTCGCTGCATGGCCTCAGGCAAGTCCTCGACTTGCGCCATGGGAGCCCTGTGAGTCAGTCGCATGAAGTTGGTATGAATTCCCTGGAGCGTTTGCTCCACATCCACACCTGTGATATCATCCCCTCTTCCCCTCCGTCTATGACGTGGGAAGCCCTCTGGTCACCGTGGTCCCACATCTGCACATGAATGGTAGATGTCACTATGTGTTGTCATGCAAAAACATGTCTTTTTGATTCCACATAATCAAGAAAATACAAAAAAAAGATTAAATAACTCAAAAAATTTAAAAAGAGTGAGAGTCGAGATTCGGTACCTATCTCTCCGTATGCCGATCCATGTGGCAATGGCATGTCCAGATCCCCCCGAAAATATATCCCTCCATAGGGGTAGTCATCTATGGCAAAAATCTGTCGTCGCCACCATGGAAAGAAGTCAGCTGGATATGGGTTGGCCACCCTACCACCCCCCAGTCTGCACATAGCATCTGCCCAACGTCGTTGGGCCACATCTTGAACCCCGTGGAGAGGAATGTCCACTCTAGGGCTCAATTCTGGAACATGCTCGAAGAAAAACGTGCTCAATATGCTGCTGAACCTGAAGTTCCGTATCCTACCTGCCTTACACTCACTGAGCTGGTGTTTCATGTTGCTCAGTAGTGTAGTACTCTAGTTGTATATGGTCGGTCTCATACACTCCACCGCATAGTACATCAGTGGCCGTGAGGCCTGATGGAGTGAGGCTAAGCCTGCTATCCTGCCCAGCGTCAGTAGTATGGCCTTTAGGCCCAGCACCTGTATAGCATTGGTGGGGACTTGAATTCCCACCTTCTTAGTATCTGGGTAGCAGTACACAGCTACGTACTCATCGATATTAATCCCACCGCTTGGCCCACCTCGGGAATGAAGGTTCACCACTTCCCCTCGTCTAGATAGACCTGTGATAAAGTATATGTCTTCCACCTCTATGGTGAGAGACATCCCATCTATCCTGGAGGACTTTGAGTCTAGATCCCAATAGTTTACCAGCATCTCTAGTAGTCTTGGTTTGGCCCTCAAGCCACCAAGGCACCAAAACTTGTAGAGTATGCATCATCTTAGAGCTTGTTGAGCCATCATGTCAGCCCTTACAGCTTCCTCTACTTCACCATGCTCGCGCTCTCTCCATTCTAGCACCATCCTGCAAGAGAAATTGCCAGTTTTTCCATTAGATTCTTGTAAATTTACTTGTGCAGCGTCATATGCGACTGTTTTGCAAACAACCACGTATGTACGCGGGTTCTAGCCTCTTTTCCGTGTATAGCCAGCCCTATACACAGAAAAATCTTCGATATCCGCGTGGGTCGTAGCACTCATGTAGAGATGGCCTAAACTACCTCATTTTACCATGAAAATCAACACAAATTATATTGAAATGCATGAGGAGAGCATGAGTAACTACCTGGAAGAAACGATTGTAAATTCCACCGGTTGGATCTCCTGGAATTTGCAGTTGAATATCAAGGCTCCAATGGGTAAAAGTTTCAAATGATTTATATTTTTTTACTATTTATAGAAAAATTTTACCCCCTTTCCTATAGTTTTGACAGTTTCTAACCATTTTGGACTGTTTCTGACATAATTTGTGATGTAGAAGACCATTTTCAGTGCCGCTTCAGCCTTTGGATTGACCCGTTTGTACTGATCTCAGGTATAATGTCTACACTTGCATATAGGTTATGTTTACCACCATTTTCATTTTGCATGACCTTATGACCATGTCACCATGACCTTAGGTATGAACCCACTCTATTATGTCATGGAACCTTCTTGCTTCTTTAGAAGTGGCATGATATGGGTGGTAGAGCTTCACCTTACATGGGTACCCTAGTTAGCGCCTTATTTTCATTTGGTGCCCATGCCGACGTTTTCTCCTTTAGGGCGTGGGAGTCCATTGTATAGTATTGCCATGACATTTCGCAAGAGCCTCATACTCCTCTTGATCTTATGCTGGCCTGTTCCCTCAGGACTCCCCCTATGTCAAGTTGTGAATGCATTATCATGAGCTTTGCCTGCCTTATTGAGCTTTATGCTGGCTCCCTTGACATTGAGTTTCAGCCATATAGCCTGAGCTTGTCTCATGTCTAGCCATGCAGAGCCATTTTTATATCCTTCACAGCTTGATTCCCTTTTTACCAGTAGGGGATTTTCCCTCGAGTGTCGATATCCTACACATGTATCCTTGCATTGAGCATAGGTATGTTCCATTGCTTGGAACTAGTTTGTTTTCCCTTATGACACTCGTCTCCTCCTAGTTTGTAACTATAAAGCTAGTTTATTCTTTTTTCAAGCTTTTCAAATAACTGAAAAAGTCCAAAAAAATCAAAAAACCAAAAATCCGGACAAGGAAAGATGTTATCTTTGGTAGCTGTCGAGTCGTTTCACCTTCAAACAGAGCACTGTATATCACATCCATTGGTTGGTTTATAGTTTGACTTAGGAGTTGTACTCGTTTATTTAAGTTTATCTCCACCGACTGTTTAAGCTTCCAGTCCCTATGGAGCCTCTGTTGATGCCTCCTGTGTCACAGAGATGTCCCAGTTTGTATATCAAGTCTATGCTACCTTCATTCAGTCATCATACATCATTATGGTCTTGTTTGAAGGAATTTGAAACCTGTGTCGGCCATTCCTCAGTTCTCTTGACTTTGCATGTCGGCCATTCCCAGTACTGTTACTGGTTCGTGCACTTTATGATCGAGTCCTTCAACATTAGACAACTTTGCTGAGTACCTTGTGTTGGATGATGGGGGATGCCTTAATACCCTCCTTCCAGCAGATTTCATCCCATCGAATTCATATCATTTATTCTAGGATTGGAGTCTAGAGTCCTTTTGAGCACCTTGAGACTTGCAGTCATCAGTGGCAGGTTCTCTCGCCATCGACAGTTTCTTGGGAATACATCAATGTCCCCTAATCAATGGATTCTCTCAAGTGTTCGACCTCAACACATCTATTCACACTTATTAGTTTGCACTCTAGTACCTTGATTCCCATTATCATTATCGGTGGGTAATCTCGCGTCTGTTAACGGTATACATCAATGATCGGTAATCAGACGATGGACTACTATGTTCGACCTCGACACCTCTATTCGCATAGTAGGACATGTACTCGTAGTGGTTTCTGTAGAAGACCTTCCAGACTGGTGGCATCTCTTATATGCTACCTCCTTGATCGTGCCAATGTTCATGAGATTTCAGCTCTCGTGACTTGATTCCAATGTATGTCAGACATTTCCAACCACTATGGAGATCTTGATCTATTGTATATCTTCAGCCATTTTGGAGATCATGGTCCTTTGTATATCTTCATCATGGAGATTCTGATCGATGTATGTTGTACATGGCGATGACCACATATGTGATATCATGTATTATGCCTAGTCATGGCCATTGTACTCTTATGTATCCGGGACTGCTATATGTACTTGCAGTTATATGCAGAGTTGTATCATTGTACTATGTTGATTGGGTGGTTGGTCTTCAATTTGGGATCCTTCATCACTCCACTTCTGGGATGGACTTATAATGTATTTCGGCCATCGTATGACCGCTCTGACCTCACGATAGCAAGCTCACTAGCAAAAGGTAAGCTTGGGAAGAACACAACAGTGCCACAAAGGGACAAAGGGATGTAGACTCAGGCATAAATTCCGGCAACAATGGACTATAGTTTCGTTGCTTCAATCTCTGTATATGCCTTCAATGTACCAAGGGGTTCCTTATATAGCTTCACAAGGGATAATGAAGGGTCGAATCTGAGCGATCTCAAGGCATATGGAAGGCCAGGATTCAAATGAGTCGGATCCATGTCAAGGAAAACTCCAAAAGGATTTGGACTATGCACACATCCCGATGTACGCGGTTATAGGAGTCAAACCCGTGTATGTACGCAGTTATCAGGTAAAAATCCGCGTATATCATTTTTTATATAGTTTTAGGGATGATCAAGGAAACATCAAAGGATAAAATATTGTCCATGGGGTCTAAAGAGTCTACATTTGACATATTCCAATGGATACAATATTCAATCAAATACACATCATTGGACAAGAAAAGATAGTTCTTATTAATATAAATCAGAGATTACAAGATAGATACAACCTCTAACGGTACGTCTGTGAACATGAGAAACTGAATCACCCACTTGGACCTCCACCACCTCAATCCTCCATCTCACGATAGCAATCTCACTAGCAAAAGGCAATATTGGGAAGAACACAACAGTGCTCCAAAGGGACAAAGGGATGCAGACTCAAGCATAAATTCCGCAACAATGGACTATAGTTTCGTTGCTTCAATCTCTCTATATGGCTTCAATGTACCAAGGGGTTCTGTATATAGCTTCACAAGGGATAATGAAGGATCGAATCCGAGCGATCTCAAGGCATATGGAAGGCCAGGAGTCAAATGAGTCGGATCCATGTCAAGGAAAACTCCAAAAGGATTTGGACTATGCACACATCCCGATGTATGCGGTTATAGGAGTCAAACCCACGTATGTACGAGGTTATCGGGTAAAAAGCCGCTTATATCATTTTTTATATAATTTTAGGGATGACCAAGGAAACATAAAAGGATAAAATATTGTCCATGGGGTCTAAAGAGTCTGCAGCGGGACAGGGGAAGGGCATACAAAGTGTGATTCACCTGGAGTGGTGAAATCTGCTATAACACATGTACGGTCGCTAAAGCAAGCTTCTTGACATGAGAATAACGAATCTCTGCGTCAATAAGGTTTCAACTCAGATAATATAAGACATGCTCTTGGAGCTCCTCACCCTCCTGAACCAACACCATATCAATCGTCACTAAAGACGCAGCCACATATAATAGGAAATCACGGCTATAATCCAGAGGACTAATCACCGGGGCCGATGCTAGGGCTCGCTTAAGTGCATCGAAGGACTCCTGGGCTCGCTCATCCCATTAAAAGGGAGTATCCTTCTTCAAGAGATGCATGAAGCCTCTAGTCAAGTTGGAAAAGTTGGCCACAAATCTTCATAAGAAGTTTTCCATACCTTGCAAACACTGAAGATGACGAATGTTCTTCAGGGGAGACAACTGAAGTATTGCCTCAACCTTTAAGGGATTGACTCTTATGCCCTCCTTTGAAATGATGAATCCTAGTAAATGACCTGACTTCACACAAAAGATGCACTTATGAGGATTTAATCGAACTGAATAGTGCCGGCATATTTCGAAGACCAATCTCAAGTGATAGGAATGACGCATTCTCATACGAGAATGAGCAGCAAGGTCATCCAAAAATACTTCAATAATAGACTTGAGATCATGGAAAATCAAGGTCATCGCCCGCTGACATGTAGTTCCAACATTTTTAAGGCCGAAAGGAATTTTTCGATATGCAAACATTCCCCAAGGACAAATAAATGCAGTGTTGTGTTGGTCCTCAGTTTTAATATGGATCTGATTATACCCGGAAAATCCATCCATAAAGGAGAACACTACGCTACCTGCACACTCATCCAAAATCTGATCTATAAATGGTGTGGGGAAGTTATCCTTAGGACAGGAACGATTCAAATCACGGAAATTAGTGCATATTCAGATCGCTCCCTGCTTCTTATCCACCAGAATGGGGTTTGAAACCCACTCCATCAAGGGAACAGGATAGATGAAACCGATTTTCAACAGCTTCTCTATCTCTACCTTAATGGTGGGTGCTTTCCTAGGATTCACGATGCGTAAACGTTGTCGAACAGGCTTAGCATTGGGGTAAGTATTAATCTCATGTTCAACAATCCAAGGGTCAATACCTGCATCTCATCATAAGACCCAGCAAAAATATCATGGAATTCCTTGAATAGCTCGGTATATTCGAGAATCTCAACATGGGAACATTTCTCCCCAATATAGACATTCTCAATGGTGCCAGGATTTCGAGAGATGTTGATAGAAATCGTGGAAGACATGTTCGCCATGTTTCCATCAGCCATCTGACTAGGAGAGCTTAATGGAACCATGGGACTACCAACTCTCTGACTAAGAATCTCCCTATAATCCTCATGCTCCAAATGGTCAAGCGGTGGAAGGAAATATGATCTATGATGAAGTTTCTCCCATGGTGGCTCAACACTCTACATAGCCTTGATGATCGCTTCATCTGAAGGGAAAACTGTATCAAGGCAGTCGTGGGCATGAGAAGACTGTATTGCCCATGCCGGTAGCACATAGGGGTCTTCCTCTTCCATCCGCGAAGATGAAGAACAAGGCTCTGCAATATTCTTAAGATTGGCTTGATAAGCTATCATGGTTGTAGGAAGCGGCACATTGGTCTCGATAGGCTCACTTGAAATACTCAGTGTAGGAAGAATCCAAGGATCTTCCATATGAGTCGTGCGAAAAGACACTGATGTCATAGAATTCGAAGCATTATCGGAACAAGATCCTATCATGAGGACTGGCACAGGACAACTAAAGCTTCCCATGAGGGATGGATACATGCCTACACCCACACTCCCAGTTGCCGGCTGAGAGTGTTCAACGACCTGAACCAAAGCTCCCGAAGATGCAGTAACAGGGGAATTCTTGAATGTCATTTGATCAATCGTTACAATTTTCCCATTATGTGGAAAGCATAAAACACAGAACAAGGAAGAAGCAACGGCTTGCATACTATACATCCAGTTCCTACCCAGCAAGAGATTGTAGTCGAGGGGTGCATCAACCACCTAAACCTCTATCGCAATGGTATTCCCCCCGAAACAGACTTTAAGGGACGGAATAATTCCGTGCGGCCTAAAAGATCTCCCATCAAAAGTAGTTAACATAGTCGCTGATTTTGACAACTCAGGAGAACCAAGACGCTTCCAACATGACAAAGACATCACAGATGCAGCAGTGCCCTCGTCAATCATAGTGCGCTTGATGATCAAATTAAGACATTCTACGTGTACCAAAAGTGACACATAGTAGGGAAAGCGAGGATGATGTCTTGCGGTTTCAAATTTGATCTCCGAGGAAGAATCATCACCTTTCACACCAAGAGCAGAAAGCAAAGCCTTCCTTTGTGAAGGAAAACTCTAAAGCACTTCTAATGCAGACATCACACAAGGAGTATGGCCCAAATCCTCAACAACTGAATAATTATGGGTGGCTCGGGCATTTGGATTATGCCTTGAGCACTTAAGTACCACCTTAGGAATGAGAGGTGCAGCCTTAGGTTTATCCGCAGGTTTCGCAATGCGCAAAGGGGTTCCTGGTGGATCAGGTTCTTTGCCTAGGTTGGGTTGTGACGATCCATAATCTTTCGCATGAGTCACAACCTTGGCAGCACGGACCATGTTAATGCACCCATGAGCACTAGTCTCTGGTGGATCATTCTCACTAGATTGCTCCTGGGACTTCGAGTTCATATTCTAGTTATGCGGTAAAGGGTTCGTTAGCACAGCTGGGCCTTGTGCTAAGAGTCTCGAAGCTTCATCAATTCGAGGGCACAAGTAAGTGAGGTGATCATCCTTACATAGCTTGCAAGGGAACTTAACCTTACGTTTCGCTTGCTTGTCCCGGCCAGCATTCTGACCGTTCTTGTCATTATTGGTAGCATTCTCATTCCTATTCCCACCCTTTCGATTATTATTCTTACCCTTTCTTCTATTCCATCAGGGCTGCTGGTTACCGTTCTGGTCCGACGATTGCACAGAAAGTACATTCGCTGTTTGGGTGGGTTGAGACGAAGCTGTAGCTTGTCCCGAAGCATATTGGTTGAGCGACAATTAAATAACTTGTTTTGCAACTGAATCCGTAGGTTTCGCACTCGCACAACCCACAATTTCATCGGCATGTGGTCCAGGTTTGACCTTGGGATCGAAACTAGAATGAGGAGCATTGGGAATAATCTCATACAACAAACCGGACTGAGCATAAATCAAGTCCAGTTCATGTGCCCTAAAGATTGCTTGTTCCTCATTCTACACTCCGGATTTGGAAACATCCTTTGCGATATATGGCAATAAAGACTTGAGGAACCACTCGAGAAGGAACTCCGGTGGTATAAAATGTTTAATTAATCTCTTCCGTCTACACCACTCCTGAATATGATCATAAATATGGGTGGATTTATCTTGCCGAAATGTTGACAAGAGTTCAGTACCAACATCATAGCGCATTGGTAGCTGGAAGTGATTAAGAAAAGTCATCACAAGATCGTCGAACAAGGTAAAAGCTCCCTTTGGTAACTCTATATACCATTTGGCAGCAGGCCCTGTGAGGGTGCGTTGAAATAGTCGCAAGCGGACTGAGTCCTGATCTAATGAATTCGAAGAGCACCAAAGGTGAAACGTGGTAACGTGTTTGCTTGGATCCTCTCCCGGTTTGCCTTCGAACTTAGGTATGTCTGAAGGAAGCTTGGTAGGGATAGTCGGCCAAGCCGGGTCATGAGCCACGGGATCGTTCGTAAGTCTCGATAAGTGAGGAAGGTTAAGCGTCGCAAGGAAAGGGAGCCTAGGATGATGAGGTCGATGGACTGTTCCCTATTTCACATAGGTTTGAGCAACACCATGGCCTTGGCCATAGTGTCCTCCTCATGTCTAACCCATATAGGGTGATGTAGAAGTACCATAGTAAGGTGGACCTTGACTAGTAGGAGCTATGAATCCGTAATTAGGAGAGTAAGCAGGTTGTTGATACCCACCTCCGTAAGGTGAAGAAACCTGTCCACACTGCATCCTGTAATAAGGTCCATAGTTCATCGCATGCGATGTCCCATGGGACACTCCGTAGGTAGGAAGATAAGCTCCAGAAGGGGGAAC
This sequence comes from Pseudotsuga menziesii, assembly GCA_001517045.1. Lineage (NCBI taxonomy): Eukaryota > Viridiplantae > Streptophyta > Pinopsida > Pinales > Pinaceae > Pseudotsuga > Pseudotsuga menziesii. Next base: position 731,464 of record LPNX011042019.1, on the reverse strand, counting down.
ATACATACCAGAAGTAGGTATATATGCCCCAGATGTAACAAACTGACCACTATAAGCTTGAATATAGCCTCCCAAAGCGGCGGGTGGTATATGAACTTGAGACACAATCGACCTAGTAACCGCAGTATGGACCTGACTCGTAGCCATATATTGGCTCGAAGGACCACGTGAATAAGGTGGAGGATGTACATTTGAAGAACTTGAAACCAAGGATGAAGGAATATGAGTAATAAGATATGTACTACCGCCTATCGTCACCCATCTCGGACCTGGTATCCTATTCGGATCGTTAACCCTAGACCTAAGAGGGAGATGAGATGTAGCTTCCACCACTGGGACGGAAGGTGCAATGTGACTAGTACTCCCAAACATCTCCGCAAGGTAAGGAATGGGATTTCCCCCAGGCATAGTGCTAGGCTTGAAGTCAGATTCAACATGAAATGTCAAATCATGCATAGGAAAACCAGTCGTAGCATAACTACCGTAGCTAGTGCTGGCAGGTTCAAAGTGAGTCTCGGCATCTTCTAGGATTCCATACCGGTAATGTGTCAATGGGGAATCAACCCTAGGGTGAGTAGGTCTATCGTGTAAAAATCCTATCTGGGAAATCACAGGACCGAACTCAGCTAGGTCAGGTGAAGGATCGTATGTAGGAGTAAATTCCCCATCGTCAACATGAATGGGAGGAGGTGGCTCAGGAATAGTCTCTGAATGATCCTCCAGGGTGTGTGAATCAGTTTGTGACATAGTCTGCCTAGACTATCTAGGTCTCTCTCCCAAAGGAGGAGGATAAGTAGAAGGCGGAAGTCCTGCTAACCGATGAGAATGGCGCGGAACCACACTCGAATCCACAATGACTCAGAACAAAAATAGCAAAGACTCTCTATTTACATAAACTCTAGGCCAACTAGCATGCACAGAGAAATCACTAATAAAATCTAAATCCAAATGCAAGCAAACAAGGGCTGGATAAGTGAGCTCCCGAATGAAGCAGGTATGTCTCTCCTAGGAGAGGCCTGAGACTCCCATACACAACAAACGGAGGTACGTAACCAATTATTGTGGCCCTCAGCTTCAACGCGTAAAGCGACTGTGCTGTACGACCCCAACCTGGCTGGGACACCTGCAGAATAACCTCTACAAGTACCCCCTCGATATCCTAGGTAAGGTCACTAAGGTCACCTCAATATAATCAAAGCTCAGGCGGATATTTGCAGGCGGGATTGATCGTATGGGCAGGGTAGAAAAGCCCGAAACTCTCAAAAGAGCCCCCTGATACGAATACAATCCAGGAAATATTTCCGGTGCTACTCAGTTATGACTAGGGGTCATCCCAATAAATAACTACTCACACTGCCTCGTGCTTAACTCCTGTTTGAGAGGAGGATCCTGAGAACGATGGTTATACCAAGGATTTCACACACTCCCTGGATAGACACCTAGATGTTGTTGTTTAGTGATCTTGGAGAATTGACTTACAATGAACTATTCCAAGATCCTAAAACCTAAGCTTGTTGGTGCACCCTAGAAAAGAAAAGAGTGTAATTCATTTTAATTAGCATTTATTTTAGTTGGCTTTATTACTCAAAAATAGGATATGGTCGTGCAACTAGTGGTGTTATGACGCAACATGAAGTAAAATGCACACCGTAACAATCAATGCAAATGCATTGTGTCCATGTAAACAGGGTATGCTACTACGTGAAATGCACAATTCTTCTTCAAATGATGAATGGAAATTTTCCTATATGAAGTCCTAACTAGTACTCCAAAGCAAATCTAGATCTAGTGTAAGTACAATGCAAAGTGCAAAACGCAATGCATGATGATAAGCAAATGTTTTTGGATTTTTTGAAAATATAAGAGATGCAAAAAGCAAAAGATTGATTCTACCACCCCCAGACTCTGCAAGCATACATAAACAACATCCAAGAAAATTACTAAGGTAAAAGAACTCTAATGCACTAATCTCAAACAAAAAATCGAAAATGCCATGACAAGAACTTTCCTAAAAAAAATTTAGGCTAAAAAAAAATGTTTCCGGTCAGAAACAGAGGTCAAAACAGACTCAGGCAATGCCAAAGCAAAATCAGCAACTAACAACATTCACCCAGCAACCAATTAACTTCCACAAAAGGGAAAAATCTAGGGTATACGCGACTGTTCGCAGTAAACCCACGTGTATACATGGAAATAAAAGAGAAAACCACGTGTATACGCGACTGTAAATAAAAAATCCACGTACAAGAAGAAAAGGTGCATAAAACAAGGCAAACCGACAGGCTGAGACAAACTTCACTCCAATCAGACTCTACCAGGCATACATGCCCCCATACCCGACACAAAAACAAGAGAGAAAGAGCAATTCAAATACATTGAATGCTGAGAAAATCACCCCCAAAGGACAACTACTAGGAACTCCCCAGCGGAGTCGCCAATTCTGTTACAGAGAGAAATTCCTATGGCTTGGGGTACCACAACAGACAGCTTTGACTCCAGAAATCAATCTTTCCCAATAGGCAATAGAAATAAAATGTCTAACACTAAAGGATTAGACCTTGTACCTTATTCCGGACGGTTGAAGTAGATCCCCATTGAGCTTTCCAATCTTCAGCTTGAATTGATATAATACTCCGTCAACAACAAGTAAACAATACAAGCATACTATATATCATGGTGTTAGATCTATTCTAGCATATATAATCAATAATGTAAAAGCATTTGACATATTCCAATGGATACAATATTTAATCAAATACACATCAATGGACAGGAAAAGATAGTTCTTATTAATATAAATTAGAGATTACAAGATAGATACAACCTCTGACGGCATGTCTGCGAACCGAAGAAACTAAATGCCCCACTTGGGCCTCCACCACCTCAATCCTCCATCTCTCGATAGCAATATCACTAGCAAAAGGCAAGCTTGGGAAGAACACAACAGTGCTCCAAGGGACAAAGGGATGCAGACTCAAGTACAAATTTCAGCAACAATGGACTATAGTTTCTTTCCTTTCAATCTCTCTATATGCCTTCAATGTACCAAGGGGTTCCTTATATATCTTCACAAGGGATAATGAAGGGTCAAATCCAAGCGATCTCAAGGAATATGGAAGGCCAGGAGTCGAATGAGTCAAATCCATGTCAAGGAAAAATCCAAAAGGATTTGGATTATGCACACATCCCGATGTACGTGGTTATAGGGGTCAAAGCTGTGTATGCACATGGTTATCGGGTAAAAATCCACGTATATCATTTTTCATATAGTTTTAGGGAAGATCAAGGAAACATCAAAGGATAAAAGATGGTCCATGGGGTCTAAAGAGTCTGCAGCGGGATAGGGGAAGGCCATACAAAGTGTGATTCACCTAGAGTTGTGAAATCCGCTATAACAAAGGGGTATCGAGTCCAAGTGGTCCAAGACTCTAGGGATGAAGTTTCCACAAAGCTAAGGTTCGATAAGCTTCATGAATCTTCTCTTTTTAGCTTTAAAACTCAAGAAATGTTCTTTGTCAACTAAAACAGAGTGTTACCCATAGTGCACCGCTCATTTTATAAAGGAAGGTGGCAATGGCACCGCTTTTTTTATTATGGAAAATAGGTGTTACGCATTGGGGTAACACACATTGTCCACAAGGAAAGCGCAGTGATGGAAAAAGGCACGAAATCATTGATAGAAGTCCAAATTCAACTTCATAACTAGGGGATTGGAGGAAAGTTCAGATGTTTGGTTATCAGTACATGATGATGATGAGAAATATGTGTAACAAAATTCCCCCGAAAGCATGAGGCTAGAGGGATAGGATAGGTGAAGGATTTGTCAGAACAAGTTATCACTTTGAGGAAAGATTTCACTGATCAGAGATCTTCATCAAACTAGGTCATCCTGTAGTACATCAACACTTTAATTCAGATCTATATGACTCTCATCATGGATACTAGAATACAACGTAGATCCATGCAAAGAAGACTCAAACTTGGACATAGATACCAGATATACAATGTATATCTATGTCATACAGACGTAAATTTGGGCACAACTATGACCATACAAATGTGGATCCATGCTAGGAATTCATACAAATACTCCACCGCAACCTAGGGGGAAAGAAATGAACGCTCTAACCGATACCCAAGGTCTTCTCCTTGTCTTAAAAAAAGTACGATTATACCCATGCAATTACAATGTCTTGATGTCAAACATGGTAGAAACCACTTGATTATCGGTCAATGATGAAAACCGTTAACAAGTGTGAGGGATATCACCATTGATGTCTATGATTCCCAAGCTACCCAAGTACAATCTCCCGAATGTGAATAGATGAACTGATGTCGAACACCTGGTCGAATATTTTGATCAATAGCCAATGATGTAAACCTATGTCCAAAGCGAGAGAATATGTCTTTGATGGATACAGATCTCAAAGTACTACCTTTTGTTTCTAATACTAATTCCCAGATGATGAGCTGAAGTCGACAAGAATAGTCTCATCGAAGGAGGGCCATTACGAATCCCACATCGACAACATGAAACTCGAAACAAAGTTCTGGAATTTGAGTATGATGTAACCATAGGAATGACTCAAAGGTAACTGGAAAAAAGGTAGTTTTTTACTACAGATGCAAAATCTCAACATCATTTTCCTTTGAACACAGGGCGGCATGACCGAAGACTTGGAAGCATTAACTTGACGAGGCAGATACCAAGACATAATGTGACGATCGATGATGCATTCTTCAAAAGACTCAAAGGAGTGTCATGACTCATGAAAGTGGATCGATTTGAAAGCAAGCTCAATACCCAATTGACTAAATGAAATGTAGACAAGTTCCATGTTCAAAGGTGTCTACAGACTACCATTATTGCAAATGAAATATGGTTCCCTTCCCTTACTTTCCCCATCATGATTGATGAGTGAATATTTTCATTTTTACGAGTTAAAAGAGGGTTACAAACACTCGTTGTATATTATCATAGGATAATTCCATTCTCACATGTTTTACAAACTTGAGAAAGGAGGGGTTCATTCCCAAAAGAGGGTATCTCAGTGTTTAGTTTAATGAGTCCATTTAAATTAAGCTCGGTACCGTTCATGTTTAGAGAGCCTGAATGAAACAGAAGAAGACTCCAAAGGGTACTTTTTCGTATGATTTAGTCTTTGAGGCCTGAAAAAGTATAAAATAATACCTTATAGAACTCTTCTAGTCAATGGATAGAGTATTCTTTTTTTCGTCACTTAGTCAATCCAAACCGAAAAAGGGGTAAACTACTGTTGGAGAGACAACTCTTCAGGTCCTTTTACCAGCACAAAGAAGACAAGTTCACTTGGCGTTCTTTTCACATTTTAGGAGTCCGAAAAGATCTTAAAGAAGACTCCATTAGGGTTTCTTTTTATGGAAAGGAGTTTAATGAGAATTAAAAAGAAGTAAAATTTGTCTTGGAAATTTAGTACTAGGTTTAACTAGCACGACTAAGATTTCAAAAATAGATCTCAGGATATTTTTTTGTTTTGTGCGAGGACAAAAAGTAAAAAGTAAACTCATTCATAACCCCAAAATTCAATTTCTCCATGCCATGCAAACTTGAAAATGACCTTTAGACTCCAAAAATATTAAAAACTAGGATTTATTCATTATTTGAGGGTAAATATTTAATAAAATAATAAAAATAATGAAATAAACCCAAAAATATTTGAATAAAAGCTAGTAAATAGTAAAAAGACTTACCATTTTCACTTTTACTATTTGGAGAGAATTTTATGGCCATTTGTGTGCAGAGTTTAGACAAGGATTCTAGAGTCATTAGTCCACTATTTTCAGAATCATCAGCACCAAGTGGATCCTGAACTCATTTCCAAGATTTTCATGGTTTCCTTTTTCCATTTGATTCTAGTTTTAGGGTTTTAGGGGAATTTATGAAATTATAAAATGTGGCCACTGGGTAACGTGCTTTTCCCTTTTGGGAATGGCGATGCCCAAGTGGAACCACACATTTTCCTATAGAAAAGTGTAGTGACACCATTCTTTCCTAAAGGGAGACAGGAAGTGCCAAAAAATACCCTAGAACATGGTAAAGATAAGACAAAAGAAGAAGTTTTAGGTATTTCAAATGATTGATTTCATTTTCTAATGATTCATTTTAAAATTTTGGCAGGAAATCTTCAACAAATATGGTAATATGGAAGGAAAGAGAACATGAACTTGATGATATAAGGGTTGGGAATGATTCTAGCACTGTAGCTACTTTGCATGGGTTTGGGCTCTTGAAATTATTTAACATGCCCAACATGAGATCACAAGTAAAGCTATTGGAGTATATTGTCAAGACATGGAATCCCGAACAAAAATACTTTGAGGTGGGGGCTCACGTTCTGACACTGGAGGTAGAGGATATCGACTTCCTTACAGGTCTATCTTGGCAGGAAGAACCCATTTCATTGATAGGTCCTCATGGGGGAGACATCACTACATAGGGTCTCATTGATTGTTACTATTTCCCAGGTACCCAAATATGCAGGAAGAGAATTCCCATCAAGGTCGTCAAATATCTACCTTTGCGCAAAATACTCTTCACCATGCAGCGCATCTCAAGGAGCCAAGGGGCTCACCAAGATTCATGTGTACATATGTTATATTCCATAGAGGCAATGGCACCCATGGTTCTCAACTCAAAGAAATCCCTACTTGTCACTCTGAAGGAATAGCTGACTAAATGTCGACGAGGAGAGCTGAAGCAGTTTGATTATGACATTATCTTAGTGTCCTTTTTCTTTGAAAGGGTAACCCATCTGAGGCCACAAGTGGCCTTCACTGATTTGAGGGAATGCAACCCTCATATGTTGTGTTAGGTTGAGGTAATGGCCCACCATATTAGCAGAGGCTCTAAGGTGAATTACAAGACTATGTTCTTCCTATCAAATTGAGCACACATATCTATGGATCAACACACAACTCACAGAATAGATTAGACAATTTTACTTAGTAATTGAAGAATGAAACAGTGCAAAAAATGGCTTGCATCTATGAATTCTTTAATTAATCATAAAGTAATTTGATAATAATTACAATGTAATACACTGGTATTAATAACTAGTCAATTTGAATGCATGAGAGAGGAATTCAAATTGATTGACTCTACCTGATTACATGGCTAACTTAACTTATCTAAATCACTATTGGAGTCCAACATATCAACTCCAAGATGTCCAACAAATCAATCAATTAGTGATACCTAGTTAACTCAGTGCAACTGAGTGTGGCAGGTGGGAAAAGGTACCTACTCCACATGCAACCATGCATAACTAGCTCTAGCTAACTGATTGTGAACTAACTTAAAGTAACTAGGGGATAACTAAGACTAACTAGTACTAACTCCAACTAACTGAAGTAGGTTGGTGTTAGGACTCCCATTGGCTCCTAAAATGTATGGATTTGTCTAGGAGGCACCCAAACTAAAGCATGCACATGCAGTAAGTGGCAATTAACTTCTAGCAATGTTCCCCTCACTCCAGTGACTGGTACATGTGGCCCCATTAGGCCAAGTGGACCCAATAGTACTAGTGGACCCAATTAATGACTAAACTGACTCTAGGTGACTGACCAAATTGGACAAGGGAGGATTATAATCCTACCCCCCCCCATGAATATTAACTTGGAAAATTTGGGCCCAGGTAACTAAGAAAAAAGGTCACCCATTATATTTAAAATGAAAAAAAATGTAACTACTCAATATAATGAAGGAAACGGGGAAAAACCTCATGGGAAAAATACCCCCCCTCAAACTAAGCATGTAAAATCAGGATCAATCTATTCCTCTATGCATAGGTATCCTGGGGCTTGGCATGTGAACTTGTCCATCCAAAATAAATTATTATGTCTGGAGGAATCTTCCTCTTTGGAAGAAGAATAGTGTGCTCAACCGAATCAAGAACATAGACAGCTGCTGGATGAAAATTGGACCCATGTAGAGCAACTAAAATCAGTTGATAAAAGTGAAAAAATGCTTGATTATTCAAACCATGTGAGGAACACTCAAGAAACTGATATGTTGCAGCCTTGAGCAGAAAACCATGAGTGGTAAAATCAGCCCCAAGTGTTAGGAGCAAGTGTCCAAGAAGATGGAGAATGTCTTCCTCTTTACTAGTTCTGTGAGGAGATGAGCATGTGACCAAAGGTAGAGAAGCCTTGGGACTGTGGAGAGTGAATTAATGAGATCCATAATCTGATATAGCTTCATAAATAAATAATTATTCAAAAAATAAAATATCATCAACCTCATGAGAGGAAACTAACACCAAATCCCCATCAGCAAATTTGAAGAAGACTTGTGGTACTTGATTTTTCACACCGAAATTGGTAAGAGCAGCTACAAGCATGACTGAAAGCTCTTGGAATATAAAATTTGAAACATGTAATATTATATCATATCCAAATAATATCATATCAGATCCAATAAATTCCATATCATATTCAAAAGTATGGTCCACCGAGATGGTAGATGCACAATTTTCTCCTTTTTCAAAATTCTGAATATTGGTGCATGCAATCCTATAGGAATTTGCTGGAAGATATAGATCAAGGAGGGTGAATGGATCACTCCTAAAATATAATATTTTTTCCAAAATATCCAAGGTATTACTTATATTCACACTGGCAGCAACATTAGAGGGAGATAAATCAAATTCCTGTTCACTTTCAGAACCAATCACTGGCAAATTTTGCACATAATTTAATGGAGAATCACTGGAGAATTTTTGCATAGAAGTGCAGCACTTTTTTTCTTCAATATCATAGATTTGAATGTCTTCTTCTGTATCAGCCATATGCAAATATGAGATATCATATATCTCACAAACTTCCAGAACATTAGGAGAAGGAGTCACTACAAGGAGACTTTCTTCAATTCAAATTAACTGTGTAGAAGATTCTGCTACTTCTTCATCTTGAACAACTTCATCAGAGAGAGTAGAGGCCGATAATTTTGGATCAATAAAAATTGTGGTGCTGGGTCTTCTCTATAAAGTGATATTATGATCCTCAGTATACTTTCCAAAGGTTTTGTCCAATTTTGTCCAGAGATCCTTTGGGTATTCAACAAATTTAGTGAGGTAGCGCAAGCTAGGAGAAAGGGAAAGACCTATTGCTCCAAAGGTTGCATCATCATAATTTATCCAGTAATTATCATTATCATAAGACTCTTTACTAATTTGAATATACACCTCATATATATCTTGTCTCTTGAGAGATGCAATCATCTTCAAATTCCATTTTGAATAGCTTGTGAATTGGGTGAGAAGAGGAACTGATGATTCCATTCAGAGTTGTACCTGCAAAAACAAAAAATGGGCACTGTAAGGTCGAAAAATCTGCAATTTTCAAGTTTTCATCACACTCATCTTAGTTAATAAAGTAAGATTCATCAACAATTCCTTTGCTTAGTATTTTCATGGTAAACTTGTTGCTTTTGGTGCAGAGCTAGAAGGAGAAATTTTGCTCAAAAAAACATTTGATCCAGTAGAAGATCTGTAGAAAGGAGAAGTGCCTTGTCTTGCTGAGGCTCTGATACCATATTAAATTGATCCCATAGATATATGGATCAACACACAACTCACATAATAGATCAGACAATTTTACTTGGTAATTGAAGACTGAAACAATGCAAAAATGGCTTGCAGCTATGAATGCTTTCATTAATAAAAAAGGTAATTGGATAAAAATTACAATGTAATACACTAGTATTAATAACCAGTCAATTCAAATGCATGAGAGATGAATTTGAATTTATTGACTCTACCTAATTGCATGGCTAGCTGAACTTGTCTAAATCACTATTGGAGTCCAACATATCAACTCCCAGATGTCCAACAACTTAATAAATCAGTGATAGATAGTTAACTTAGTGCAACTGAGTGTGGTAGGTGGGAAAAGGATCCTACTCCACATGCATCCATGCATTAGCCATGCATGACTAGCACTAGATAATTGATTGTGAACTAACTAGAAGTAACTAGGGGCTAACTAAGACTAACTAGTACTAAGTCCAACTAACTGAAGTAGGTTGGTGTCGGGACTCCCCGTGGCTCCTAAAATGTAGGGATTGGTATAGGAGGCACCCAAACTAATGCATGCACATGCCGTAAGTGGTAGTTAACTTCTATGAGTGTTCCCCACACTCCAATGACTAGTACATGTGGCCCCATTAGGCCAAGTGGACCCAATAGTACTAGTGGACCCAATTAATGACTAAATTGACTCTTGGTGACTGACCAAATTGGACAAGGGAGGATTATAATCCTAACACTTCCAATGGTTAGACAATTAGCTCCTCATGATTGAGGATTACACGTATGTTGGTACTAATTTCTGAGGAGATACCAATCTAGACCTATCAACAGATGCAAAGTGGGGTGATATGGGTAAAGTGAGACACTAATACATTGATGTTTTATATTTTATATTTTTATTATTTTTATGTATGTTAACGAGACCTATCCTTCTCATGTAGACGTGGGACTGGAACGACCTAGGGGTTCATCTCCTGTTGACATTTGAGAGGGGGCCTACTTCTTTCATAGAGGAGATGACGAGATGATCGAGCTAGAGGATAAAATTTGTTGGTTGACACTAGATATCCTGGATATCACTATGGATGACCTCCCTAGGATGTATTAGAGACACACTACAGGAGTGTCACACCACTTTGGACACTTACTACATAGATTGGAAAGGGTTGTCATGTGCTATTATCTGTATCATTAGGGTCCCCCACGATGTAGACACTTAAAGTTATCCAACTTCAGTATTTTTTGTTATTTTGTATATATGGAAGCTAGTGTGCTTCAGTCAGGGTCTCGAGACCATTTTTTTTTGTAAAAACACACTTTTGATATATATATATATATATATATACGAACTTATTGGACACCTATCTTTTTTCAATCATGGAATGATATTTACATGAGTTGTATGTATTTTTATTCTTTATGTTTATTTACAATGAACCAGTCGTTTACTTATCAAATGTTATGAATGTGCAATGTACCAATCCAACATGTAATTGGCAAGTGAATCTACAATTGTTTTACAAGATCTAGGAACATGTTGATAAGTAATAGTCTCAAATGACCTTTCTAACAAAATCACTCTCCAAAATAGATCAAGAAGTGTTGGGTTCTGAATGGTATAGATGTGATTTAAATCAGAAACCAATAGCTAAGTGTCCATGAAGACTACCAAATGATCAATTCCACAAGATTCATATTTGGTTAACAAACCTATCAATGCACGACACTCGACAATGTTATTGGTGGTTGGACCTATACAAACCGTACATGAACTAACTAGGTCATGAGCTTGGGAATATAATACCAGGGTGGCTAAACAAAGATTCAGGGTGGGATAGAAAGAACCATCAATAAAACCATAGAAGGCCATCCAATCTGTACAATCAAACATGGGATAAATAGTAGTGACAAAAAATCAAAACCATATTAAATAACAAAAAACACACTAAAATAAAAAATGTAGATATATACAAAGAACTAATGCAAAATATGTCTCAAGCATAGTACCCTTTTAGGTACAACCCATTGTGAGGTTTCCCATCATAATCAACAAGCTCGTAGGCCCCTTTTTCTAAGCCATTACTCATGATAAAAGGACCACACCACATTGATTGAAGATTCCCCTTCCAAATTTTGTCATGTTTCTGATCATAGGTCAGAACCAGATATCCTTCATTAAAAACACAAGGTTGAATTGATTTATCATATTGAGCCTTGACCAATTTTTTGTGCGACTCATTTGATAAGGATGCATCCCGTCAAGTTTCATCAAGGTTCAAAAGATAAAGGAAACATTCTTCTTTGGTAGAAGTGTTAGGTAGAAGCTCTACTACAAGCTTGAGTGATAGAATTTTACACTCAATAGGTAGGACAATTTCCAGTCCATAGACTAACTGAAAGGGCATAAAACCAGTTTTTGTTTTGATTGAAGTTATGTAAGCCCAAACTGTGGAAAAGAGAGTTAAGTGACAATTGTATTTATGATCTCCAACCATTCTATGAAGCATAATATTTAAGACAATGTTAATGGATTCAACCTGGCCATTAGCTTATGGGTAGTAGGGGTTTGAGTTTTCATGACAAAAACCCAACTTGGTACCTATCCCAGCCATCATCTGATTATAGAAATGGGATCCATGATCAGTTACCATGTATCATGGAACTCTAAACCTAGCTATGACGTGATTAAATAGGAACATAGATGAATTATTACCATCCTTTACATATGTAGGCATTGTCCCAGCCCATTTTGTGAAATAATCCTTGACTACAATGATGTAACCATGCCCCCCGGATGAGGTAGGCTTACAATGCATAAAGTCAATCCCCCATTTGGAGAAAGGGCCAACTGCAATTATGGGGTGTAATGGAGCAAAGCGAGTGTGCTTTTTTGGATAGAAAATCTTACAGGCTAAACATTTTTTTAACCTCCTCGTGACAATATTTGAATATTGAGGGCCAAAAATACCTAGCGCGAAGGAGTTTTTTAGTTGTAGCCATCCCATAAAGATGACCGCCACATGATCTAGAGTGGAAATCATTCATGACTTGTTCAACCTCGTCATGAGTAATACATCGTCGAAGGACAGAGTCAATACCACACTGATATAAGGTATCATTAATAATGAGGTAATACTTAGCATGGTGACGAATACACCAGTGACCGTTTGGGTGTGGATATATATGATGAAATATCCATAACATGGTTTGGTCATTCTTATCAGGAACAAGAATTCATCCAGAAGTGAATCATTGGGCTCAACTTCTTTGATGGCATGGGAAAGGTCACACTTCAACTCTGCAAATACCAAGGGATTCTTGGAAGTGGTCTTGGAAAATTCGATATCAAATTCTTGTAGTGTGAAAATCCAATGGGAATATTTCCCCCCTAGTACCTGATGGGTAAGAATATAATACATAGGTTTTTGATCTGCAAGCACAATAGTGGTGCGAAGTAAGATGTAGTGGTGGAAATTTTTCACATTGATGATAGTAGCCAAGGCTAGATTCTCCACATGTGAGTAGCAGGTTTCACAGTCAAGGAGACTCTTACTCAAATACTATATCACATGTTCTTGTTCATTCATATCTTCCTAAACTAAAACCATACCAATGGTAGTAGTAGAGGTGACAATGTATAGCAAAAAATATTTTGAATAATTTGGGGGGTGCAACATAGATGAGTGTGTTATAGTATGTTTCAAATTATCAAAATATATTTGGGCCTAATCATCCTAGAAAAAGGGAGTGTTATTTATTAAGAGACGCATATATCCATGCGTGTTTTCTACAAAATTGCACACAAAATGACGAATAAAGTTTTCCTTCCCTTGCAAACTTTGGATTTTAGTAATGTCTATCGGAGGTTGTAAGGCCACGATAGTAGAAATTTTCAAGGGATCAATTTGAATCCCATCACTAGAAATAATGAAACCAAGTAAACATCCAGCCTCAACACAAAAAACACACTTGTGTGGATTGAGTCGAATATGAAATGACGACATAAAAGGAAAATGTGTCTAAGCTACCTTGAATGGTCTTCCCACTATTATGAATGAGTAGGTAGGTCATTCAGATATGGTTACAATATGTGTTTTATATCATGAAAAGTATATGACATGGCTCATTGGAAGGTATCTCTAGCATTCTTCAAGCTAAAAGGTTGCTATCAATAAGCAAATGTTCCCCATGAGCAAATGAATACCATTTTTTGTTGGTTAGCAGGTAATATCTCAATATAATTATAGCTATAAAATCCACCCATAAGGGAAAAATGACACTTCTAGCACAGTTATCGATGATATGATCGATGTGGGGGGTAGGAAAGTTTTCCTTTGTACAAGCTTTATTCAGGTCCCTAAAATCAATACAAACCATAATAGTGCCTTGTTTCTTGGATACTGGGATAATATTAGACACCCGCTCAATTAAATGCATAGGATAGATAAAACCATCTTTCAAAAGCTTCTCAACTTCAACTTTCACGGCTGTAACTTTTCTTGGGTGGACATGGAGAAGCTTTTTCCTAACAGGTCTTGCCATTGGGTGTGCCTTGATCTCATGTATGACAATAGATGGATCAATACTAGGAATTTATTCATAAGTATAGGAAAAAACATCATAGAATTCCTTAAAAAGAGCTCAATATTCTTCAATTCCTGTTTTCGAGCAGTTCTAGCCTATGTGGATATGCTCGACAACACCTGGATTGACCGATATATCAATGGGAATTGTTTTGGTAATGTTGCATAAAATCCCTTTAGAATCAACACCTTGTAGTAATACAGGTGTTTGTGAATTCTCGACTATATCAGAACTAATCAGAGAAACAAAATCTGAATCTACCAAATTGGCATTAGGAAGAAACGAAGATTGATGATGAAGGTCTTACCATAAAGATTCATCCATAATCATAACCTCCATAATATAATCATGCGATAGAAAATTTTGTAATATGGTAAGGATATTATGCTACCAGATTATGCTCATGTATGCAAGAATAAAAAACAGACTCAATGGAAACAAATAGCGCTTCGTGTGGACTCAGACAAGATGGTTCAACAATCTCTTTTCCTTTCAACATGCCCCTAGTCGTGGAGGATATCTTGTTTACTGTGGTAGTTTATGCACTAGGAGGGGTAGTGCTAGATGGAAAAAATATCATGAGTGAAGAATATTTCAACAATCCAACTCCTATAGATTGATAGGGAGGAGGTGACTGACGTAGCATAGGAACATTATTTTTTGTGGAAGCAGTAATATCGGGTGAGCAATAATCGATTTGATATATAGTCACAATTTTTCCTTGATGTGGGAATTGGAGTGTGAAAAAACCCGATGATGCAATGATCGTCATAGCATAGAACCAATTCCTTCCCAAAAATAAATTGTAATCTAGAGGATCATCGACCACTTCTACCTGAATAGAAACGGTTTTTCCCCCCCAGTTCGATAGAAAATTCATGTAATAGACCACGGGGTTGAAAAAATCATTCATTGAAATACTTAAGGGTGATTGGTGACTTACTAAGATTAAGAGAACTGATGGCTCTCCAACAAGACATGGAAAAAACTGAGGTGAAATCCCCCTCGTCCAAGACTGTATGATGGACCTTCCTACCCACCACTCTAGTAGAAATTTTAAAAGTGAGATGATGGGATAGCCACGATTTATAATTCTCCACATTGAACGTGATCATGGTGGAATTGTTAGGATCAAAATCCCCTAGTTTTGACAACAAATTCTTTTGCTGTGTAGGACAGCTTTGGAGTACTTCCAATGTGGACATAGCATAGGGTGCTTGAGCTAAATCTTCAACAACATTATAATATTGGGCATCTCCATCATTGGGATTCAATTTTTTTTATGGATATTACTCTTAGGAGGATGTGAGATCGTGTCAAAACTAGGTTTCTTGATAGTGAGAGGACCATTAGAAGGAAGTGGAGGAGAAGGATTCACAGGAGGGTTCTTCTTGTAAGAAGCACCCTCATATTTTTTCTCAGGTGTTTTATCGTATGTCTGACTTCTAGTAGTCAACGCAATTGTTTCGGTGAACATCATATGAATGTCTTCAGTAGAGGATGAAGGAACATTTGAATATATGTGATCAATCATTTGTTGTTGGGACAAGAAGGGGCCGGTTAACAAAATTGGTGTGGGGTTAGCTTTAAATTTTTTATTAATCTCCTAAGGATGAGGAAAATCCTTTGTGAAATGATCATCTCCACAAAACAAACAAGGATACTTGGCCTTCTTCCTAGGTTTTGTGTCATTATATGGAGTCGATGTTTTGGTACTCTCCTATTGATTTCTAAGTTTCTTATTCTTACCTTTTCCTTTATTATTATTGTTGGTTGATTGTGAGGATTGAATTGCATTCACCTCAGTGGAAACCGTAGGATTAGAAGAAGTTGTATTTGAAGCACTCTATGGTTTGGCAGGCTTAGCTACGGATGAAGCAGGGATGATTTTAGGGGCGAATCTTAGCCTAGTGGGCTATTTTTCCATGTTTTCTCCCAAAAACGGTTCGCCATTTTGCATTTTTTGAAGTCCCGTTTCGCCCAATTTTGATGGGGTAAACTTTTTTCACCCTAAAAATCGCCAAATTATTATATAAATGATATAAAATCCTTGGAAATTAAAATATTTTTTGAAAAATATCGCCAATCATTTTATAGTTGCCATTTTAAGAATTGGTAATATTCACCAACATTTATACACTTTTAAAATGTGTATGGTTCCTTAAAATCATCCCTGGGATGAAGGTTAGATTGTACCAATACCATCATCCACAGGAGTCTTTGCAAGTGGGTTAGTAGGGTCGGTACTGGGATGAGGAGAATATCATATAAAGTTTGGGACTGAGAGTAGACTAAGTCTAGATATTGGGCTCAGCTAATATCTTGCTCTTCTATGACGACACCACCCATGGACACATATTGGGAAATAGGAGGCAACAAGGACTTAGTGAACCAGTAAGCCAAAATTTGATTTGGAATGAGAGCCTTGATTAACCTTCAGTGCCTCCTCCACTCATGGATGTGATTTGATATGTGAGTAGAGGTATTTTGTTGAAGAGTGATCAGGAGATATGTACCAATTTCATACCATATGGGTAACTAAAAATGAGTAATAAACACAGTTTCCAATGAATTAAAATCCACAAATGAGTGTTGTGGAAATTCAATATACCATTTTGTGGTCGTGTCAGACAATGTTCTCTGGAATATTCTCAATCAAATAGAATAATGCATAAGGGATTTAGATGAACATAAAAAATGGAAGGTCATCACATGATTCTTGGGATCTTCTTCTTGCTGGCCATCAAATTTCAGAATAACTAACGGAATTTTGACTGGGATGGTAGGAAAAAACGAATCATGTTTAATGGGGTAATTTATCAACTTGGACAAGCCAATAAAATCCAATGTATCCAACAATGGAAGTTGCTAGTTGGGTTGGGGGTAGTTGTAATACTGATAAGGTAAAGATTCCCTAGTAGTACCCAAGGTATATTGAGGTTGGCCGTAAAAGGTGGTTGTACCTAGTTCATTCCGGCTTAAGGTCCATATGTAGCTTGATCCCATTGATTGGTAACTCCTCCAGGATACGGGACATATAAGGGATTATTGTATTTTTCCCTGCTAAGGTATTCATTACCAATGTTATGTTGTTGAGGAGGGAAAAAATATGATGTAGGAGGCTGCGAAGCAGGGCCAATAGGACCAAGACCAGAATGACTACTAGGTCCAACATATGGAGGGGGAGGATGTGAAATGTTATGCAAAATAGGTACATAAGATCCACTAGATTTTTGGGATGTATAAGGGACAAATTGACTTCCAAAATTTGGAAAATATATGGGAGGCATAGGAGCTCCTCCAAGATGTGAATTTGGAAAATGGCTTTGAGCTAACTATAGCACTCTTGAAAGAGTGGCAAGTCTAGACACTGTGGGTGTAGATGGAGGATTAGATGGAACAACACTAGAAGGAATATTTAATGAACTAACTAAACTATCACTAGGTAAAAGGTAGGGAAAGGGTATTCTAGAGTTTGGGGTCAACTCCATAGTTGACACATTAACGATAGTATTAGTATCGAACTGAGAGATAGGTTGACCAAGGGAAATTTCTCAAAATGGAGCATTAGGAACAAATATAGAGGCCACTATTTCATCGGGATGAAATTGATTAAGCCCAAATTCAAAAGGAGTTGGGACGAAAAAGGATGTGTTCTAAGAGTAGGGTTTCTCCATTAGTGGTGGTCCTGATAAGTCTACCATGAGAGCATTGGGAAGAGGAGATTCAACTACTTATTCAACTGGAATTCCTTCCAGTCCAGGCATAGAAACACTACCTACCTTGAAATTATTGTCCATGTCTCTTTCAATGAGAGGTTGAGATGGAGTATTCAAAGGTTTTTCTGGTGATAATCCTTATAACCGATGAGACCTCCTCCACAGGAAATCAGCCAGTTTGAAAAAATCAAACTGATCTCAAAGGTAAAAATATCTATCTAAGAAATCAAAACACACCCTACTCAAGATAAATAAACAATCAAAACTTGTGATAGGAGTGGTAAAAATTTAGGATCCTCACAGGACTATCAAACCACCACAAATCACAATATACTACAGGGTCCAAAAGTGAAACGAAACAAGGAGGATTGGGACCGTACCCTTGCGGTAGTAGTGCCCTTAGGATTGTGAGCACCCAAATACCTAGATGGAACATGAGGAATAAGCTCCCTGGGTGTTGTTGTCAGTGTATTGTGGTGATAGGATGGTCAAAGAGTTATGCTCATATGGTCTCAGGATCCCTAAAAGTGTCTCACTATATATACAAGGTACGTGGGAGATCCACTCCATAGTAGTGATGTCTAATGCATAACCATTCAAAATGGTCCTTTCGATATACAATTGAGTACATGAAGTACATTTCTATATACCTCAAGTTTACGTGAAAGGTAATTTTATATACCAGTGGAACGTGGAAGAACCAAATGATGCCTGAGATGCAGTGCAAGAAAAAAATGATAGCTCCTACGCTTAAAGATGTTGGAGCACATCTCTAAACTATCACACCTTTCAGTAAAATTTAAACTAATTCTACAGTTTGATTTTATCTTTTGAGGCTAGGTGAATGCATGAGGTGAGTACATAAAATTAGAACCATGCAAATATTTTCTTTCACTTTCGTAAAATTCCCTACTTAAGGAAGACATATAGGTTCGGCTCCTACTTATCCAAAATGAATAAAACCCAAATAAAAAATTATGGAACTATTTCTTCAAACCTATTGAAAGCACATCATGACTTCAAAACAAGAAATTAAAAATAAAATGACAATACATCTTTTCGAAAGAAAGACAATAATGACTACTTAACACACCATATTTTCAAAATTATTCAAAAATGAAACTAAGATGCACACAACAATATTTTCTTTTTATGTGAGAGAAATAACACCTAAGAAGCAATCAGAAAGTAAACACTTGAGAGTTTGTAAGACCAATCAAGTCTCTACCAACTCAACCCTAAGATTTACCTAAACCTTTCTCTCAATATTCCAAAATCAAATAATGAAAACAACCTCAAATCAAACTAAATAAGACTAAAATAAAATATACTTTCTTTCAATTTGATTAAACAAAATTCAGATATATGGATCTACACTTCCTTTTAAGAATTCTTCTTCAACCCAAATCCAAAATACAAGAGGCTCATAATCCCATTCAACCTATTTATTGGATATCTAACCTAGACAAGACTAACTCAGTTTCCACATTTTAATTCAGAAATGAATTTAACAGAACCAAGCCATAACAAGTTCAAAAATAAAAATACAAATGCCAATCTTGAAAAATGCACTAGGATTAAAACCCAATCTGGCACTGCTGCTAGAAGGTGTAGTACAGAGAATTACTACTTGGGTAAGGACTATTTCCAACAATAAGAGAGTGGTGGTAAATATCCTTGTCCACTGGATCTACTCGGTGGCACCACATGTTTCCTCTATAGAAAGTTCAGCGGCCGCTCTTAGTACACTACCAAGGTGAGGTGGCACTTGAAAGTTCCAAAACAAGACACAAGGAGAAAAAAAGAATGTTAATGTTCAATTTAATGGCATCAAATGATAATGAAAATGAAATAAAGAAAGCATACGAGGAAGATCTAGACATACCTAAAGCAGATCTAATCAATTTCAAACCAAATATAACTAAACAACTAATAGATATGATCAATGAGGAAATTGACGTTTGAAGCAAAGGAAAGAAATAAGAACTAAGAAAGAACAGAAGTTATAAACACTCTCCCCAGTATGGTCACCATATTTGTTACCAAAAATACTCACCTTTTGCGTACAATAATTTGTTTCCCTGACCTAAAATACTCTAAGCTAGAACAAATGAGTAACAACAATGAGAAGAACTTCCCCTAAGATTGATAGATGCTTGGAATGGGATATTTCACATGTCATAAAATATAATGTACAAGTATTCTTTAATGTTGTATCTCCACATATTCACCTATAATAAACACACAACAAAAGAATGCAATATCAAAGCACCAAGTACAATCTACAATCCTATGTTGATGACTAAGGAATTCAACAATGAAACAAGTGATCAGTACACAATATGATTCATGGGACGGGAAATTTTATTGCATTAATAGAATAAGAGAGAGAAATTAGAACCAAGAGCCTTAGTGTTGAGAGGTATATTCTCAAGCAATATATTTCCTCCTTCGAACTTGTCCACCTAGGGCTCACTCTCCTTGGCTAGATTTAGCCAGAGTTTTGATGTTGTAACATAATCTTCCTTCCTTTACCCATGGGGGATGAGCCAATATTTATATCCATGGGAGGATAGGGATGTTTGAGATTATTATGGATGAGGTGGAGGGGAGATCCTACAAGGAGGGATCTCGAGTATAGATGGTCCAGGAGTCTAGGGACGAGGTTGTCACGAAGCTAAGGTTCGAGAAGCTTCATGAATCTTATCTTTTTAGATTTAAAACTTGAGCACTACTCTTTGTAAACTAAGAAAAAGTGTTACCCATAAGTAACTATTCATTGTATAAATGTAGGTGGTGGTGGAACCTCTTTTTTTCATGGAAAATAGACGTTAAACATTAGGGTAGCAGACATTTTCTAGAAGAAAAGTGCGGTGGTGGACAAAGGCATGAAATCACTAATCCAAGTCAAAATTCAACGTCATAACTTGAGGATTGGAGGATTTTTTTTGTTTTGTTCACAATACATGATGATGATGAGAAATATGTGTAACATGAATAAATGCATGTTTTACATCCATGTGGTGAACCTCCCAACGCTTGGATGCAGCAATGGCTAAAACTAGCCTGATAGAGTCCATCTTTGCAATCGGTGTATTTGTATAGTCCACTCCTTGCACTTGAGAGAATAATTTGGAAACAAATATGTCCTCATACTTTATATCACACCCATCAGCATAAATTTTTGTCCTATAGACTCATTTGCATTGCACTAGATTCCTCTTGGGGGGGAAAGGAACCAATTCCCAAGTCTCATTTTCATGTAGAGAGTTGAAACATTCTTGCATGGTTGTTTTACATATTGGTTTATTTGATGCTTCCTGATATGATTGAGGATAATATCCAACCATTATGAATCATTTCACATCAAGAAAAACTTCACTTGCAAAGGAAGAATTGTGAAATTGTGATCTAGTCTTCCTAGGATCTAGTGGATTGTCAGCTAAATACCCAGCTGCTTCTATGGTTTTATATGCCCATTTGGGACGAATGGGTAATCCATGACCATAATAATAATCCTCAGACATATCATAATCATAAGTATCATAAAAATATTCATCACTTACATCATCTTGTGGTGGAGGAGATGAGCATTCCCCGGGTTTAGATCAAAATATGGAATGGCTTCTTCTTCCAATTGCACACTTCTTTCTATGAAAGTATTTTGAGTTGAGGGATATAATAGATTGTATCCCTTTGTATCTTCAAAATATACCACCATGATGCATTCCTTGCTTTGTGGAACCAAATATTTTCTCTTTTCTGGAGGAATTCTAGCCCAAGCCCTTGAGCCAAAAATCCTGAAATGTGAAATATTTGGCTTGTGTCCAAACCAAGCCTCATATGGTGTTTTTCCATGTAATGATTTGTTAAGAGCCATGTTTTGAATGTATGAAGCATAGTTAATGGATTAATCCCATAGCTTAGGACTCAAATCCTTTGCTTCAATCATATAGTTTTCCATCTCCTTGAACGCATTGTTTTTCCCCTCTGCCACACCATTTTCTTATGGTGTGTAGGGGACCGAATGCTGCATTTGGATGCCACATTATTCAAAGTAATACTTTTTTTTTTCACATACTCTTTACTATTATCATTCTGAAGGACTTTGATCTTGTTCCCACATTGATTCTCAACCAGGGTTTTCAAACCTTGAGAGTCTCAAATAATTCATATTTGAGTTTGAGAAAGTAAACCCAACAAAACCTTGAGAAATCATATTTGAAGGTCAACACATACCTTGATCCTCCAATATACGAAGGTGTAGGGAGAGGTACAATAAGATCTGAATGAACCAATCCAAACACTTGAGTATCTCTCTCTCCTTGCTTTCCCTTTCTCATAGCTGCGCTCTGGATGTTTTCCCACCACACAACCAATGCATGCACCATTGGAGGCCTTGATAGGAGGTATCCCTTCCATCATTCCTTGATTGCTCAATGCATGTTAGTATCTGCAGCTCATATGTTTGAACCTCTCGTGCAACAACTTGCTAGTTTCATTTGCATGAGACAAGAGCACTTTCCCTTTGGAGTATGGAAGGAAATGAGAGAATTTGTACATCATAGCTTGATGATCATCAAACCCCAATGCCACCACCTTGTTGGTAGATATTTCAGCTATATCCACTGTCTATAGAGTAAATGTTACTCTCTTGGCTTCGTTGATGTGTGTAAATTGGTACAATGATAGTAGGTTCTCTGCCCATTCTGGTACAAACAATACATTATTGAAATACCCATCTTCAATATCAATCCTGCCAATCCCCTTGGCTTGGATCTTTGAATCATCACCCATTCTAACAGTTGGGGCACTTTCTAAATATGTGGATGTGAAGAAATATTTTATAGAGTCCATATTCCTTGATTATCCTGAATCAATGATGAAGGATGAAGAATCTGAAGAACCAACAACCAATGCATGACACCTCTCTTTGTTGTCTGAGCATGAACCTCCATCCTTCTTCCTTGTGCCCTCTGGGACTAGGATGTTGTTATTCTCCAACAGTTGCACCATCATGTTTATGGTCTTATTCATACATCAATTCTCTAGTTTCCATCCTTTGTGACAGTAGGCACATTTTTTCTTCTCCTTGTTCTTCTTGTCTTTGTCCTTGCAAGGATTCAAAGCCCCATCTAGAAATTTGGGTATGTCTTGCTTCTTCTTGTCTTGTTGCTTCGAATCCTTAGGTTTCTTCTTTCCTTTTGATGGATTTGAACCCCCTATTGAAAGACATTGGTCTTAACTAGATTTTATGGTCCCCATATGCACTAACTTATCTTTCTCTTGAGTCAATGACTCCATGAAGTTGGCTAGTTATGGAATTTTCCAGTTTCGAGCTATGATCTTGCTTGAGTGAAATGTGCTTACAAACACAAATTAATATGGCCCTAGATTTGAAAGTATGTATAGTATGACTTGATCATCCTTCTTTTCGATGACATGCTGCTTAATATGAAGTACCAATTACTTGAACTTGGTAAAGAAATCTTCTATTGTCTCAAAATGAGCAGGACTTAGGGAGATGAGCTCATTTTCGAGTTGGTGACCTCTCATATCATCATTCTTCCCGAACAAATGTTCAATATTCAGCCATAATTCATTGGGAGTGGATAGGTTGTCATCATGGAAGATTAAGTCTCTTGAAATGTTGAGGAAAAGAATTCCAAATGTTTCATCAAGTCTGTTGAAGAACTTCAATTTCTCAAATGCAAAGTTGGGTTCAACCTCTGTCCCCATGATCACCATGTACAAGCCTTTCAACCTCATATGGATAAAAATTTCAGCATTATATTTGAAGTAGTTGAATGGTGTTAACAAAACATGGGTCTGCTCCATTTTTTCTTTCACTCTTGGTGACAAATTGTTGAATGTACTTGCAATGAAAACTCTCGAAATTTATCTGGAGAATCCCTCTTGAAAATCAAACACTATGGAATGTATTTGTATATTCAATTAGATCTTATACCATGTGATAATTGATACAGATATGGATCTAGAATCCAAATATACTCTCACAATTCACTATAGTTTACAAAACATGCACAAAATAGATGAAAACACTGAAACTGCATAGACACATGAAGTCAATAATGGATATTATTATGGCTGTATAACATGTAAATATGTTTAGAATAGGTATACATTACAATATGGAAAATTGTGAGTCCTTGGAGGCCATGTGAATTCATACAAGTGGCAGCCCAAGATTTGACCCTCAAACCCCCCTAGGTGAACCAATGAGCCTCCAAATCATCCAAAATGGTCATGAATCCTTATGTGAATATGGAAAAGGATGTTGGAACATCAATGAAGGTATGACAGGCATGGGTGAGCACATGGGTGAGTGGGAATGGCTCTAGGTGAGCAGTAAATGCCCTAGATAGTCCAAAACACACTTAAACCAAGCACTAGTGCCTCAATTTGGACCAAATCCATAAAATTGGGGAAGGGGAGCACATTATAGTTTAATTTCATAAATTTGGGATCCTAGTTTGTCAGAACGATCAACTTGGAGCATCTCAACTGTGCACAATGATCAATCGGGAGCACCTCAACTATCATAATTGTCAATTTCCCTAAGTCTAAACCATAGAAAATGCTACATAAAACCAAATTAATGTGTCTAAGGTCTAATACTATGGTACTAGGATGTATTATTACTCTAACCAAACAACCTCTTATGCACAGGGCCTGTACGAGCCAAAATTACCAAATTTTCCCAAATCCCTCCTAACAACCCCAAATCATACCTAAACTATTCTTGGATGTCTGAAAGTTTATTTGAAGCCTATTATTAGTGATTTAACACATCTAAACCTTGTGAAATATTCTGGTCGATTTTATTTGAAAAATTCTTCCTAGTTTCATGGTTAGGCCCACCCATAAGCGTGGGAGTAAGTATCATCCTAGCTTATTCTGAAACCTAAATGGTCCCTGATATAAATGTGTTAGGGAATATGATTTCTTAGTCCTAAATTTATCCTTCATTTCTTCCCCTATCCCACTTCCATGTTCATAAATTTGTCAGCAAAATACCTTTATCTGCCTAGTCCAAAAATTGACTGAGTGAGTGCAAGTTTTATATCAGAATTTTACATTAAATTTGCAGCAGGTTAGTGTTATGATCTATATATCATATCTAGGGACATTATAGTTTCTTAATAAACCATGAGATCATGGCGTATCCAAGATAATAACATCCACCTAAGGTTCTCTTTCTGTCTACGTCACTTCCTTCCCAATATGAATATGTATATACATATAATCTGTATTTATGAAATCTAACATAGTATAGTATGAAATCTATTGTTCCTTTTAGGTACCTCATCACATGTTTTGCAGCTATCATGTGAACCCATATAGGTTTAACTAGAAACTGACTTAAGGTGTTCACAGCAAATCATATATCTGACCTTATATTCGTCAGATACATCAATGACCCAATAATCTATCTGTACTGAGTCATGTCCACTAACTTTGCTGATTCATGAGATAACAAATTCAAGTTGGTGTCCATGGGTGTGTCCATGGGTTTACAATCCAACATATCAAATCTTTTTAAGATTTACATTTCATAATCTCCTTGGTTCAGAAAGATTCCTTCTGGGATTCGCCACACTTCCAGCCCAGGGAAATAATGCATCAATCCAAGATCTTTCATCTTGAATTATTCAGCTGGCTTCTTCTTACAATCTGTGACATGTTTCTCATTTCCTGTTAGAAATAGATCATCCACATACAGTAATAGTATGAAAATTTCATCATCCATAACCTTCTTGTAAAGGTTAGGGTTGGATTTACTCTTGGTAAAACCAAACTTGTCAAGAAGCTATCAATTCTTCCATACCAAACTCTAGGAGCTTGCTTCAGTCCATATAGAGCCTTTTTCAACTTACATACATGAGTCACTCTATATTTGACTTCAAATCCTTGTGTTTCTTCAATGTAAACCTATTCCTCAAACATACCATTCAGGAAGGTTGTCTTTACATCCATTTGGTTCTAATGGAAGTGTACCTTGCCACTGGAGAAAAAGTCTCTCCATAATCAGTCCCCTCTTTCTGACAGAATCCTCTAGCCACAAATCTTGCCTTGTACTTTTCAATACTTCCATATGCTGGATTTTTTATCTTGTAGATCCACTTTGAATATACGACACTCTTGTTTTCTAGTTTAGGTAATGTATCCCAAACATCATTCTTCATTATTGACTAGTATTCTTATGTCATTTATTCCACCCACCCTTGTTAGATTTTTATCATTTAATCAATATGATATAGGATCTTATCTGAGAGAATAACATGCATAGCAATAATCACAAGAGAAAAGAGGGGAAACCATAAAGGATAAAACCCCACAACTTCCTCAGAGATAGAATGAGCACTAATACCAAAAGTAAAACCCAAAGATACAAAGATGATCTCCGACAATTCTTCTCTCTCTCACTTGTTTGAGATACTCCTATCTCACTCGTGCGCTACTGTTGAGTGAGTGTTTGTGAAAAATAGAGAGTCTCACTCTCTATTTATACTTTTTTTCCACTTGAGAATTACTCTATAGGGTTGACCTCACTAGTAGATTCTAATAACCCTAATATGACTAAATTGTGGGACTATTTCCCTGACTTACAATGGAGGGTTAACCTTAATGTATTTATATGAATTTATTATATTAGTGACTCTCTCGATCAGAGGAACAAACATCTCTGTTGGGGTACAATGAAATACAATATAAAATATAC
This sequence comes from Pseudotsuga menziesii, assembly GCA_001517045.1. Taxonomy (NCBI): domain Eukaryota; kingdom Viridiplantae; phylum Streptophyta; class Pinopsida; order Pinales; family Pinaceae; genus Pseudotsuga; species Pseudotsuga menziesii. The sequence continues at coordinate 704,852 of LPNX011042019.1, read as the reverse complement.
TAGTGAATACATTTCGAAGTTACAAATACATCAACACTCCCTCTTTACTAGGAAGGTATTCTCTTGACACAGTTCATCAGCACAAGTCTTCATCACTATATCATCATAAAATATGTATCATCATCAAAGTTGGATCATCCTCATCACTATTGCCTCTATCTTGAGTAAATGGTGCTATCTCTCAAATCTACTCATCATAGGAAGTTCTATAGAGCCAACCCTTTTTCATGCTGGATGTAGGCCTAGCTGTTGCGTTTTGATGGTTATATCGGATATTATAACATTTAGCATCATAACAGCATAACCTCAAGTAAAAATATCACTGAAATATAGAAAAGCACAACCACACAAAAGAACACAAAGATTTATCTTGGGAAACCCTCATGGGGAAGAAAACCCAACAAAACTTCCTTTGTATAAGATGCATAAAAGACAACCCCCAAAATAGGTGTTCTCCTCCTTTTGTTTTGTCTCTCTCTCTCTCTCCTATGCGCTGCACAAGTGAGTGAGTCTGTGTTCAAATAAGAACCACAACTCCTCTATTTATACATATGTGTCAATTGACTTTTACACTAGACAAGTCGGCCCCAATAAACTGTCTGGGCTGATTTCATGTAGGAATGCTAAAAAAAAGTATATTATATTATTTATTAGGGTACTAAATACCCGACACAAGTGGAGGCTTTACCTCATGACTCTATGATGACCAAATACAATAGTAACACCCCATCATAGGAATAATAACATATCCTTTGGGTTACATCAGTAAAATACATATAGAATACGCCTTGAAGTTACAATATTTCAACACTCCCCCTTAATGAGAATGTTATTATACTGGAAACATCATCACAGATTATAGGAGAATAGAGAGACAATTACAACAATACATCGAGGTAATACATCTATACGTCACAGGAAGTTTTCACAATCAGTAACTGAAACAATTACTCTTCATATTCTGCATCACATGATCACTTGATTCTTTTGTAGCAATGATTTGATATTTCGATCCTTCATAGAAGCACTTCGATCTTCTAATCCTTTCCAGTAGTAGTTTGATATTCTGATCCTTTGTAGTAGCACTTTGATCTTTTTATCCTTTACAGCAACACTTCGATCTTCTCGATCCTTTGCAGCAGGACTTCAATCTTCTCAATCCTTAGTAGCACTTCTATCTTCTCGATCCTTTGCAGCAGCACTTCAATCTTCTCAATCCTTTGCAGCACTTCAATATTCTCAATCCTTTGCAGCAACACTTTGATCTTCTCGATCCTTTGCAGCAACACTTTGATCTTCTTGATCCTTTGCACTAGGAATTTGATCTTCTGTAGCAGACTTCGGATATTCTCAATCCTTTGTAGAAGAACTTTGATCCTTTCAATTTTTGTGCAGCAACACTTCGATCCTTCCGATCATTTGCAATAGAACTTTGATCCTTCTTGATCCTTTGCAACTGCACTTCGATCTACTCAACCCTTCACTATTGCAATTCAATCTACTTGATCCTTCACCACCACTCTACCTGCAGTACACATGATCTATTTGCGGGATGATCAATCCCGATCACTTTAGGATATAATTCCAAGGACGATGCAATAATCCATCAGTATGATCCATGAAATCGATCATCTGAATCGTATACAACTAAATGTAGATCTCAACCGCACCTAGTGCTAGCCCTATCATCCCCGAGGAATCATCATAGACCATCCATACACACAGGTTAGGACCACTCACAAGTGAGTGTTATACTACGGTATCTACACTCATGTGTAGGTATACTCTACCATGTAAAAGTATTGTCTGTAGAGCAGATCTTGAACGTATTCAAAATATCATCCTAACATAGAACATCCATACCACATAGGTTAGGACCACTCCCAAGTGAGTGTTATACTATGACGTCCATGAGGACTCATCCTAGAGAATCCATACCACACAGGTTAGGACCACTCCCAAGCGAGTGTTATTCTATGGTATCTACATAGGAATGTAGGCATACTCTCCATACAAGAGAATTGTCTACGGATAATATCTCAAACGTATACAAAATGTCATTACTGTCGTCTGTGAGGACTCATTGTAGAGAATCCATACCACACAGATTCGGACCACTCCTGAGCGAGTGTTATTCTACGATATCCACAACTAAATTTGGGTACTCTCCATATGAGAGTAACATCTGTAGGGCCATACTTAGCTAGTAAGGACCACTCTCATGAATAGAGTGTTATACCTGCCATCCTCAAGAGAGGATACTATCATCCACAGGTGAATGTAGGTACTCTCCATGTGAGAGTAATATCTGCAGGGCCATCCTTACCTAGTAAGGACCGCTCTCATGAACATAGTGTTATACATTCTATCCTCAAGATAGGATACTATCATCCACAAATAAATTTTGGAACTTGTCATCATATTCAGGTGCACTTGGCCTCTTCCATGCTGGAACATCACTGTCATCCCATCATCGATTTCTACCTCATCATCACTCCCCATTTTCTGGGAGGGTCCATATTATCAACCTGCTCCCCCTTTGTCTAAGGAGGGTTCATAGTCTCAACATGTTCTTCCTTTTCGAGGATAGTCCATATCTTCGACTTGTTCCTCCTTTCTGAATAAAGTCTACATCTTCGACTTGCTCTTCCTTTTTGAATAAAGTCCATATCTTTGAATTTTTATTCCCTTCTGAAAAAAGTCCATATCTTCGACTTGTTCTTCCTTTCTGAATAGAGCCAATATCTTTGACCTATTTCTCCTTTTCGACAAGGGCCCATATCTTCATCATTCCTCCATATAAGGAAGGATCTATATCATCATCACTTTTCCTCATTGCAAGGAAATTACTTCAGTATCAACATCATTGTTCCTCCTTGTGAGGAAAGTCTTCAGTATCAACATCACTATTCCTCCTTGCAAGGAAAGTCTTCAGTATCAACATCGATGTTCCTCCTTGTAAGGAAAGTCTTTTCAAACTACACCAAGCTTGTCATGACAACTTGTTCACCACATCAGCAAATTCCTCATCGATACTCACATACTGGAGCTTTATATCTCCCTTCAGTACCATATCCCACAGGATTCTTTGTCATCTTTATGCAACTCTGGTTGTAACAAAGAATCACTGTGGTATCCAATTTCATGTCAAACAGTCCTGATGTCATATTTTTGAAGCCATATGGCTTCCCAAAATAGCAGAGAAAGATGCAATGTACTCTGCTTCAGCTTTACTTAGAGAAACACTAGACTAAACCATCAAATCATGGTAGATCCTAGACCATAACATAAATATGAGGTGTTATTCATTTTTGCAGCACTTCCTTCCCAAGATGAATCCATATATCCATATAATATGTAGTAATGATCTCTATGATAGTAAATTCCCAATTCTATCGTACCGTTTAGGTAGCTCATCACATGCTTTGAAACTATCGGGTGAACCCATCTAGTTTTAACTAGATACTGACTCAAGGTGTTCACAACAAAGCATATATCTGACCTTGTGTCCATCAGATACATCAACGACTCAATAATCTATCTATACTTAGTCATATCCACTATCTCTAATGTGTCATCAGACAATAGATTCATGTTGGTATCCATGGGTGTGGCCATGGATTTACAATCCAACATATCAAATATTCTTTAAGATTTTCGTAGCATACTTTCATCTTGAATTATTGAGTTATCTTCTTCTTGCTTTCTGTGATCTGTTTCTCATTTCTTGTCAGAAATATATCATCCTCATACAAAAATAGTATGACAGGTTCATCATTCATAACCTTCAGGTAAAGGTTAGGATCAACTTTACTCTTGGTAAATCCCATGCTTTCCAAGAAGCTATCTAGTCTTCCATACCAAGCTCTATGAGCTTGCTTCAATTGATACAAAGTCTTTTTCAACTTACAAACATGAGTCACTCTGTTTTTGACTTCAAATCCTTGTGTCTATTTGATGTAAACCTCTTCCACAATCACACCACTAAGGTAAGATTTTCTTTACATCCATATGGTGTATATCCCACTTCATCATGGAAGCAAGTGCCATGATATTTCTAACCGAATTATACCTTTCTTCCTGGAGAAAGTGTCTCTTCATAATCAATTCCCTCTCTCTGAGAGAATCCTTTAACCACAAATCTTTCCTTCCATCAACAACATGTTTTATCTTGTAGATCCACTTGTAAGATACCGCACTCTTGGTTTCTAGTTTGGGTACTATATCCCAAACATCATTAATAATTACTTCTACCATGAGTTAATTTTGTTAGGTCATCAACATATCTCAGTATTTTGCATTCAACCTTGAAGGTTGGAACCCAATTTACTCTTGGTAAAGTCTTGGTCCATTTGGAAGTTGTCCATCCTCTCATACCATGTAGAACGCAGAGATAGTCTATAGTCAATCCCCTTGAATTGGAGAATCATCCTCCATTTTCATTCTATATCTATGTATCAAAACATTCTATACTGGAGTGACATGTAGCATCCTCTGCTACTATGTATCCATCTCAGGCTGCTAGATACCAAGATCCCTTCATCTTGAACTTTGTCAAAAATTTCATCTTGAAACCATCTATGAGCTTGTTGTGTTCTATAGGTTTGCATCTTAAAACTTGTAGAAAAGGTTAAGATATTCATCACTCTAGGTGATTTGTCAAGCTCCTAGATGTGCTTATCTATGGGTGCCTTCTGAGCTCATACAAATCCTATTCTACACAAGTGGCTTGATATATACTTCTACTTCACTAGAGATGTGTGTCTAGTCAATAGAATATGTAATTCCATAGTCTATTCTTTCTTAGAAAAACCATGAACCATATGCTATTATACCAAAATCCTTTCACCATTATGTGATAAGACATTTGACATACCTACTTGCCCTGAATCCCAGCTTCTAGAGTGGAAACCCATACTAAATTTCAATCTTTCATACAAATTCCTAGCACCACGCTTAGCTTGTTATCTAGGAGAGGTACCCTTGTTCCAATCGCCCATACCCTGTTGCCCACAAACGGTGCCATCGCTTATGGCCCTTGTTCCATAAGTGGTTATTACCAGAAATACTCTGTTATTGAAGGAGAAATGCAATACCATAGGTAAAAAGGGAAAAATAGAAGTTTCTCGAGGCTTCTAGATGATAATCCTCGTGTCCTCCCTTATCCCTATTGTTGTGAGTTATTTGAGCTCAAGATCCCTCATCCTAGGATCTTAGAGACCTCCTCACCCACTAATCTCTCAACCTACCCTATCCATTCAGCCNTCAACACTAAGGCTTGGTTGTAAACTTCTTCATATTTCTTTAATGCAAGTTGATTTCTGTCCCACATATATTGTTGTTGTATGATTTCACATGTATGCTATTAGATTCCTTAGTCACTAACATACATTAGTATATTATATTCTGGTGGTTTTGATATGTTTGTGTGTTGAAGCTTATTGCAGGTACACAGGGTAACGATCGAAGCATTACATTCTAGGTATCTACGGCATCTAGGGAGAGTCTTGAACCTCTATCCTCTATTTGTTCTAGATCTGAACCATTCAGACAAGTGGAACACCTTGCTGTCCACAGGAGTTGAAATATTCCAGCTAACAGTGACATGTAGCATCCTCTGCTACTGTATATCCATCTCAGGCTGCTAGATACCAAGATCCCTTCATCTTGAACTTTGTCGAAAATTTCATCTTGCACCCATCTGTGAGCTTGTTGTGTTATATAGGTTTTCATCTTCAACCTTGTAGAAAAGGTTAAGATATTCATCACTCTAGGTGATCTGTCGAGCTCCTAGATGTGCTTACCTATGGGTGCCTTTTGAGCTCATACAAATCCTATTCTGCACAGGTGGCTTGATATATACTTCTACTTCACTGGAGATGTGTGTCTGGTCAATAGAATATGTAATGCCATAGTCTATTCTTTCTTAGAAAAACCATGAACCTTGCTGTGTATAATTTTTCTTGTAAATCCATATGGAATACACTATGCACTTCCCTTCAGGTCTTGGAACCATATCGTAGACATCATTCCCCATGATCAACTGTTACTCTTTGACCATATCTTATTCCATAGATGGAAGAGTTATCATTAATGATGTCACCCAAATATTTCACACAACTAGAGTGTGTCCAAGGCCTCTTACATTTGATTGGAAGTCCCATCATACTTTTCTTCATCTTGGAATATATCTTATGCTCAAGATGGTCTTCATCTCTTGAGGTGGATCTACCGCTCTCTGAAGTTCTGTCATGGTGTCCTTGACCCTGGGAGATTTAGGTTCATGTTTATTGAAGTGAATCTTGAATTTTCATCACTTGTTATTCAGAACAATTATAATCCTCCTTTTCTTGGATGTGGTTGTACATGACCTTTCCAACAAGTCGAATGCATCAGTTCCATGATTAGAACCATTTCATAGGACATATGCATAAGGTCAAATTATTATGGATCATGAAACCATTATATCATGCATAATACACAACATATACAGGAAAGACAATTTAAATTCTTATCTTTGTTTTCTTTTTCTTCATCTCCTTATGGATCTGCAGCTTCTTCTTTGATCAGTGAGATTGCTTCAATCTCATGCTTGCTTGAAATTTTTTCTGGAATGTTGCTTCTGGAGGACTTAGGGTTTGAAAGAGAAACCCTAATTTTTAAAATAAGGTATATTTAATATCTGATTGGATAGAAATATGCACCTCCTCAAGGCTAGTTGAGCAGTATAATCATTTTCCCAAAACTGCGATTAGAACTGCAAAATATCTGATGCCTTAGTTTACTTCAATTTCCTCTGCAGAAATTCCTGATATTGTTTCTATGGTATCACTGAAAGTAATGATCCTCTATGTTTGAAAATTCATACTAAGGTAGAATCATCTGTTATATTTCCAAAACTGTAGGTTAGATAAGAAATGGTTTTACTGGTTTGGACTTATACGAGTTTTCCCAAGGTGACTTATTTCAGGACTATTCAACATAGAGAACTTGTACGGTCTACCACGTGTCATTGTTTCACCATCGGGGTCTAAAACTTTTACCACATAAATTAAAGTTTGTGCCCTATATGGAAAATCTTACAAAATTGCATTTGGACCTTCGTAGCCTAAGATATATCAATTCCCCCTAGGTGTCCTGTTTAGGGCTGAATGCTGGGAGAGGTTGGAACCCTGACTTGGAGGAATCATATCTCCTAGAATATAGCGAATCTAAGGCTGAAAACGTTACACAGGGTACATCGGGAATTTATCTCTAGCGTTTTAAATTTTTGGATCTTGATTGTTCTCCAATATAGATATATAGAAAATGTACCAAAACTACTAGTTTTAGTATTTTAGGGTTTTCAAGCATGAAACCCTAATCTTCAATAGCTGTAGCTATAGCACTGTTTTGGATGCACAATGACTTCTTTTAGGGTGGATCTGATACCATTTTGAGTTTTGATGGTTATATCAAATATTATAACATTTATCATCATAAAAACATAACCATAAGAAAAAATATATCAGTGAAAGATATACAAGCACAACAACACAAAATGACACAAAGATTTATCCCAGGAAACCCTCATGGGGAAGAAAAAACAGAAAAACTTCCTTTGTATAAGATGTATAAAAGACAACCTCAAAAACAAGTGTTCTCCTCCTTCTATTTTGTCTCTCTCTTTGTCTCTTATGCGCTACAAAAGTGAGTGATTCTGTTTTCAAATAAGAACCACAACTCCTCTATTTATACATATGTGTCAATTAACTTTTGCACTAGACAACTTGGCCCCAATAAACTATCTGGGCCAACTTCACCTAGGAATACTAAAAAATAGTATATTATATTATTTATTAGGGTATTAAAGAACTGACACAAGTGGAGTATTTACCTCATGACTCTATGATGACAAAATACTATAGTAACATCCAATCAGAGGAATAATAACATCTCCCTTGGGTTACATCAGTAAAATACATTTAGAATATCCTTTGATGTTACAATATTTCAACACTAGCCTCCATGTATGTCTTCATATTCATTACTTATATCTTACCATGGGAGGCCCAGCCCACCACCTTGTCGAAAAGGCTCAGCACTTATATCTGACCATGGGAGGCCTAGCCTGCCAACATGTCAAAAAGGCTCAACACTTACATCTGACCATGGGAGGACCAACCTACCACCATGTTAGAAAGGCTTAGTACTTACATCTGACTGTGGGAGACCCAACCTTCCACTGTGTCAAAACAAATCAACACTTACATCAGACCATGGGAGGCCCAACCCGCCACCATGTCAGAAAGGCTCTGCACTTACATCCAACCATGGGAGGCCCATTTTGCCACCATGTAGAAAATGATCAACACTTACATCTGACCATGGCAGGCCCATCCTACCACCATGTCGGATAGGATCAACACTTACATTTGACCATGGGAGGCCCAACCTTCCACCATGTCAGAAAGGCTCAGCACTTACATCTAACCATGGGAGGCTCAACTTGCCACCATGTCAGAAAGGCTTAGCACTTACATCTTACCGTGGGAGGCCTAGCCTACCACCATGTTAGAAAGGCCCAACATTTACATCTAACCATGGGAGTCCTAGCCTGCCACCATGTCGGAAAGGCTCTCGGACTCACCACTTCCTCTTGGAAGGAACATCAATCTGAAGAACACCAATCTTCTCTCTGAATTACTCAAACTTCACTCTAGCCATTTCTAGCATAGAATCACATTAGGGCTTATTACATCCAAGGATAACCTTTGAGATTTTCTAGGACTAATTACATCCAAAGAAAACCTACGGTACTGATTATGTCTAAGCAACCTATGAGCTTCACTAGGATTTTATGCTCAGACAACCTATCTCACTGGCTATGCTATAACTCACCACTCCCTCTTTTGAGAGATATCGATCTGGATCACATACTAGAGCTTCACTGCTCCTCTCTCACAAATAGCCGAGAAAGTGGAAACATATTTTTCCTTGGTGACTCTACCAATCCGAATCAACATAAACATGCAGGTTAGTCTTCTAATTCCTATCATACTCGAGCCCATACTCAACTGTACCGTTCAGGTACCTCACTTCATGCTTTGCAACCAGGTGAGCATGTCTCAGATCTGTCAGGAATTGGCTCAGGTCGTTCACAGCAAATCACGTGTCTGTTATTGTATTTGTTAGGCACATCAATGAACAAATCATCTAACGATACATTGTGGCATCAACTATCTACGATGAAGAATCACTCAATAGCTTCAGGTTCGATGCGATAGGTGTGTCCATGGCTTTGTAGTCCATCATCCTGAACCTATTTTGGATATCCAATTCATACTTCCCTTGTCTAAGGGATATTCCATCTAGACTTTGCCACACCTCCATGCCTAGAAAGTAGTGCATCATACCCAAGTCCTTTAACTCAAACTTTGCAGCAGATATCCTTCTTGCATATTTAATGAGTTCCTCTTTTCCTGTCAGGAACAAGTCATTGACATATAAAAGGATCATCATTGGTCTTCCACCTTCAACCTTGAATAAAAGGTTGTAATCGTTTTTACTCCTAGTAAAACCTAGAGCCATCAGTAATCTATCCATCGTATCATACCATGATGAACCTTAGGATCTTCTGCAGTCACTCCCTCTGGAGCGGAGCATCATTCTCCATCTTCCTTTCATACTCTATGTATTGAAACATTATGTACAGGAGTGAAAATTAGCTTCCTATGCTATGAATATTCTATGTATCCATGGAAAGTCATTGGATACCAAGATCCTCTATCTTGAACATTTTGAAAGTTCTTCTCACACCCATCTGTGAGATTTTCATCCTCTATAGGCTTTCATCTTCAACCTGGTAGCAAAGGCTAAGATCTTCATCACTCCAGGTGATCTTCAAGATCCTAATTTATGTGTTATCCCATGGGTTACTTCTGAGCTTATACAAGGCCTTATTTAATTTGCACACATGATTCTTCTTGTCATGTGTCTCAACTCCTAATGGCTGCAAATGTCTCTTCATAGTCTATTCCTTCTTCCCATGAGAATCCTCGTGCTACGAAGATTTCCTTGTATCCCATGATGTTTCCATATACTACATGCTGGATATTGTAGATCCATATAGAAGACACTACATACTTCCCTTTAGGTCTCAATACTGCATCCTAGACATCATTCTTCTAGAACTGGTACTATCCTTCCCTTTCTTCTTGGTTATTTCTTCATAGTTGTAATTATTTGCATCAATGATGTCGCTCAATAGTGTCACATAACTAGAGTGTGTCTAAGGCCTCTTTATTTCTTTGGAAGTATCATCATACTATTCTTCATATTGGATTATTCTTCATATACTGTTCTCTTTATATTCTTCTGAAGCTCTTTCTTTCGCTATGGAAGCTTTGGGTTCATATTCATGTATGCTTATTGGAGTGAATATTGAACTGTCATCACTTGTTCTTCGGAACAAGTCTCATCCTTTTTCTTATAGGTGATTGTACATGATCTTTCCCACAATTCAAATGCACCATTTGTATGGTTAGAAACATTTCATAAGGCATATTAATAATGGAAAATTCTTATTCATTAATATATAATCATGCAACTATTTTACCCAATACAACATTCATCCATATCTCATATACACAGAAACTTTCTAGATGCCTTCCATCTGTACCATAAAATTATTCATATTGTGCACTAATCCCAATATTTCAGTAAAAAGGTTTCATCCTAAATAAGCAGCAATGGAGTGTTGTATAGAACTATAGGATACTTACCCATAGCATGCATATTGGTAGCATATTGCTCATTAATGTAGACATTTTATCATGCATAATACATTTCACAACTAAACAACTAGATATATAGGAAAATGCAATTCAAATACTTATCATTATTTGTTTCGTGGGTATACTCCTTCTTGAGTCTTCATATTCATGTTACAGAGAAAAATTCCTATGGCTTGGGGTACCACAACAGATAGCTATGACTCCAGAAATCAATCTTTCCCAATATGCAATAGACACAAAATGTCTAACACTAAAGGATCAGACCTCGTACCTTATTCCGGACGGTTGAAGTAGATCCCCGTTGAGCTTTCCAATCTTCAGCTTGAATTAATATAATACTTCCTCAACAACAAGTAAACAATACAAGCATACTATATATCACGGTGTTAGATCTATTCTAGCATATATAATCAATAATGTAAAAGCATTTGACATATTCCAATGGATACAATATTCAATCAAATATACATCATTGGACAAGGAAAGATAGTTCTTATTAATATAAATTAGAGATTACAAGATAGATACAACCTTTGACGGCATGTCTGTGAATCGGAGAAACTGAAGCCCCCACTTGGGCCTCCACCACCTCAATCCTCCATCTCTCGATAGCAAGCTTGGGAAGAACACAAAAGTGCTCCAAAGGGACAAAGGGATGCAGACTCAAGTATAGTTCTGGAAACAATGGACTATATTTTCGTTGCTCTCAATCCTCTCTTTATATGCCTTCAATGTACCAAGGGGTTCCTTATATAGCTTCACAATGGATAATCAAGGGTCGAATCCGAGCGATCTCAAGGCATATGGAAGGCCAGGAGTCAAATGAGTCGGATCCAAGTCAAGGAAAACTCCAAAAGGATTTGGACTATGCACACATCCCGATGTATGCGGTTATAGGATTCAAACCCGCATATGTACGCGGTTATTGGGGAAAAAGCCTTGTATATCATATTTTCTATAGTTTTTAGGGATGATCAAGGAAACATCAAAGGATAAAATATGGTCCATGGGGTCTAAAGAGTCGGCAGCGGGACAGGGGAAGGCCATACAAAGTGTGATTCACCTAGAGTGGTGAAATCCGCTATAACATATGCCTCCTAATGTGTGAGGTCAGAGGGGTCATACGATGGCCGAAATACATTATAAGTCCATCTTAGAAGTGGAGTGATGAAGGATCCTAAATGGAAGACCAGCCACCTAATCAGTATAGTACAATAATACAACTCTGCATATAACTGCAAGTACATATAGCAGTCCCAGATACATAAGAGTACAATGGCCATGAATAGGCATAATACATGATATCACATATGTGGTCATCGCCACATACAATATACATAGATCAGAATCTCCATGATGAAGATATACAAAGGACCATGATCTCCAAAATGGATGAAGATATACAATAGATCAAGATCTCCATAGTGGCTGGAAATGTCTAACATACACTCGAATCAAGTCATGAGAGCTGAAATCTCATGAACACTGGCACGATCAAGGAGGTAGCATATAAGAGATGCCACCAGTCTGGAAGGTCTTCTACACAAACTGCTACGAGTACATGTCCTACTATTTGAATAGAAGTGTCGAGGTCGAACATAGTAGTCCATCGTCTGATTACCGGTCATTGATGTATACCGTTAACAGACGCGATATTACCCACCGATAATGATAATGGGAATCAAGGTACTAGAGTGCAAACTAACAAGTGTGAATAGATGTGTTGAGGTCGAACACTTGATAGAATCCATCGATCAAAGGACATTGATGTATTCCCAAGAAACTGTCGATGGCAAGAGAACCTGCCACTAATGACTGCAAGTCTCAAGGCACTCAAAAGGACTCTAGACTCCAATCCTAGAATAAATGATCTAAAGTCGATGGGATGAAATCCACTGGAAGGAGGGCATTAAGGCATCCCCCATCATCCAAAACGAGGTACTCAACAAAGCTATCTAATGTGGAAGGACTCGATCATAAAGTGCACGAACTAGTAACTTTACCAGGAATGGCCGACATGCAAAGTCAAGATAATTGAGGAATGGTCGACACAGGTTTCAACTTCCTTTGAACAAGAGCATAACGGCGTATGGTGACTGAATGAAGGCAGCATAGACTCGATATGCAAACTGGGACATCTCTGTGACATAGGAGGCATCAACAGAGGCTCCATAGGGACTGGAAGCTTAACCAGTTGGTGGAGATAAACTCAGATAACGAGTACAGCTCCTAAGTCAAACTATAACCCAACCAATGGATGTGATATATAGTGCTCTGTTCGAAGGCAACACGACTCGACAGCTGCCAAAAGATAGCATCTTTCCTTGTCCGGCTTTTTGGTTTTTTTATTTTTTTGGACTTTTTCAGTTATTTGAAAAGATTGAAAAAAGAATAAACTAGCTTTATAGTTACAAACTAGGAGGAGACAAGTGTCATAAGGGCAAACAAACTAGTTCCAAGTAGTGGAACATACCTATTCTCAATGCAAGGATACATGTGTAGGATATCGACACTCGGGGGAAAATCCCCTCCCGGTAAAAAGGGAATCAAGCTGCAAAGGATATATAAAAATGGCTCTGCATGGCTAGACATGAGACAAGATCGGGCTGTATGGCTGAAACACAATGTCAGGGGAGCCGGCATAAAGCTCAATAAGGCAGACAAAGCTCATGATAATGCATTCACGACTTGACATAAAGGGAGTCTGGAGGGAAAAAGGCCAGCATAAGATCAAGAGGAGTATGAGGCTCTTGCTAAATGTCATGGAAATACTATAGAATGAACTCCCATACCTTAAAGGAGAAAACGTCGGCATGGGCACCAAATGCAAATAAGGTGCTAACTAGGGTACCCATGTAAGGTGAAGCTCTACCACTCACATCATGCCACTTCTAAAGCAGCAAGAAGGTTCTGTGACATAATAGAGTGGGTTCGTACCTAAGGTCATGGTGACATGGTGATAAGGTCATGCAAAATGCAAATGATGATGAACCTAACCTATATTCCAGTGTAGACATTATACCTAAGATAGGAACGAATGGTCTCTGGTCACAAAAGAAGCATCCAACAGACAACTTCAGACCCAAGGAAGACCCAACCACACTCACAACCCACCCAGCAACTTCCCACAACATCAGACTCACTAAAAGGGAGGATGTATGCGACTGTATAAATAACAGCTGCGTATGTACCCGACTTTTGGCCAAAAATCCGTGTATGTACGTGACTTTTGTCCAAAAAACCACGTATACAGAGAAGGTGGTGGTAAAAATTAGGTCAAGGCCAAACCAATAAAGGGGAGTGTCAATGGACACGCATACTATAACATGCGACACAGAAACAGAGAGAAACCAGGAGCAAGTCAATAATATCAAGCCCATTGTGCCCCCTACCCCAAATAAAAACAAGGAACATACCCAATGGAGTCACCAATTCTGTTACGGAGAGAAATTCCTATGGATTGGGGTACCACAACAGACAACTATGACTCCAGAAATCAATCTTTCCCAATATGCAATAGAAACAAAATGTCTAACACTAAAGGATCAGACCTTGTACCTTATTCTGGACGGTTGAAGTAGATCCCCGTTGAGCTTTCCAATCTTCAGCTTGAACTGATATAATACTTCCTCAACAACAAGTAAACAATACAAACATACTATATATCATGGTGTTAGATCTATTCTAGCATATATAATCAATAATGTAAAAGCATTTGACATATTCCAATGGATACAATATTCAATCAAATATACATCATTGGACAAGGAAATATAGTTCTTATTAATATAAATCAGAAATTACAAGATAGATACAACCTCTGATGGCACGTCTGCGAATCAGAGAAATTGAATCCCCCACTTGGGCCTCCACCACCTCAATCCTCCATCTCTCGATAGCAAGCTCACTAGCAAAAGGCAAGCTTGGGAAGAACACAAAAGTGCTCCAAAGGGACAAAGGGATGCAAACTCAAGTATAGTTCTGGCAACAATGGACTATAGTTTTGTTGCTCTCAATTCTCTCTTTATATGCCTTCAATGTACCAAGGGGTTCCTTATATAGCTTCACAAGGGATAATGAAGGGTCGAATCCGAGCGATCTCAAGGCATATGGAAGGCCAGGAGTCAAATGAGTAGGATCCAAGTCAAGGAAAGCTCCAAAAGGATTTGGACTATGCACACATCCCGATGTATGCGGTTATAGGATTCAAACCCACGTATGTACGCGGTTATCGGGGAAAAATCCACGTATATCATCTTTTATATAGTTTTTAGGGATGATCAAGGAAACATCAAAGGATAAAATATGGTCCATGGGGTCTAAAGAGTCAACAGCGGGACAGGGGAAGGCCATACAAAGTGTGATTCACCTAGAGTGGTGAAATCCACTATAATAATTCATCATCTTCTTCATTCATAACATCATCATTTCTTATCCAAATACTAAGATGGATAAGAGGTTCTTCAAGAATTGAGTCTTTCATATTCCTCATCGCTTGAGTGATCTTCTTTGAATCTAATAGCTTTATTTTCAGTTGCTCCCATATTCTCTTCTCTTATTATGAGTCAAGCTTCTTCTTGTGTGCACTCTTCCCAGAGTCTACTAAAGGTAATCACTTCCTTTTGGCACACATTCCTCGAATGAATGAATCCTATGTTCTTGGGAGGCCATTCAAGGTGGTTATAACAATATCTTATTCGTCTTTGATCGCTTCATCATATTATCGAACACTTCCTTTTAGTGTCTTCAAGGATGAGACATGAGGGATGAGATGATATTTAATAGAATCTACAATGATTCTCTTGGCTCTAGCGTTAGCCTGATCTCCCTCTGGCTCTTAGAACTTCTTTACTGAAATAATGATCTAAGTCAATTTCTTCAAGGATCACAGAGTTCCTATACTTCCATACTTGGAATTTTTTATCTTCACGAAGCTTGTCATTAAGTTGGTGTGATTAGTCATTTTGAAATGAGAACCTCAAATGTAAAGAGAAAAAATTTAGATCTTACCGATTTGAGGTGTTCGTCCTGGTTCCAGAGTTGGCTTATCTAGGGTTTGTCAGAGAAACCATAATTTTCAAAACTTCGAATTTGAAACTTTTGTTTGGATAGAAATATGGGCCTCTTCAAGACGAGATGTCCAATGTACTCCTTTTCTGAAAATAGTGGAGGGAATCTCCTAGAACAAGAAGCCTTAGTTTTCCAATTTATTCTACATAAATGACTGATATTGATTCTTCTATAACTCCAAAGTTTCAGATCATTTAGGTATGAAAATTATCACTGTATAATCCTGATAAGTCTTCTTTCCAAACCCACAGGTTAGGGCAGAAATGGATTCTCCAAGTGGGACTTATAGTGAGGTTCCCAAGGTGACATTTTTGGGAACTGTTTAGCATAGCGAAGTTGTATAGACTTCCACGTGTCACTGTTTCACATTCTAGGTCTGAAAAACATACCACAGAAACTGCATCTTGTTCCCTACCTATAAATTCTTGAGAAATGTTTTTTGTACCTTCCTATCCCAAGATATAGCAAATATGCCTAGGTCACTGTTTTATGACTGTATTCTCAAGGAGGATGGAACCCTAATTTAGAGGAACCATATCTCCCAAAGTATAGCGAATATGAGGTTGAAAATTTTACATAGTGTAGATAACAAATTTATCTTAGTCTTGTTAAAGTTTTGGCTTTGGATCCTTTTCCAATCTCGAATTATAGGGAAATTTCTAGGATTACTAAATTCAGTCTTCTAGGGGTTTCAGGCATGAAACCATAATTTCCATTAGCTACCATTGCAGCTGTATTTCTTATGCGCAGTGAAACTTCTTCGATTTAGAAACTGCTACCACCAAAATATACACCCTAGTGAGGTGATTTATCCTAGCCCTCCTTTCTTGATGATCTGTGGAGAGAACACCTTCAACTAGGAAGCCCTAGTTCTTACAGCTGCACAGTGCGTTCTTTCAGAGAGGCTCTGATACCATGTTATATTTTTATCATTTAATCAATATGATATAGGATATTATCTGAGAGAATAACATGAAAAAAAATAATCACAAGAGACAAGAGACACAAATAGTTTTTCCTCGGGGAAACCATAAAGGAGAAAACCCTGCAACTTTCTTAGAGATAGAATGAGCACCAATAGAAAAATTAAAACCCAAAGATACAAAGATGATCTCTGACATCTGTTCTCTCTCTCACTTGTGTGAGGTACTCCCCTCTCACTCATGCGCTACTATTGAGTGAGTGTCTATGAAAAATAGAGAGTCTCACTCTCTATTTATACTTGTTTTCCACTTGACAATTACTCTACAGGTCTGACCTCACTAGGAGTGTATAATAACCCTAATATGACTCAACTGTGGGGACTATTGCCCCGACTTACAATGGAGGGTTAACCTCAATGAATTTATATTAATTTATTATATTAATGACACTCTCGATCGAAGGAACAAACATCTTCATTGGGGTACAATGAAATACAATTTAAAATATACAAGTGAATACATTCTGAAGTTACAAATACATCAACAAATCTTTCTTCTATGCAGCTTCCTCATAACTGGTGGGTTATTGATCTACAAGGTCACACATAAAATCTACATAACTGGAGTGTGGATTTGATCTCTTGCTTGTTCTTGTGGAGCCTTCTGGAGCTCCATAATTCTCTACTTCTTGTATCATTTATCTTACCTAAGAATGTTTTCTCTTTCTAGAGATATCCATAGTAGGGGGTTCCTGAGGTTCTAGCATGTCATGATATTCTGATGCTACTATTTTAGGAGATGATTCAAATTCTTCCTTTATGGGGCATACATCCTTTTCATGTACTTCTTCAAGCTAACATCTTCTGGATTTCTTAAGAGCAGTTTCTTCATCAGCTGTCACACTCGTACTAATATCTATATGATGGAATCTTGAAATGTATATCCTAAATGCTTTGTATACTTTACAGTATCCAACAAATATTCCCATTTTCAAAAGGATCCAAATTAGTTCTCTTCTCTTTCAGAATATGCACATATACTAGACAACCAAATATCTTAAGATGGATCACTTCAGGTTTATTTCCTGTATACATTTCTTCAGGAGTCTTGAATCCAAGAGAATTGTGAGATAATATATTCTGTAGATACATAGTTGTTCTTGTTTCTTCATCCCATAGGTGCATGGGGAGATCTTGGTCATGAATCATAGTTTTCACGGCTTCCATAATGGTTATATTCTTTATTTTTGCAACACCATTCTGATGGGGATTATATGGAGTGGTTAGTTCCATATTGATTATATCTTCTTTGTAGAATTATTCAAATTATTTTGAAGTGTATTCTCCACCATTATCTGATCTTGGTGTCTTGATTCTTGTTTCTGAATGGTTGTCTATCAAGGCTTTGAATTCCTTTAATTTACTGAACACTTCACTTTGGTATTCAAGAAGTATATCCATGTCTTTCTTGAATAGTCATCATTAAAGGTGACATATTATTCATATCCACTTAAGGATGTAGATGAAAATGGACCACATAAATCAGAATGAATCAATTCCAACGTAACTTTGGTATTTTTTTCACTTTTAGGAAATGGGTTCTTGATGTTCTTTCCTCTTTCACATCCTTTGCAGGTTCCTTAATGATCACTATTTATATATGGTAAACATGTTACTACTTTTCTCACACATGGTAATGCTTTGTAGTTGATGTGAGAAAGTATTCTATGCCATAGTTCACATGAGTTAGTGGTCTCATGGACAAGCGTTGTCTCTAGATGTCCCTTGAGTTTGTACAACCCTTCATCTTCTTCACCAATTACCACAACATATTCAATTGTATTTCCTTTGCACCACATGAGTACTTGTCCATATATAAAAGAAACCCTATATCCTTTCTTATCTAGTGCTAAGATGGAAAGTAGGTTCTTTTTCAGACCTGGTACATATAGTACTTCATTCATTTTCATGGAGGTTCCATATTCAAGCTTATAGCTTTATTCACCAATTCCTTTGATGGGATATTGATAGTCATGTCTTAGAGATACCTTCTGAGGAGAGTTCTTTTATTCAAATATTTATAGATTTTGCTTCTTCCCTGTCATGTGCTTCGAGGCTCCACTATCAATAATCCATGTGTCTTCTCTAGATGTTACTTACCCAAAGAGTGAAGAGAATAGTACATATTCCTCCATATCTTCTATTTTTTCTTTCCTCTTTTTAATTCTTTCTTCTTCTTCATGATCCTCATATTCAGTTAGATCAGCATGATGTCTTTTGTTGGTGTTCTTCTTCAATGGACATTCTCTAGCAATGTGTCCTATCTTATGACAGTTGTAACATTGATGTTTGGAGTATTTTATCTTCTTTTGAAACTTCTTTGGAGGTTTATGCTCCTTGTGACTATCCTTCTTGAAGTTTGATTGTTTTATTCTCTTGGTATGGGTAGCTAGAGCTTGATCATCTTACCTAAGCAAATCTTCTTTGTTAGCTACTCTAGCCTCCTCTTAGATGTAGTATTTCCATACAATGTCAAACTTCATAGATTCTTTTCTAGCACACATAGTATGTATGAATGATTATCAAGGACTAGTGAGACCATTGAGAGAAGTCATGACTAGTTCATAATCATCAAGGGACTCTCTAATATAATCTAGTTGTTCTTTGAACTCGAAGACCCTTGTAAAGTAATATTGAATTGATTCTCCTTTACTCATGTTGGTGCTCTTTAGTTGATCTCTCAAATTCATTTTTTTTTTTATATTTTCCTTTCTTCATACATTGTGGAGAGGGCATCATACATTTTCTTTGGTGTCTCTTTAAATGACCCTTGAGGGATCAAGTGATCATTGATAGAATCAACAATGATCCTCATTTCCTTTATTTGGTCCTTCTGATGCTTCTCCTTAGATTCATATTCTATTGGTTCTTGAAATTCATGCTTGATATACTTATCAAGATCATTCTCTATGAGAATGATTCCAATCCTATACTTCCATGCTCATAAGTTTTCAATTACTTCCATCTTATCATCAAGCTTAATGCTTGGGGCCATCCTATTTGGCAGGTTACTAAAAATTGAAATTTATCAAAATGAAAAGATGACCTTATAAGGAGATGTGCTTGACTGAGGTGAGTTGGTTGGTCCACTTGGTTTCTGGAGATCCCAAATCTTCACCCTTCAAATATTACTTGCGAGGTTCCGATTTCTACAAAATTTATGGTTCTGGTTTTCTGCAGTTTTCTAGTTCAGGTCCAAACTATGGTTTTACTTTCTCGGAGACTCAAACACCCAAACAATTCCACCCTAGGATCAATGTATGAGCTCCAGAGACACGTTGTCACATCCCCAACCCTCCGACTGGAGAAGAGGACGCTCCCATACCATTAACTATATGGGAAACTAGCCCCATGAACATGTACATACATAAAAAATGAAATGCTTTGAAGTAAAACATGCAGAGATGCATAATTATTCAGCATATAGCGGAAGAAAAACATACATTTAGGCATTCAACATGTTCATCGTAATTCATTAAACATCAAATATGGTTGCAAAGATTGAACACAAGAATACTTATCTTATGAAGAACTTCTCCCGCCAATAGCTATGTCGTTGCAACGTTCCACCCAACCATAGGCCAGTATGCTCCTTAATCCCTCAGCAACACTGCCAACCCCGAGTTGGGAATGATTCCCCAAGGAATACGGAACTAAGAAGGCTCACACATAACCAAACGTACACAAATCAGCCAAGCCGACTGTTAAGTCAGTAAATTTTTTCTTCAATTTTGGTTTGACTTCTCCATTTTTGGTTTGTTTTTTCATCTTATTTCAATTAAGGTTTTGTTTTAAGTCTCATTTTAAGTTTCCTTTAGGAACTCTTTGGTTGATTAGATGGTTTTTTGAGCTTACTTTTTATAGGTTTATTTGATTTTTTGGTCGTTTGCATTTTAAAGGGGTTAAAGGAAAGGTCATTATATCAAAGATTTGATTCATAAATGTTTATATTGAGCACACCTAGATATGATTATCACTTTAGCAGTTTTTAAAACTCTGACAAATTAGCAAAAAGCTGAAAAATGGCGAAAAATTAGCATGGGAGATATTCTTGTAGCGCTGGACAAAAAATTTACAAAGGGCGCGCTACAACAATATTGCGGCCCTTTTATTTTTCGATTTTCAAGCAAGATTTTATCATGATTTTGATCTGTCAATGTCTAGTCGCATATGGTGAGCTGTTTCATACGTGTTAGTTGCAGTATCAACACAACTTCAGGTGGTTTTGAATCTCGAAACAAATCATGCTCATCATTGCCTATAATGCGGGATCTATTTGATAGTTATGAGCAAATTTCGGGTTAAGGTGGCATGATTTGCATTTCACACACATTATCAGAGGAAAGGAGGGCTCGTGAGGTAAATCAAATCGCTAGAAGGGTGGATTATGCTGCTGAAGAGTAAAGACAGAGTTATGAAGGCTGGCGAAATTTAGGGCTTTTCAATCCCCTTACCTGCAGTTAAAATAACCATATGAAGACATCTGCACGCTCAAGGAGAGGCAATTGATAGCTAAAAATGAAGGTTTAATCCATTGCACTCGAACACAATTGGTAGGTATTTCAATATAAACCCCTATAACGAAAAATTGGGAATTTTCTCGCTGGAGGTCATTCTGGAGAAATTGGTTGATGCAGAGGTTAGAATAGGTTCCAAAATGAAATATTAACCCCAGAAATAACTGCCTGGAACTATTCTTAAAATTTTGGTGAACAGGGCACTAAAATAACCCTAGGTCTGAAATATTAAGGTTTTTGAAGTTCGAGACAGTTTGAGGGAAGGTTGTTTATGTTTTGGCTCTCCAATACACTCAAAAAATTCTGATATTGATGCATTATGGCTGTAATGAGCTGACTGATTGAGATTCCTGTCAAAACTAATGCCAATTTCAATCATAGTTTACAGGAAGCAGCATTGGAATCAATTGTAGACTGTTTTACTCTGCTCATCCCTCATACAGACAGTCTTCAGTTTTCTTGAGACACTGCTGATAGTTGTCATATTTACAAAATTAATTGGTTTGAAGAATAATGTTGGCATTTATACATAGGATTCGATGAGAGTCTTTTGGGCTAATGTGAATATATTGCAGACAGTGGTGTTTTTTCTCTCTTCTCATATAGGAAATCTCCAGTCGGTCTAAGAAGATTATGGTTGATATTACTCTTGCAAAAATCTGAAGTTGTGAGAATTTTGGGGTTTGAAGATCGAGGCTAGTTGATACATAGAGATAAGAGTACAATACTGGAAAATAGAACAGCCACATTCACTGACAGTCTTCAATTAATTTGAAAATCCTGGACACTTCAGATTAATCTAAGTGTTGTTTTCTATGATTTGAATCAGTTTGTACCAAAGGAGGATATCATATCTGAATCCATATTATACTTCTAGTCTCCTTAACCTTAAAATGAGGAGCTTGAGTGGCTTATATTCTAAAACTGTTCGACATTATGCTTGATGGTGCATTTTGGAAATTAAGCAGTGCTATTTTGTTATTATGGCAGTTTTCATTTATGATTGATCTACTCTCATAGTTTACCTATCCACAGTCCTAGTTTGTATGGTTGAGACAAAAGAACATTGAATCCCTGGGTCAGGTGAATTTGACCCCCTGTTGGGAAGTTTTACTTCATCTTTTAAATAAACAGGCCTGTTCAGGAGTGTATAGCAGATTGTGAAAAAGTTTTAAGGAGCAGAAAACCAGTTTATTAAGCATCTTCTAAACCCTAAAACCAGACAGTTTCCAGTTTCTGAAGGAAAAAGATGGGCAAGAGTGGAAAAAGTGAAAAAGTCAATAGGGCTGAGCCCACTGATTTAACATGGATTGAGAAACTCCCTGATTATGTTGAATTGTTTCAACAAGCAGGTTGGCTGAATTTCTTCAGGAAGATAGATGGCTACAATGCACAGGTGTCTTGTAAGTTTGCTCAGGGACTTAAAGATGATATGGTCATCCTAGATGCTTTAAAATTCAAATTGACTGTGGAACTAATTGCAGAGGCTACTGGGATCAGTAATGAGGGTGAACATTGGTTCAATAAATTACCTTGTTACTTTGAACCTCACAGATACCTGTTACCCAATGTGAATCCTGATTGGAATAAAGGTATTCTTATCCAGAATTTCAGAAAAGAGTGGATTGAGCCAATTAGAATATTGCAAAGCTATGTGACTTGTGAAGGCAGGTATTCATATGTATTTAAATATCATTTTAGATTCCTTCAACATATGGTGGGAGTCTCCAAAATGAACATGCCTTTCTTCTTTTTAAAGAGCCTGCAGAAGATGTCCAGCAGGATAAAGCAACATGAAGATCACACCTCCCAATCAATTTTTCATCATGGTCTAATCAAAATGATCATCACTACTGTATTGCAACATGAGGATAAGACTTGGGACTTCTTTCTATTCTAGTCAGATTTTCATCCCCAGCAGGAAGATCAGCAGCCTAAGAGGCAGACTGATAAAGGAAAAGTGATGATGAAAAAGTTAGGTCATACAGCCAAACCTTCAGACAAAGATGATGTTAAGGCTAAGAAGGTAGCAGAGCAGGTAAAGGTTGACAGTCAATTCAAAATGTCCTCAGTTATCTCTAAAAGCAGGTACTCATTGTTTGCAGGAGAAAAAGTGCAGCCTAGTTTGCAATTGACACCAGTAGCAGATTCTGAAGAACCTAAGACTATTGTTGAAAAGAAGGCTGATTTATTTGAAGATGAAGTTCACACCAAACAAAGAAGTCCTCTCACCATTTTTTCTGAAGATGAGGGATACTTATTAAAAGATGAACAGTTAATTGCTGAAGCAGAGCCAAGTGTTGAAGCCTGTGGAGAATTTCTCATCTCAAAGATAAAAACAGTTAAATCTCATAAGAAGAAAAAGAAGGTTGTAACTTCATATTGGAGGCCTAAAACTAGGCCAACCAATAAATTGAGATGGAGTATGAAGAAGATACTTAACCCTAAACTGGATTCCAAACAAAAAACTGTTGTAATTGATACTACTTCAAGTGAAGAAGCAGGAGTTTGTAAAGTAGACATCAAAAACAAAGGAAAATCAATGGTTAGACCTTCTTCTCCTCAACCTGCTGTGTTAGAAAAATTGTCACATTCTGCAAAAGAAACAAGTCAGCCAAATTATCTGAAATAATTTTTGAGGTAAAAGATAGACTCTTGAAACAGCAGGAAGAAGAAAAGGCAAAAGCATGTCCTCTTGAAAATCAGGAATGGGAGGAAGAAGATGAAGCTATACTCAAGCAAGCAGGAATTATAGAAGAGTCTATTATTCATGTTGATTTCTCATATTTTTTAATGCAGGATGCAAATGTACTGGAAAATCCTAGTTTTGATGATGAAAGCTTGCAAGAAAGAGTTCAAAAATACAAGCAACAGGTAAAACAATTACAAGAGACTAATGACAGTTTATTTAAAGTCAACAAGGGGCTTATAGAGGAGTTGCAAGATGTCCATCATCATTTCCTACAGCTATCAGAAGTGTCTAAAGAAGTGCTAAAAAGGAAGACAGCCACTGACAGGTATTCTATAAAGCTAGAGAAGACAGTTGAAAGTTTACAGTAGGAGAATGAAGACCTTCAGAAAAAGATAGCTGATATGGAAAATAAACATAAAAGAGCAAAGAGGAGGTCTCAAAACCTAGATGGTTTAGACCTACTTGCTGAAGCAACGAAGGAGCTTTGAATCAGTTATGCCTTGATTAATGAATCTATTTGACAAAGAGTTTTTGTTAATGATTTGCTATTTTTAGCAATTTTGTAATTTTGTAAAAATTTACTTTTTACTTTACCTTAGTAGGTCGATGGAGACAGTTAGGATGGAAAACCTAATTGATTTTGTAGAAGATTTCTATTTAGAGGAGTTAGAAAGACATTTTGAGGGTTCTGATTTTTGGGAGCATCAGGAGGTTTACAAGATTGTTTTGTCTGCAAACTTGTTCAGAGATAAGTACTGTAGCTCTTATAAGCATTTGCTGATAAAATAATGAAATATATGACTTTTTCCCCTTCAGTCTGTCTATGTTGGCTTTGTTATTGAGTTTGTTTTGCTTCTTAAATGATAAATTCATTGCTAGTTAATGTGTATTTTCTGGTGATGCTTATCCTTTATGTATAAACCTCAACCTAGTCTTTCTGTTGGATCTTTTGTTATATGTTATGCATCTTTATCATTTTATGTTTATGATTTAGTTGTTACTTTTCTTCTGAATGTATTCCCTGACTGTTATTGAAGCTTACAACCATTTAAATCATACCAAAAACCCTAAAATTTGTTTTATTTATTGAGTTTTACTCTTGAGATTGTGTTGGATTGTTCCCTTAGCCTTGAGAACAATTTCTGGCACAAACATCTTTGGCGCCGTTGCCGGGGACGAAGCTAAAGCATATCTTCCCTAGGATACTTATCAGTTTTCTTGGTTTGAGAGGTGGACTTGAACCAGTATCTTTGAAGGCTATTTTCACCAAATTTTGACACACTGGCTTCTAGAGGAGTGGGAACCCGGAGCATACCTATTTCACCATTGCATTCAAGGGTTTCAAACCCTGAAAAGATCTTAAAAACAACAAGAAAACTCGAAAGGTCCCAATCTTTACCAGCCTTGTGTGATCCTGAACAGTTGGGTGTTTCATTACATTCAGCTGAAACCTCACCTTGGATAAAACCTACCATTCCTGAGAGTACTTTTCAAGTTTTTACCAATCCTGAAACCTTTTTGAAAGCTAAGACTGCTTCTCCTGGAAAAATACCCCTCTTTCAGCTGAAAATAGGAAAGAACCCTTTTTAAGCAAGTTCCAGTCAAGTTTCTTCCTCTTCAAAACCTCAGTTTAAACCTCACAATGGCAGGTCAAAACCCTCCCATGGATATGATGGACAGAATGGTAGCAGCCAGATATGCCCCATTAGTATTACCCCAGCCTTTACATGCTTTGCCTGGAGGAGATTATCAGAAGTACATGCCCAAAATCAATGGGCAAGGTGAAGTAACTGCAGAAGAACATTGGGAGGCTTTCCTGAGTTATGTAGATAATCAGAACATTGAAATTAAAGATGTATGGATGAGGGTATTTGTTCAAAGTCTGGATGGGGATGTGAGAAAGTGGTTTAGAGAGTTTCCTGCCAACTCTATCGCCATAATTGAAGAACTCCAAGACCTATTTTTGAGGCAGTGGAGAGATACCAAGGACCATACCTATTATATCACTGAGTTTGGTGCTCTCAGAAGAAAGAAAGATGAGACTGTTGCTGATTTCTCCAAAATATTTAACAAGATGTATAGTAGGATTCCAGTAGAGATCAAACCTACTGAAACATCAGCCAAGCTGACTTATGCAAATGCTTTTGACCATGAATTTTCGTTATTACTCAGAGAAAGAAGACCTATCACTCTGCTGAACATGCAAGATGCAGCATTGGAGGTAGAGTCTAATTTTCTGGCTTCTAACAGGCTTAAAAAAGAAACACCTCAGCAACAGTATGAAAGAAAGGGAAAGAAGGAAGTTGTTTCAACAAGTGTTGCCCCTCAGTCTACTGAAGCCAAAATAGATGAAATGGCTAAGCTTGTGAAAATTCTTACTGCCAAGTTAAACAAACTAGAGCTTGAAAAGAATTCAACTAAACCTTCTCAAGAAGCTCAGAGGAACCCAAATAACCAAAATTAGTTTAGAAGACAGTTTTCTCCTAGATTCATGCCAAGGGAGCGAAGGAATAATGACATCCAGCAAGAAAGGAGGGAGAATGAGGATCAAAGAGTGTCCCCAACTCTTCAACATAATGTAGCTGATGAAGAAGAGGTTGATGAATAGTTTCTCTTTGAAGAGACTGAAACAGATCAGGATATGAACCACTTTGGAGATGGTTTATCTGGAGGTTTCGTAACAGAAGAAGATTTTCTGAACTCTGAGTACTATGATGCTGATTTGTATGAAGTTGAAGATGATTTGGAGTTTGAGAAAACTGCTGTAAATGCTGCTGCTAATCAGAATGGAATTAAGAAGACTATTAATCTCAGATCTGGTCCGAAACAAGTAGTCCAAGCTCCCAAGAAGAAATCTGTTGTTCCTGCAGCAGCTGTTTCTGATAAACAAGTTGCTGATCCTGTCACAGAAAAGAAGCAGCCTGTAGAAAAGTCCAAGAAGAATACTGAAATTGAAGAGGTAAACAAGTCAATCCAAAATTTCAGTTTGGAGAACGAGTTAGGAAAATTAAAAATTCCTGTACCATTGACTGAGCTTATTAAGAATCCATCATATAAACAAATAGTCTTAAAGGTTATGAATTCTGCTAGTGGTCAGCCTGTTTCAGATACTGTCAATTTACAAGAAGAAAGCCCAAAGATATTCATTGGGTCTGCCTTAGCTGAGAAAACAGAAAATGAAGCTGGTGCTTCTCCTCCCTTCTATGTTACCTTGACTGTCCATGACCAGATGATTCACAATTGCCTATTAGACTCTGGAGCATCCCATAACTTAATGCCCAAAGCTGTGATGGAAGCCCTTGGTCTCAGTATCACAAAACCTTATCATGACTTATATGCCTTTGACTCCCAAGTTGACAAGTGTTTAGGAGTAATTAAAGATATGGTTGTTAACCTTACTCAGCTGCCCATGAAGAGTGTTATAATGGATGTTGTTGTAGCTGATAACACACCCAAGTTTGGTATGCTTCTTTCAAGATCCTAGGCAAAGAAGGTTGGAGGAACCTTACAGATGGATCTCTCATATGCCACTATTCCTATTTTGGTGGAGAAAATAGGAGACTTTACAGAGAACTACAGTTTTCCTACATTGTCACAGATGATAAAAACCCCACTAATCATCCGTTGTACTCTGTTGACAAAGATCTAGGGACTTGCATGTTGAATTTCAGTGATGATGATAATTCTTTTGGTCTCTTACAAGTTGAAAAAGAAAAACCAGTGAGACATTGCAGAGAAGAAGAAGATCAGCTATGGGAATTGTATTTTGATGGATCCTCATGCAAAGAGGGTGCTGGAGCTGGGGTATTACTCATTTCTCCTGGAGGTGAGACAGTGAAACTCATGTATAAGATGGAGTTTTTTACCACTAATAATACTGCTGAGTATGAAGCACTAATACTAGGACTGAAAGCTACTAAAGACTTAGGCATTCAGCAAATTACTGCATATGGCGACTCCGAGTTGGTTGTTTGACAGGTGAAGAACAACTATCAAGTAAAGCAGGATTTGTTGAAGGTCTATAGGAATGAGGTATGGGATATTCTTGACAATTATTTCATAGCATTTAATATCACTCATATTCCAAGAAATCACAATGAGACTGCAGACTCTTTAGCTTTGGATGCCTCATACTTCAGAATTCCTAAAACTACCCAGTTAAGGTGTCCTATAGAAGTAAGGTACAGACCATGTGTCCCTGACAATGTGAAGAACTGGAGGGTTTTCAAAGATGATATTGAAATTAAGAAATTTCTTGAGCTTACGGATGAGTTTTCCAATGCTCAAATTGATCAAGATGAAGGAGAAGAACAGGAAGATGAGTCTGCTGAAAGTAAGTCTGCTGAAAATGAGTTTGCTGCACAAGAGATAGCAGGCCATAAGATCATTGAGTTGAAGAGTAACTTTATCCCTAAAGGTTTAGTGCCTTTAGAAAGAATTTTTACCAAGGATGACACTCCTTCAAAGCCAGTGGTTCAATCTTCAGAAGACAATGTAGTGGACTGCAATATTGGTACTGCAGAAAACCCAAGAATGGTAAAAATTTCTAAATCTCTGACCGCTGAGCAAAGGAGCAGATATATCAAGCTTTTGAAAGAATATGTAGATGTATTTGCATGGTCCTATGAAGAATTAAGAACCTATGACACAGCAATCATTCAGCATAAGGTTCCCTTGAAGCCCAATGTCAAGCCTTTCCGACAGAAATTAAGAAGGATAAATCCAGCCTTATTTCCTATGATTGAAAAGGAAATAAAGAAGTTGCTGGATGCGAAGATAATAGTGCCTCTCAGGTACTCTTCCTGGGTTGCAAATATTGTACCTGTCAGGAAAAAGAATGGGGAGATTAGACTGTGTGTTGATTTCAGGAATCTTAACAGATCTTCATTAAAAGACAACTATCCTCTGCCAAAGATTGAACAGGTCTTACAGCAGGTAGTCGGAGCACAGAGGATTTCCATGGTGGATGGATTTTCAGGGTACAATCAAATTTCCATGCACCCTGATGACAAGGAAAATACAGCCTTTACCACTCCCTGGGGGACTTTCATGTATGACAAGATGCCCTTTGGTCTGATGAATGTTGGAGCAACCTTTCAGAGCGCAATGGACATTGCATTCGTGGGAGAAAAAGATAAATTTGTTGTCATCTATTTAGATGACATCACTATGTTCTCACAGTCTAATGATGAGCATTTAAAACATTTGAGGCAAACTTTCCAGAAATGCAGAAAATTTGGCCTGTCTTTGAACCCCAAGAAATCTCATTTTGTTGTGCAAGAGGGTAGATTGTTGGGCCACTTGGTGTCTGCTGATGGCATCATAATAGATCCGGAGAGATTCCAAGCAATACTGAAGATTAGTTTTCCCAGGAGTAAGAAAGATGTGCAATCATTCATTGGCAAGATAAATTTTCTGCGGTGGTTTATTCCAAATTTTGCTGAAACCATCAAGCAAATTACAGCCATGTTGAAGAAAGATCAGGAAGTCAGGTGGACTGTTGAAGCAAAGGCATCATTTGATAAAATCAAGGTGGCTCTGACCGAAGCATCTGTTTTGGTAAGTCCTGATTTTACCAAAGAATTTCTTACTTTTTCTTTTGCTTCAGCAGATACAATTGCAGCTGTCTTACTTCAGAAAAACAAGGAAGGACTAGAGCAGCCCATTTCCTTTTTCAGTAAAACCCTCAGGGATTCTGAGTTGAAATACAGTATACTGGAGAAACAAGCTTATGCTCTGGTAAAGGATTTGAAATTTTTCAGAATTTATGTCTTGCATTCAAAGGTTGTTTCATTTGTTCCAAATGCTGCAGTGAAATATGTCTTGACACAGCCCGACAGTGAAGGAAAGAGAGGAAAATGGATTGCAAAGATCATGGAGTACGATGTGTAAATCAGACCTACTAAGCTTGTCAAGGGACAAGGTTTGGCCAGGTTACTGGATGAATCAAATTGTCAAGCTCTAGGACTGCATGTCATGGCTGAAGAATTAGTTCTTGAAGAAGACCAAGCACTTCAGGAGAAAGAAAGGATCATGGATTTTTATTCATCTTTAGTTTGGTATGCTGATATTGTTCATTTTCTGTATTTCTGCAATGTCCCGATCATTTAGACAAGAAGGCTTCCAGATCTCTGAAACTTAAAGCCACTAAGTACTGTGTGATAGAGGATCAATTGTTCTGGAAAGATCCAGGAGGTATCTTGCTTAGGTGTTTGGATCAATCTGAAATAGGAGAGGTGATTTTAGAGTCTCATGAGGGAGCCTGTGCAGGGCATAAATATTGGAAAGCAACAGCTTACAAAATTTTGAGAGCTGGATACTATTGGCCCACCTTGTTTTCAGATGTGTACTAGCAAGTAAGAGCCTGCATACCCTGTCAGAAATTTGCAGGAAAACAAAAATTATTATCGCTGCCTCTAAAGCCTATTGCAGTCAATGCTCCTTTTCAGTAATGGGGTCTGGATTTTATTGGAGAAATAAATCCAGCATCTTCAGGACAGCATCATTGGATTTTGACTGCTACAGATTTCTTCACAAAATGGGTGGAATCCATTCCTACAAGGAATGCTACAGATAAGGTGATTATGGAGTTTATAGAATACAATATCTTGAGTAGATTTGGCTATCCATAGAGATTAATAACTGATAATGCCAAAGCATTCAAATCCAAGGCAATGGTGGCCTTCTGTGAGAAAAATGGCATTATTTTGAAACACTCAACTCCCTATTATCCTCAGGGAAATGGCCAGGCTGAGTCATCTAACAAGAATATCATTCAAAGCATTAAGAAACTGCTGAAACATAACAAAATTTCTTGGGATTCAATGCTGAAATATGCATTGTGGGCAGATAGAATCACAGTGAAGCAGGCTATTGGCACTTCTCCTTTTCAGTTGGTTTATGGAACAGAAGCAGTGTTCCCTGTTCAGTTGGGGATTCCAGTAATTAAATTCCTCCAAAATTCTCAAGAGGAACCAGATGATATGCAAAGGAGGATCTTTTAAATGATAGAGTTGCAGCAAAATAGAGAGAAGGTGGACAAAGAAGCTCAGCTGTACAGAGCCAAGGTAAAAAACAGGTTTGACAGAAATATTAAAGAAAATACTTTCACATAAGGTGAGATTGTTTTAAGATGGGATGCAAGGAAGGAACAAAAGGGAAAACATGGTAAGTTTGACAATCTATGGTTTGGCCCTTTTCTGATATCAAAAGTTTTAGAAAACAATACTTTTATCTTGCAGTCCCTGGAAGGTGAGGAGTTGTCCAGCCCTGTGAATGGACGATTCCTCAAACACTTTTACAGTTTGTGAGGGCATTTTTCACTGATCATTGTACATACCGGTGTGAGTGAGATAGAATAAAGACTCCATAGCCCAATGGAAGTTTGCAGATAGCTAAGTTTGAGGACAGAAGGCACTGGTCTACAGTTTCTTGAAGCCTTGCAGGGAGGACTTCATCCCACAGCTGGAGCCAGATGTTAAGTCAGTAAATTTTTTCTTCAATTTTGGTTTGACTTCTCCATTTTTGGTTTGTTTATTCATCTTATTTCAATTAAGGTTTTGTTCTAATTCTCATTTTAAGTTTCCTTTAGGAACTCTTTGGTTGATTAGATGGTTTTTTGAGCTTACTTTTTATAGGTTTATTTGATTTTTTGGTCCTTTGCATTTTAAAGGGGTTAAAGGAAAGGTCATTATATCAAAGATTTGATTCATAAATAATTATCTTGAGCACACCTAGATATGATTATCACTTTAGCAGTTTTTAAACCTCCGACAAATTAGCAAAAAGCTGAAAAATGGCGAAAAATTAGCATGGGAGATATTCTTGTAGCGCTGGACAAAAAATTTACAAAGGGCGCGCTACAAGAATATCGTGGCCCTTTTATTTTTCGATTTTCAAGCAATATTTTATCATGATTTCTATATGTGATTGTCTAATCGCATATGGTGAGCTGTTTCATACGTGTTAGTTGCAGTATCAACACGATTTCAGATGGTTTTGAATCTCGAAACAAATCATGCTCATCATTGCCTATAATGCGGGATCTGTCTGACAGTTATGAGCAAATTTCGGGTTAAGGTGGCATGATTTGCCTTTCACACGCATTATTAGAGGAAAGGAGGGCTCGTGAGGTAAATCAAATCGCTAGAAGGGTGGATTATGCTGCTGAAGAGTAAAGACAGAGTTATGAAGGCTGGCGAAATTTAGGGCTTTTCAATCCCCTTACCTGCAGTTAAAATAACCATATGAAGACATCTGCACGCTCAAGGAGAGGCAATTGATAGCTAAAAATGAAGGTTTAAGCCATTGCACTCGAACACAATTGGCAGGTATTTCAATATAAACCCCTATAATGAAAAATTGGGAATTTTCTCGCTGGAGGTCATTCTAGAGAAATTGGTTGATGCAGAGGTTAGAATAGGTTCCAAAATGAAATATTAACCCCAGAAATAACTTCCTGGAACTATTCTTAAAATTTTGGTGAACAGAGCACTAAAATAACCCCAGGTCTGAAATATTAAGGTTTTTGAAGTTTGAGACAGTTTGAGGGAAGGTTGTTTATGTTTTGGCTCTCCAATACACTCAAAAAATTCTGATATTGATGCATTATGGCTGTAGTGAGCTGACTGATTGAGATTCCTGTCAAACCTAATGCCAATTTTAATCATAGTTTACAGGAAGCAGCATTGGAATCAATTGTAGACTGTTTTACTCTGCTCATCCCTCATATAGACAGTCTTCAGTTTGCTTGAGAAACTGCTGATAGTTGTCATATTTACAAAATTAATTGGTTTGAAGAATAATGTTGGCATTTATACATAGGATTTGATGAGAGTCTTTTGGGCTAATGTGAATATATTGCAGACAGTGGTGTTTTTTCTCTCTTCTCATACAGGAAATCTCCAGTCAGTCTAAGAAACTTATGGTTGATATTACTCTTGCAAAAATCTGAAGTTGTGAGAATTTTGGGGTTTGAAGATCGAGGCTGGTTGATACATAGAGATAAGAGTACAATACTGGAAAATAGAACAGCCACATTCACTGACAGTCTTCAATTACTTTGAAAATCCTGGACACTTTAGATTAATCTAAGTGTTGTTTTATATGATTTGAATCAGTTTGTACCGAAGGAGGATATCATATCTAAATCCATATTATACTTCTAGTCTCCTTAACCTTAAAATGAGGAGCTTGAGTGGCTTATATTCTAAAACAGTTCGACATTATGCTTGATGGTGCATTTTGGAAATTAAGTAGTGCTATTTTGTTCTTATGACAGTTTTCATTTATGATTGATCTACTCTCATAGTTTACCTATCCACAGACCTAGTTTGTATGGTTGAGACAAAAGAACATTGAAGCCCTGGGTCAGGTGAATTTGACCCCCTGTTGGGAAGTTTTACTTCATCTTTTAAATAAACTGGCCTGTCCAGGAGTGTATAGCATATTGTGAAAAAGTTTTAAGGAGCAGAAAACCAGTTTATTAAGCATCTTCTAAACCCTAAAACCAGACAGTTTCCAGTTTCTGAAGGAAAAAGATGGGCAAGAGTGGCAAAAGTGGAAAAGTCAATAGGGCTGAGCCCACTGATTTAACATGGATTGAGAAACTCCCTGATTGTGCTGAATTGTTTCAACAAGCAGGTTGGCTGAATTTCTTCAGGAAGATAGATGGCTACAATGCACAGGTGTCTTGTAAGTTTGCTCAGGGACTTAAAGATGATATGGTCATCCTGGATGCTTTAAAATTCAAATTGACTGTGGAACTAATTGCAAAGGCTACTGGGATCATTAATGAGGGTGAACATTAGTTCAAGAAATTACCTTTTGACTTTGAACCTCACAGATACCTGTTACCCAATGTGAATCCTGATTGGAATAAAGGTATTCTTATCCAAAATTTCAGAAAAGAGTGGATTGAGCCAATTAGAATATTGCAAAGCTATGTGACTTGTGAAGGCAGGTATTCATATGTATTTAAATATCATTTTAGATTCCTTCAACATATGGTGGGAGTCTCCAAAATGAACCTGCCTTTTTTCTTTTTAAAGAGCCTGCAGAAGATGTCCAGCAGGATAAAGCAACATGAAGATCACACCTCCCAATCATATTTTCATCATGGTCTGATCAAACTGATCATCACCACTGTATTGCAACATGAGGATAATACTTGGGACTTGTTTCTGTTCTGGTCAGATGTTCATCCCCAGTAGGAAGATCAGCAGCCTAAGAGGCAGACTGATAAAGGAAAAGTGATGATGAAAAAGTTAGGTCATATAGCCAAACCTTTAGACAAAGATGATGTTAAGGCTAAGAAGGTAGCAGAGCAGGTAAAGGTTGACAGTCAATTCAAAATGTCCTCAGTTGGCTCTAAAAGTAGGTACTCATTGTTTGCAGGAGAAAAAGTGCAGCCTAGTTTGCAATTGACACCAGTAGCAGATTCTGAAGAACCTAAGACTATTGTTGAAAAGAAGGCTGATTTATTTGAAGATGAAGTTCACACCAAACAAAGAAGTCCTCTCACCATTTTTTCTGAAGATGAGGGATACTTATTAAAAGATGAACAGTTAATTGCTGAAGCAGAGCCAAGTGTTGAAGCCTGTGGAGAATTTCTCATCTCAAAGATCAAAACAGTTAAATCTCATAAGAAGAAAAAGAAGGTCGTAACTTCATATTGGAGGCCTAAAAATAGGCCAACCAATAAATTGAGATGGAGTATGAAGAAGATACTTAACCCTAAACTGGATTCCAAACAAAAAACTGTTGTAATTGATACTACTTCAAGTGAAGAAGTAGGAGTTTGTAAAGTAGACATCAAAAACAAAGGAAAATCAATGGTTAGACCTTCTTCTCCTCAACCTTCTATGTTAGAAAAATTGTCACAGTCTGCAAAAGAAACAAGTCAGCCTATTTCTAAATTATCTGAAATAATTTTTGAGGTAAAAGATAGACTCTTGAAACAGCGGGAAGAAGAAAAGGCAAAAGCATGTCCTCTTGAAAATCAGGAATGGGAGGAAGAAGATGAAGCTATACTCAAGCAAGCAAGAATTATAGAAGAGTCTATTATTCATGTTGATTTCTTAGATTTTTTAATGCAGGATGCAAATGTACTGGAAAACCCTAGTTTTGATGATGAAAGCTTGCAGGAAAGAGTTCAGAAATACAAGCAACAGGTAAAACAATTACAAGAGACTAATGACAGTTTATTTAAAGTCAACAAGGGGCTTATAGAGGAGTTGCAAGATGTCCATCATCATTTCCTATAGCTATTAGAAGTGTCTAAAGAAGTGCTAAAAAGGAAGACAGCCACTGACAGGTATTCTACAAAGCTAGAGAAGACAGTTGAAAGTTTACAGCAGGAGAATGAAGACCTTCAGAAAAAGATAGCTGATATGGAAAAGAAACATAAAAGAGCAAAGAGGAGGTCTCAAAACCTAGATGGTTTAGACCTACTTGCTGAAGCAGCAAAGGAGCTTTGAATCAGTTATGCCTTGATTAATGAATCTGTTTGACAAACAGTTTTTGTTAATGATTTGTTATTTTTAGCAATTTTGTAATTTTGTAAAAATTTACTTTTTACTTTACCATAGTAGGTCGATGGAGACAGTTAGGATGGAAAACCTAACTAATTTTGTAGAAGATTTCTATTTAGAGGAGTTAGAAAGACATTTTGAGGGTTCTGATTTTTGGGAGCATCAGGAGGTTTACAAGACTGTTTTGTTTGCAAACTTGTTCAGAGATAAGTACTGTAGCTCTTATAAGCATTTGCTGATAAAATAATGAAATATATGACTTTTTCCCCTTCAGTTTGTCTATGTTGGCTTTGTTATTGAGTTTGTTTTGCTTCTTAAATGATAAATTCATTGCTAGTTAATGTGTATTTTCTGGTGATGCTTATCCTTTATGTATAAACCTCAACCTAGTCTTTCTGTTGGATCTTTTGTTATATGTTATGCATATTTATCAGTTTATGTTTATGATTTAGTTGTTAATTTTCTTTTGAATGTATTCCCTGGATGTTCTTGAAGCTTACAACCATTTAAATCATACCAAAAACCCTAAACTTTGTTTTATTTATTGATTTTTACTCTTGAGATTGTGTTGGCTTGTTCCCCTAGCCTTAGGAACAATTTTTGGCACAAACACCAAGAAAGTTGGGTTTATCAGGCCATCAAGGAGCTGGGAAAAGTTGAATGCTAAGCTGGTGGGCTCACTGAAGAGCTAAGGACACCTACACCAGAACTAGCACAACTTCTAGGACACCCACACACACCCAACACAAGGAAATCAGTCCCTTCTCTACTACACAGTCCCTCAAGCCCTGAATTCCCTTCCAATTCTATTCAAGGGTTGTGGAGAAGAATTCCAACCCTCTAGCTCTGTCTATGTGGCTCCCAAACACACTGGGTTTATCAAGCATACCAAGCCTTCATTCCCACTCCAACACATTCTAAAGACCAACCATTTCATACA
This sequence comes from Pseudotsuga menziesii, assembly GCA_001517045.1. Taxonomy (NCBI): domain Eukaryota; kingdom Viridiplantae; phylum Streptophyta; class Pinopsida; order Pinales; family Pinaceae; genus Pseudotsuga; species Pseudotsuga menziesii. The sequence continues at coordinate 668,345 of LPNX011042019.1, read as the reverse complement.
CACAACAAAACAAGAGGTTCACAGCTCTGGGGAAGAAAATCAAACACCACAAAACAACCAAGGTGACAGTTTGGGTAATACGTAGCCCTAATTGGGAAATTCAATTCCTGAATCATTATTGGCCCTATCGTGGCCAAAACAACTCAATAAGAACCCACAACAAACCAAAAATGTAAATGAACCCACAGCAACCAAAATCACAGGGAAACCAATGGAAATCGATTTCTCAGCTACGCGAGGAAGGAAAAACAACCCACATGGAGGCAAATTCCCATGTTCAGACCCACAACTATGAGAAATACACACAACAAAATTCCCAACCGCAAAATTCACACACAACCAAATTGTGCATGTGAGGCTGCTCTCCCAGCTCTCTGTGTGAGTAAAATGCCAAGACTTGTGCATGAGGAGAAGAAAATGACTGTCCCTGCATGAGGATAGGCAAGAATACAAGAATGGGGTCATCCCCTCTCTTCTTTCCCACATGAGGGTGAACAAGTCTGCTGGTGGAGTGTGCATGTGGGCAAGGACTGACAGTCCTGCCACACACCACTGCCCAGCAATAACTGCCCAACTAACATCAGAGGTTTTAATGTGGTAGTTTACTAATTGAGACAAGGAAAGGTGAGTAAGTCAAAAGGGTGGGTGAGAACTAAATGGGTTTAATAGCTGGCACTTGGATTTTCCCCATTGGCTCAAGGTTTAATAATTCCCCCTCCTTATCCTTAGGAAAGTCTTGCCCTTTTCATCATGGTTTCATTAACATAGCTGGTTGGGGTTTATTTTAATTAAAATGCATATTTACATGATACCAAAGTTATAATGTGCCGGATATCATGATATACCATCGGCAACGATTCTAATCGCCGGAACATTAAATGCTAAATCGATGGTGGGGATTTTGCCTTTAGCTCCACACCACGATTAACTACAATATATACATCATATACATTTAATGAAAATGGGGTCAAAACTGGGGTGTTGCAAATGCAAATTTCTATGCAAGAAGATCTTCAAAAGTCCAACTTTTATAGAAACTGTAATTTCTTTTGGAGGGAGAGGAGAGAGAGTCTCACCTTGTGAAAGATGTCCTATTCAAGCTAGCTCCGATACCATGTTAATATTTCATATAGTAGACTAGATATCATCAGTGTTTAATCCAAATTCAAAATAGTAGCATATGCAGAATCAATGAAATAAACACAATCACAAGAGAGACATAGATTTATACTAAAAAAACCTCAAGGGGAAGAAAACCCTGCAAAACTTACTCTTTACAAGATGTATAAGATAAACCCAAAAAATAGGTAATCCTCACCCTTATGGTCTCTATCTCTCTCTCTCTCTCTCCTATGTGCTACACAAGTGAGTGTGTCTATGTTCAAATGATAAGCACAACCACTCTATTTATACTCTTTTTGTCAACTAAATTTTACCCTAAACAAGTCAGCCACACTAAACTGTTTGGGATAACTTCACCTAGGAAATCACAAAACAATATTTTATTATATTCATTAGGGTACTAATGACCTGACTTACAATGGGTACTTTACCTCATGAATCTATGATGACCAATTATAATAGTAACATCACAATGGAGGAACAGTAACTTCTCCCTTGGGGTACATCAGTAAAATACATTTAGAATATCCTTTGAAGTTACAATATTCAACAAGATAAATCATACCCCATCTCCTAGTTTAGAGAGTCATCTTCCCTATTGGCGGCCATTCTATGCATACTCTATGGGCTACCAAAATTCACAGTGTTCAAGGAAAAATGTGTGCCCCTCATACATCACATCCTTAATACAGGGGAATCCTTAAATTGGGCTCAAATCCTATTGTTCATGTTGAATGAGTCAATTGAGAACTACCAAAAGACCCCGACATCCAAGAAGCCCACATTTTTTCTATAATCCTATGTAATGGACGTATTTTGTGTGTCATTCCCTATTCCATCCATGGGATGGAATTGGACCAAAGTTCCCCCCCTGTCATATTTATTGCTTGGCGTTGTCGAAGGAAAACTTTGTCCCGCTAGTGTATTCCATATGTGACCACTTCATTGGTTCAGTATATCAGAATATATTCAAAGGTGATGCCCCTAGATTTTCTGACACAACAAGGGCACTAATCTCCACCATGGGAGATTGATATTTTGGAGAGTATTTTGCATATATCATAATTTGGGAGAGAAAAATTGTACATTTTCTCCCTAGGATTGTTCCAAACAGGATGGTTTTGGAAGAAATTTCCTTTCAGACCATGGTAGATGGAGTGATTCCTAAGCTCACTTTAGCAAAGAGAAAAGGGTGTCCAAAGTTCCCCCTCATTTATTGACCATTGGTAATCCATAATTCTACTCATACAGGAACTTTGGGAAAGAATATAATTACTTTGAAACTTGCAGGGGAAGCCCCCAAGACAATGCATGACCCAAAGTCATTCCTGTCCAATCATTTTACCTGGGAACACATGAAGACTAGTTAATCACACCATAATGACCCCGATGAATCTATATATCAAGGGGCTAAAAACTTTTTATAAGTTGTAGCCAGAATAAATTCTCCTGATGAAAAAGGTTTTGTTTTCCATTACCAGCAGGAATTGAATACCAAGGTGCTTCATTACAGAAAGTTGGAACTGACAGTAGAAGTGAAAGCACAAAAACACCTGGTTGAGAAAGAATCTTAGAAACCACTAGTGTCTTCTTCATTAGGGACAAGTGAGAAGGCTGATGACTATGGAAATGTTGTAATTGAACACGGTTGGCATCGGGGACCCTCATCCACTTTTAAGGGACTAATAAGGACTGCAAAAATGAAGAGGGATTTGGAGCTAATGACCTCAATCGTGGAGGCCCAAGCAACAGTTTCTGAACCTCAACCAAAGAGGAAAAGGACTGAACAACCACTTCCATAGGTTCATCCACTTCAATAGGTGCATACACCTCCACAACCTCATCCACTAGTAGCACGGACTGAAATCCATGAAATTGAGAGTGATATGAAAGAAGAAAACTTCCCCTCTAGTTACTCCTACCTAATTACAGTTCTTACCATTTTTCCATCTGTTATTTCAATAACCCATATAGTTGGGGATCCTTTTGACATTTTCATTCATGAGCATTATTTTTCTGAGATTCGCATCTCTTAAATTCTTAATCCCAGTAATGATACATATGTTGTATCCTTACCTATTTCTATTTCCATTCCCTTTTCTACTTTGCCTATTTTTTCAGCACCTTTTGAACTACCTGTTGTTTCCACTCAACCTACATTTTATCAAACCCATTAATAATATTCACAACTTGATAGCCCTTATGTTCCCACTACATCTTCCCAACCCATTACTTATCTTCCCATTTCCACTTTGTTAGCACCTATGCTAAATTTTGGGAAGTTTTTACAACCTGCATTTGCATTATTTCTATATGCATCTGCACAAAGGGATAAGATAGTGACAATGTTAGGTAAGGAAGCAAGTTTCTATGTCATAAGTGTTACAGAGAGAAATTCCTATGGCTTGGGGTACCATAACAGACAACTTGACTCCAGAAATCAATCCTTTCCAATATGCAATAGAAATTAAATGTATAACACTAAAGGATCAGACCTCGTACCTTATTCTGGATGGTTGAAGTAGATCCCTATTGAGCTTTCCAACTTTGGCTTGAATTGGTAGATTAATTCCTCAAAAACAAGTAAACAATACAAGCATTCTATATATCATGGTGTTAGATATATTCTAGCATATATAATCAATAATGTATAAGCATTTGACATAATCCCATGGATAAAATATTCATTCAAACACACATTATTGGAAAAGAAAATATATTTCTATTAATATAAATCAGAGATTACAAGATACAACCTCTATCGGCAAATATACGAACTGGAGAAACTGAATCCCCCACTTGGGCCTCCACCACTTCAATCCTCCATCTCTCGATAGCAAGCTCACAAGTAAAAGGCAAGCTTGAGAAGAACACAAAAGTGCTCAAAGGGACAAAGGGATGCAGACTCAAGCATAAGTTTCGGCAACAATGGACTATAGTTTCCTTGCTCTCAATTCTCTCTTATGCCTTCAATGTACCAAGGGGTTCCTTATATAGATTTTCAAAGGGGTAATGAAAGGTCGAATCCGAGAAATCTCAAGGCATACGGAAGGCCAGGTGTCAAGTGAGTCGGATCCATGTCAAGGAAAACTCCAAAAGGATTTGGATTTTGTACACATCCTGATGTACGCGGTTTTAGTGGTCAAACCTGCGTATATACGCGCTTATAGGTTTAAAAGTCATGTGTATCATTTTTCACATGTTTTTAGGGATGGTCAGGGAAACATCAAAGGACAAAAAATGGTCCAAGGGGTCTAAGGAGTCTGCAGCAGGATAGGGGAAGGCCATACAAAGTGTGATTCACTTGGAGTGGTGAAATCAGCTATAATAGATGCCCCCTAATGTGTGAGGTTAGAGGGGTCATACGATGGCTGAAATACATTATAAGTCCATCCAAAAAGTGGAGTGATGAAGGATCCCAAATGGAAGACCAGCCATCCAATCAGCATAGTACAATAATACAACTCTGCATATAACTGCAAATACATTTAGCAGACCCAGATACATAAGAGTACAATGTCCATGAATAGGCATGATACAAGATACCACATAAGTGGTCATCGCCACGTACAATATACATAGATCATAATCTCCATGATGAAGATATACAAAGGACCATGATCTCCATAATGGATGAAGATATATAACAGATCAAGATCTCCATAGTGGCTGGAAATATCTGACATATACTGGAATCAAGTCACGAGAGCTGAAATCTCATGAACATTGGCACGATCAAGGAGGTAGCATATAAGAGATGCCACCAATCTGGAAGTTCTTCCACACAAACCGCTACGAGTACATGTCCTACTATGTGAATAGAGGTGTCGACGTTGAACATAGTAGTCCATTGTCTAATTACCGATCATTAATGTATACCATTAATAGACGTGAGATCACCCACAGATAACGAAAATGGGAATCAAGGTACTAGAGTGCAAACTAACAAGTGAGAATAAATGTGTTGAGGTCAAACACTTGAGAGGATCCATCGATTAGGGGACATTGATGTATTCCCAAAGACTATTGATGGCGAGAGAACTTGCCACTGATGACTACAAGTCTCAAGGAACTCAAAATGACTCTAGATTCCAATCCCAAAATAAATGATCGGAAGTAGATGGGATGAAATCCACTGGAAGGAGGGCATTAAGGCATCCCCCATCATCCAACACGAGGTACTCAACAAAGCTGTATGATGTGGAAGGACTCGATCATAAGGTGCACGAACCAGTAACTGTACTGGGAATGGCCGACATGCAAAGTCAAGATAACTGAGGAATGGCTGACTCAGGCTTCAAGTTCCTTCAAACAAGTGCATAATGGTGTATGGTGACTGAATAGAGGAAACATAGACTCGATATACAAACTAGGACATCTCTGCGACAAAGGAGGCATCGACAGAGGCTCCATATGGACTAGAAGCTTAACCAGTCAGTGGAGATAAACTCAGATAAACGAGTACATCTCCTAAAGTCAAACTATAACCCAACCAATGGATGTGATATATAGTGCTCTATTCAAAGGCGACACGACTCAACAACTGCCACAAATAACATCTTTCCTTGTCCGGCTTTTTGGTTTATTTTTATTTTTTTGGACTTATCATTTATTTAAAAAGCTTGAAAATGAATAAAATGGATTTATAGTTATAGACTAGGAGGAGATGAGTATCATAAGGGCAAAAAAACTAGTTCCAAGCAGAGGAACATACCTATGCTCAATGCAAGGATACATGTGTAGGATATCGACACTCAGGGGAAAATCCCCTCCCAGTAAAAAGGGAAACAAGTTGCGAAGGATATAAAAAATGGCTCTGCATGGCTAGACATGAGACAAGCTCAGGCTATATGGATGAAACGCAATGTCAGAAGAGCCAGCATAAAGCTCAATAAGGCAGGAAAAGCTCATGATAATGCATTCACAACTTGACATGAGGGAGTCCCGAGGGAAACAGGCCAGAAAAAGAACAAGAGGAGTATGAGGCTCTTGTGAAACTCATGGCGGTACTATACAACAGACTCCCACACCCTAAAGGAGAAAACATCAGCATGGGCACCAAATGCAAATAAGGTGCTAACTAGGGTACCCATGTAAGGTAAATCTCTACCACTCATATCGTGCCACTTCTAAAATAGCAAGAAGGTTCCGTGACATAATAGAGTGGGTTCGTACCTAAGGTCATGATGATATGGTTATAAGGTCATGCAAAATGCAAATGGTGATGAAAACTAACCTATATGCCAGTTTAGATATGATACCTAAGATCGGCACGAACGAGTCAATCCAATGGCTGAAACGACACTGAAAAAGGTCCTCTACATCATGAATTATGTCAAAAACGGTCCAAAATGGTTAGAAAATGTTGAAACTATAGGAAAGGGGGTAAAAATTTTCAAATATTTGAAAAATTTATATAAATAGTAAACAATTCAAAATACTATAAAACATTTGAAACTTTTACCCATTTGAGCTCATATTTTCAATAGCGAATTCCAGGAGATCTAGCCGGCGGAATCCACTACTGTTTCTTCCAGGTATTTACTCATGCTCTTCTCTTCCATTTCAATGTAATTTTTATCAAATTCCATGGTCAATTAAGTTTTCTACTCCCAAAATAAAATGGGAGTTGCGGCCCACGTGAAAATCGAGGGTTTTTCCACGTATAGGGCTGGATATACACGGAAAATGCCCCCAAACCCGCGTACATACGCGGTTGTTTTGAAAATAGTCGCATATGAGGCTACGCATAAGGTTTTTTCAATGATCTAATGGGAAAATTGGCAATTTATTGTGCAGGATGGTCCTAGAGTGGAGAGAGCGTGAACACGGTGAGGTAGAGGAGGCAGTAAGGGTCGATCTAATGGCTCAACAAGCTCTACGTGCATGTGGACTCTACAAGTTTTGGTGTCTTGGTGGTTTGAGGGCCACACCAAGACTATTATAGATGCTAGTGGATTACTAGGATCCAGAATTGGAGTCCTTCTAGATAGATGGGATGTCCCTCACTATAGAGGTGGAGGACATATACTTCATTACAGGGCTATCTAGATGAGGGGAAGTGGTGAACATTCATTCTCATGGTGGGCCAGGAGGTGGCCTGACTATCGACGCATACATTGCGGTGTACTGCTATCCAGACACAGAGAAGGTGGGGATTCAGGTCCCTACCAACACTATACAAGTGCTGGGCCTAAAGGCCATAATATTGACATTGGGCAGGATAGCAGGCTTAGCATCACTCCACCAGGCCTCGCGGCCTCTGATGTTCTATGCAGTGGAGTCCATGAGACCCACAATTTATGACTGGAGCACTACACTATTGAGCAACATGAAACATCAGCTCAGTGAGTGTAAGGAAGGTAGAGTGCGGAACTTCGGGTTTAGCAGTATTTTGAGCATGTTTTTCTTTGAGCGTGTTCCAGGATTGAGCCGCAGAGTGGACGTTCCTCTTCACGGGGTTCGAGATTCGGCCCAACGACGTTGGGAAGATGCGATGCCCAGAATGGGTGGTGGTAGGGTGGCCAACCCTTATCCAGCTGACTTATTTTCATGGTGGCGATGACAGATAGTTTCCATCAATGACTACCCCTATGTAGGGATATATTTTCAAGGGGACCCAGACATGCCGCTACCACCAGGATTAGCATTTGGAGATATAGGTAACAAATCTCGACCCTCTCTTTTTAATTTTTGAGTTATTTAATTTTTTTTGTGTTTTCTGATTATATCGAATCAAAAATACATTTTTTTTGGGTGACAATACATAGTGACATCTACCATTTGTGTGTAGATATAGGACCACGGCGGCCGGAAGGCTTCCCTCATCATAGATGGAGGGAAATAGGAGATGATATCACGGGTGTGGATGCAGAGCGGATGCTCCAGAGCATTCATACCAATTTTGTGAGACTGACACATAGAGTTCCCATGGCGCAAGTCAAGGACTTGCCTGAGGCTATGCAGTGGCAGGTGGTGGGTGTACCACGTGCATGGGTGCGATTATTCCGACGGCTAGCTAGAGCTGTAGTGACCTTCCATGATCACAACCCTCCTCCTCCTCCACATGATTAGATATCTAGGAGTGTATACATTTTGTACTACCGTGTATTATATGTTGGTGGCTCGAGAGCCCCAATTTTGTATCATGACACTATGTATTACCACATTTTGGATGTTATATAAATTTTTTATGGTGATCGGTTTATTTATTTACATGTGTAAAAATTGTGTTTGTAATTAATTTAATGTGAATGAAACAAATGCCAATCTAACACGTAGTTAGCATATGAGTCAGCAACTTGATTATTAATTCTTGGAATGTGTATGTATGTTATATTGTCAAATTTCCATTCTAACAATCTCACACGTAAGAATCTTCTCAATAACATCGAATATCTGACATGGTACAAACTGTTAAGTTGTGACACTACTAACTCTGAATCAAGACGTACCTCAAGAGAGAGAACGCCATGTGAAATGGCATTCTGTAGAAGCTCAATAATGGCACTATATTCAGCAACATTGTTGGAAGATGGCCATAGACATATGACTCTTGAAGACAGTACTTGACCCATAGGAGTATAAATCACCCAAGCAGTAGAGGTTGAGTGTTGAGTGTGATGGCTTGCACCATCTGTGAATCCTATGTAGGTGGAAGATTCCATTGACATCTGCCAAAAGAAACAAAAACTAATAACAAACCCGATCACTATAAGAAAAAGACCTAACTATGCAAAACTATACAATAATATATAATAAACAGCCTTGGCTTAAAATCATGCATAGTATTTCTTGAGATAGAGCCCATTTCTAGGCTCTGCCAAGGCCATTCCTTAGTAATCCACTAACTCATAAGCACCCTTCTCTAAGACCCATTTGACCACGTAAGGACCATGCCACATAGGATTAAACTTCCCTGCCCCCAAGGGTTATTTCAGTTGATCCCACAAAAGGACCAAGTCTCCTTCACTAAACCTCCTTGGATGAATAGACTTATCGTACTGGACCTTTACGCAATGTTTATTGACTTCTAGAGCCACTAAGGCATCCCGACACTACTCATCAAGTTGCTCAAGGTGAACCAAATGCTCCTCCAATGGTGAAGTGTCTGGTAAGAGTTCTACCGCTAGCTTCAAAGAAGGAATCTCAAATTCAACCGGCAATATCAACTCCACTCCATGTACAAGATAATATGGAGAAAAACTAGTGGTAGTCTTAACAACAGTTCGATATGCCCACAAAGCAGGATACAACATGATATGCCAATTATTCTTTCTTTGTGCAATGGTTCATTGGAGAATGGATTTGAGTGATTTATTCACTGCCTCTACCTGTCCATTCACTTGAGGGTAGTAATAAGAGGAATGCTCTTGCTTATACCCTAACTTCGATGCCAACTCTTCCATCATACGGTTCTGAAAGTGCGAGCCATGGTTAGTGAAAATCTCTTTTGGAATCCCAAATCAAGTAATAATTTGGTTGAATACGAAGTGAGTGGCTGTCTCACCATTGGATTTTACTGTAGGCATAGCCTCAACCCATTTTGTGAAGTAATCCACAACCACTATAATATGATGGTGCGCCCCAGTCGAAACTAGGTTGCAATCCATAAAATCGAGCCTCCACTTAGTGAAGGGACCAGCGGTGATATTGGGATGTAACGGGGCAGGTTTCGAGCGCATATAACATGCAAACACCTGGCAAGGGTGGTACCTCTTGACCAGATCAACACAATCCTTAAATATCGACGGCTAGAAATAACCCGCTCTCAAAATATTTTGAGCTATAGAAAGCCCAAATAAATGACCACCACACACCCCTCCATGGCAATCATTCAGCACAACCTCAGCCTCTTCATGAGTTAAACAATGTCGTAAAATGGAATCTACCCCATGGTGGTACAAAGTGTTATCTACTATGAGGTAGTTCTTAGAGACGTGATGTAATTGTCGTCGTTCATCTCATGAGAGGTGAGTAGGGGTCTTCAATGTTTGTAAATATACTATGATATCCCCATACCATGGGTCTAAAGTTGAGATTAAGAAGATGTGTTCATCGACAAACGTATCTTCACAAACCAACTCCTCGGCCTCGCTCGGGAAATCCGATATAAGCTCTGCAAAAATTAAATACTTCTTTGATTTTGCCGAAACAAATTCGAGATCGAATTCTTGCAGAATGACAATCCATTTATTATACTTTCCCCCAATCATCCTTCGAGTGGGGATGAATTGAAATGGATTGACATGGGCTACAACCAAGGTCTGGCGAAGGAGAATATAATGTCTCAATCGCTGAACCGCATGTACGGTATCTAAAACAAGCTTCTCGACATGAGAATAATGAATCTCTGTGTCAATAAGGTTCCAACTCAAATAATATATGACATGCTCTTGGATATCCTCATCCTCCTGAACCAAAACCATACCAATCGTCTCTAATGACATGACAACATATAATAGAAAATCACGGCTATAGTCCGGGGGACTAATCACCGGGGCCGATGCTAGGGCTTGTTTGAGTGCATCAAAGGACTCCTGGTCTCACTCATCCCAACAAAAGGGGGTGTCCTTCTTCAAGAGATGCATGAAGCCTCTAGTCAAATTAGCAAAGTTGACAACAAATCTCCATAAGAAGTTTACCATGCCTTGCAAACACTGAAGATGACGAATATTCTTCAGGGGAGACAACTAAAGTATTACCTCAACCTTCAAAGGGTCGACTCTTATACCCTCTTTAGACATGATGAATCCTAACAAATGACCCGAATTCACACAAAATATGCACTTATGAGGATTTAATATAATCGAATAGTGCCAGCATCTTTCGAATACCAATCTCAAGTGATAAGGATGACGCATTCTCATACGAGAATGAGCAGCAAGGTCATCCAAAAATACCTCGATAATTGACTTGAGATCATGGAAGATCAAGGTCATTGCCCGCTGAAATGTAGCTCCGGTGTTTTTAAGGCCAAAAGGCATTTTATGATATGCAAAAGTTCCCCAAGGAAAAATAAATGCATTCTTATGTTGGTCCTCAGGTTTAATTTGTATATGATTATATCCAGAAAAGCTGTCCATGAAGGAAAAAACCTCTCTACCCGCACACTCATGCAAAATATGATCAATAAATGGTGTGGGGAAATTGTCCTTAGGACAGGCACGATTCAAATCGTGGAAATCAGTACTTATGCAGATCACTCCCTACTTCTTATCCACCAGAACGGGGTTTGAAACCCATTCCATCAAGGGAACGGGATAGATGAAACCGTATTTCAATAGCTTCTCTATCTCTGCCTTAATCACAGGTGCTTTCCTCAGATTCACCACACGCAACTGTTGTTGAACAGGCTTAGCATTGGGGTAAGTCTTAATATCGTGCTTGACAATACGAGGGTCAATACCTGGCATCTCATCGTGAGACCAACCAAACATATCACGGAATTCCTTAAATAGCTCAGTGTATTCTAGAATCTCAGCATGGGAACATTCCGCCCCAATATAGACATTCTCTATCATGCCAGGATTGTGAGAGATGTTGATAGGAATCGTTGAAGATATGTTTTCCATGTTTCCATCATCCATCGGACCAGGAGAGATTAATGGAGCCATAGGACTAACAACTCTCTGAGTAAGAACCGCCCTAAAATCCTCATGCTCCAAGCGGTCAAGCTCGGGAAGGAAGTACTATCTATGATGGAGTTCTTCCCATGGTGGCTCAACTCCCAACATAGCCTAAATAATCACTTCATCTAAAGGGAAAACCATATCAAGGCAGTCGTGTGCATGAGAAGACTGTACTGCCCATGCCGGTAGCACATAAGGGTCCTCCTCCTCCGTCCACGAAGAGGAAGGACTAGGCTCTGCAACACACTTGAGATTAGCTTGATAAGCTATCATAGTTCCAGGAAATGGCATGTCCATCACGACGGGCTCACTCAATGTACTCGGTGTAGGAAGAATCCAAGGATCTCCCATATGACTCATGCGAAAAGACACCGATCTCATAGATGTCGAAGCCTCATCGAAACTAGATCCTATCATAAGGATCGGTGCAGGACAACTAAATATTCCCATGAGGGATGGATACATGCCTACACCCACACTCCCAGTTGCCGGCTGTGAGTGTTCAATGATCGGGATCGAAGTTCCTGAAGATGCAATAATAGACAGATTCTTGAATGTTGTTTGATCAATCGTTATGATCTTCCCATTATGTGGAAAGCATACAACATAGAACATGGAAGAAGTAATGACTTACATACTATACATACAGTTCCTACCCAGCAAGAGATTGTATTCAAGGGGCGCATCAACCACCTCGACCTCTATCGCAACGGTATTCCCTCCCAGATGGACTTTAAGGGAAGGAAGGATGCCGTGTGGCCTAAAAGATCTCCCATCGAACGCGGTTAATATGGTCACTGATTTAGATAGCTCAGGGGAACCTAAACCCTTCCAACATGATAAAGACATCACAGAAGCAACAGCGCCTTCGTCAATCACAGTGTGGTTGACGATCATATTAAGACATTCTATGTGAATTAAAAGAGACACATAGTAAGGCAAGCGAGGCCGAAGTACTACGGTTTCAAATTTGATCACGGAGGAAGAATCATCATCATTAACACCAAGGGTAGAAAGAAACACCTTCTTTTGTGAAGGACAAATCTGGCACTTCCAATGCTGACATCGCACAAGGAGTGTGGCCCAAATCCTCGACAACTAAATATTTTTGGGAGGCTCGGGCATTTGGATTATGCCTTGAATGCTTAAGGTCTCCCTTAGGAATGCGAGGTGTAGCTTCAGGTTTATCCACAGGATTCTCAATACGCAAAGGAGACCCTGGTGGATCAGGCTCTTTTCCTAGGCTGGGTTGTGATGAACCATAATCTTTCACATGGGTCACAACTTTCGCAGCACGGACCATGTTAATGCAACCACGACCACTACCCTCTAGTGGATCTTCATCACCACTAGACTAGTCATGGGACTTCAAGTTCATATTTTGATTGTGTGGTAAAGGTTTAGTTAGCAGAGCTGGGCCCTGTGCCAAGAATCTCGAAGCTTCATCAATATGAGGGCACAAGTAAGTGAGGCGATCGCCCTTACACAACTTGCAAGGGAACTTAACCTTAAGTTTAGCTTGCTTGTCCCCCCCAGCATTACGGCCGTTCTTGTCATTATTATTAGAATTATCATTCTTATTCCCACACTTATGATTATTTTTACCCTTTTTTCTATTCCGTCCGGGCTGCTGGTTACCCTTCTGGTCCGACGATTGCACTTAAAGTACACTCACCGTTTGGGCGGGTTGAGACAAATCCGTAGCTTGTCCCGAGGCAGATTGGTTGACTGACAATTGAATAACTTGTTTTGCAACTGAATCTACAGGTTTTGCACTTGCACAACCCACAATGCCATCGGCATGTGGTCTAGGTTTGACTTTGGGGTCGAAACTAGAATGCAGAGCGTTGGGAATAATCTCATATAACATACCGGACTGAGCATAAATCAAGTCCAGTTCCTGCGCCCTAAAAATTGCTTGTTCCTCATTCTACACTCCGGATGTAGAAACATCCTTCACTATATACGGAAATAACGACTTAAGGAACCATTCGAGGAGGAATTCCGGTGGTATAAAGGATTTAACTAACCTCTTCTGTCTATGCCACTCTTGAATATGATCTGATATATGTGTGGCTTTATCTTGCCGAAATGTCAACAAGAGTTCTGCACCAATGTCATAGCGTACTAGTAGCTAGAAGTGATTAATAAAAGTCATCGCAAGGTCGTCGAAGAAAGCGAAAGCTCCCCTAGGTAACTCTATATACCATTTCACGGCAGGCCCTGTAAGGGTGCGTTGAAATAGTCTCAGACAGATTGAGTCCTAATGTGAGGAATTTGAAGAGCACCATAGGTGAAACGTAGTAACGTGTTCACTCAGATCCTCTCCCGGTTTGCCCTCGAAGTTAGGTATGTCTGAGGGAAGCTTAGTAGGGACAACCGGCCAAGCCGAGTCATGAGATACAGGATCGTTCGTTAATCTCGACAAGTCAAGAATATTGAGCGTTGCGAGGAAAGCGAGCCTAGGATGATGAGGTCTATGGACCACTCCCTGATTCATATAGGTTTGATTACCACTATGGCCATGGCCATAGTGCCCTCCTCCTGTTTGACCCATATAGGGTGGTGTGGAAGCACCATAATGTGGTGGACCTTGACTATTAGGAACTATAAAGCTGTAGTTAGAAGAGTAAGCAAGTTGTTGATACCCACCTCCATAAGGTAAAGAACCCTATCCATACTGTGTCCCATAATAGGGTCCATAAGTCATCGCATGAGATGTCCCATGAGACACTCCATAAGTAGGAACATATGCTTCGGAGGTAGGAATATACACTCCAGAAGTAGGAATGTGACCTCTAGAAGTATGAGCATGACCTCCCAAAACAACAGGCGGTACATGAAGTTGAGACACAACCATTCTAGTAACCGCAATACGAACATAACTCATAGCAATGTTTTTCCTGAAGGACCACGTGAATAAGGTGGAGGGTGAACATTTGAAGAAATAGGGACAGAGGATGAAGGGATATGAGTAATCAAGTACGTACTATTCCCTATAGTCACTCGTCTTGGATCTGGTATCCTAATAGGATCACTAACCCTAGGCCTAGGAGGAATATGTGATGTAACTTCCACCACCGGGATGGAAGGTGCAATGTGACTAGTGCTCCCAAACCTCTCCACATGGTAAGGAATGAGAGTGCCCCTAGGCATAGTGTTAGGCTCAAATTCAGATTCGACATGAAATTCCAAATCATGTGTGGGAAAACCAGACATAGCATAACTACCATAGCTAGTGCTGGCGGGTTCAAAACGAGTCTCGGCATCCTCCAGAATTCCATACCGGCACGCGTCAATGGGGAATCAACCCTAGAGTGAGTAGGTATATCATCAAAGGTTCCTATCTCAAAAACCATAGGACCTAACTCAGCCAATTTGGGTGAAGGATTGTAAGTAGGAGTAAACTCCCCATCGTCTACACGAATGGGAGAAGGTGGTTCAAGAATACCTTCTATATGGTCTCCCATGGTGTGTGAATCAATGTGAAAAGTAGTTCGCCTGGACTGTCTAGGTCTCTCTCCCAAAGGAGGAGGATAAGTAGAAGGAGGAAGTCTTGCTAAACGAGGAGAATGGTGAGGAGCCACACCTGAATCCACAATGACTCAAAAAATAAAAAAGACTCTCTATTTATGCAAACCCTAGGCAAGCTATCATGCACAGAGCAATCATTAATAAAATATAAAGACAAATGCAAGCAATCAAGGGTAGGATAATTGAGCTCCCAAATGAAGCATGTATGTCTCGCCTAGGAGAGGCTTGAGACTCCCATACACAACAAGTGGAAGTATGTAACCAATTATTGTGGCCCTCATCTTCAACACGTAAAGAAACTATGCTATTTGACCCCAACCTGGCCAGGACACTTGCAGAATAACCCCTGCAAAGTACCCCCTCAATATCCTAGGTAAGGCCACTAAGGTCACCTCAATATAATCAATGCTCAAGCAGACAGTCGCAGGCGGGATTGACCGTATGGGCAGGGTAGCAAAGCCCAAAACTCTTGAAAGAGCTCCCTGATACAAATACAATCCTGGAAATATCTTCGGTGCTACTCAATTATGACTAGGGGTCATCCCAATCAATAACCACTCACACTGCCTCGTGCTTAACTCCCTTTTGAGAGGAGGATCCTGATAAACACTGGTTATACCAAGGATTTCACACACTCACCTGGACAGACACATACATGTTGTTGTTTAGTGATCTTGGAGAATTTACTCACAATGAACTATTCCAAGATCTTAAAACCTAAGCTTGTTGGTGCACCCCATAAAACAAAAGAGTGTAGTCAATTTCAATTTAAGCGTTGATTTTAATTGGCTTTATTACTCAAAAGAGGGATATGGCCCTGCAACTAATGGTGTTATGACACAACATGAAGTAAAATGCACACCTAACAATCAATGCAAATGCATTGTGTCCATGAAAACAGGGTATGCTACTACGTGAAATGCACAATTTTTATTCAAATGAAGAATGCAAGTTTTCCTATATGAAATCCTAACTAATACTCCAAAGCAAATCTAGTGCAAGTACAATGCAAAATGCAAAATGCAATGCATGATCATAAGCAAATGTTTTTGGATTTTTTGAAATAAAATGAGATACAAAAAGCAAAAGAATGATTCTACAACCCCCAGACCTTACAATCACACTCAAACAACACTCAAGAAAAGCACTAAGGTAAAAGAATTCTAATGCACTAATCCCAAACAAAAAATCGAAAATGCCATGACAAGAACCTTCTTTTAAAAAAAAAATCAGCCTAAAAAAACGTTTTTGGTAAAAAACAGAGGTATAAGCAGACTCAAGCAGTGCCAAAGGAGACTCAGCAAACATCAAACTTCACCCAACAACCAATTAACTTCCACAAAAAGGAAAAACTAAGGGAATACGCGACTGTTCACAGTAAACCCATGTGTATACACGGAATTTGTAGAGAAACCTGTGTGTATACGCGACCGTGAGTTAAAAAATCGCGTACTGGAAGAAATGTGCATAAAAACAAGGAAAACAGACAAATTGAGACAAACTTCACACCAATGAAACACTACCAGGCATACATGCCCCCAGACCCGACACAACAACAAGAGAGAAAGAGCAATTCAAATTCATTGAATGCCGATATAAAAACCCCTAAAGGACAACTACTAGGAAGTCCCCAGTAGAGTCACCAATTCTGTTACGGAGAGAAATTCCTATGGCTTGGGGTACCACAATAGACAGCTTGACTCCAAAAATCAATCCTTTCCAATATGAAATAAAAATTAAATTTCTAATACTAAAGGATTAGACCTCGTACCTTATTCCAGATGGTTGAAGTAGATCCCCGTTGAGCTTTCCAACTTCGTCTTGAATTGTTAGATTACTTCCTCAACAACAAGTAAACAATACAAGCATTCTATATATCATGGTGTTAGATCTATTCTAGCATATATAATCAATAATGTATAAGCATTTGACATAATCCCATGGATAAAATATTCATTCAAACACACATTATTGGACAGGAAAAGATATTTCTATTAATATAAATCAGAGATTACAAGATACAACCTCTATCGACACATCTGTGAACTGGAGAAACTGAATCCCCCACTTGGGCCTCCACCACTTCAATCCTCCATCTCTCGATAGTAAGCTCACAAGCAAAATGAAATATTGGGAAGAACACAAAAGTGCTCTAAGGGACAAAGGGATGCAGCCTCAAGCATAAGTTCCGGCAACAATGGACTGTAGTTTCCTTGCTCTCAATTCTCTCTTATGCCTTCAATGTACCAAGGGGTTCCTTATATAGCTTTTAAAATGGGTAATGAAAGGTCGAATCCGAGCGATCTCAAGGCATAGGGAAGGCCAGGAGTCAAGTGAGTCGGATCCATGTCAAGGAAAACTCCAAAAGGATTTGGATTTTGTACACATCCCGATGTACACAGTTTTAGTGGTCAAACCTGCGTATATACGCGCTTATAGGTTTAAAAGTTGCATGTATCATTTTTCACATGTTTTTAGGGATGGTCAGGGAAACATCAAAGGACAAAAAATGGTCCAAGGGGTCTAAGGAGTCTACAGTGGGATAGGGGAAGGCCATACAAAGTGTGATTCACCTGGAGTGGTGAAATCAGCTATAACAATAAGACCCGGGGGAGAAACTGAGAAGGTTCTGAAAAATCTATCCCTATCAAGAGTAAGGAATACATGGACAAATTCATGGGGTCTGGTCATATGGAGGAGGTAAGTTCAAAAATTTGCTTAAGGGTTATGTCCCGACAGTTGTGAAGGGGTAGATTGGCGTTAATGGAGATCAATTGCTGCAAATAATTTTTTTGGTTTAAATATGCAGGGTCAAAAGAAATATTGTGATCAACAGAAATGGGTTAACATGTAGGAATGATTGATTGTCATATTAGCAGCAGGATGAAGATCTACGGCTAATATCAATTCCCCTGCCGCAACTTGTACGGGAAATGCATTTTTCAATGCAATGTAATTTGGTATAAGGTGCAAGTTTCAATGGATCAAATCAATGATCAATCAATATCTACGATGGAGGTGAATTTTGCTCCCGCAAATTGCACATTGAGATATTTTCCCCATATCAGTGGAATTCGGTAGACCCTACAAGATTTGACTGCCAAGATCAACGACCAATAAATATCTATGGCCGACATCAATTTTGTTGATGCAACATGCGTAGGTAAATATTTTATTCAACTCAGCGGAATTTGGTAGACCCCATGGGTTTCAATGGCCCAGATCAACACTCCATAGTGATCTACGGTGGAGGTGAATTTCGTTGCCATAGCTTGCATGGAAGAAAGAAAAGACCGAGCTCAGTGGAATTTGGTACAAGGCATGAGATTCAACAACCCAGATCTATGTCAGAGCTAAATATATAGTCAACATTAGTTACACTGTTGATAAGTGCATGATAGAAGAGAAGGTTCATGCTCAGCGGAATGTGTTGGAGGATGCGCGATTCAATGACCCCGATGAAGGCATAGGTAAGATCGATGATGGAGATTCGTTCCGCTAAGGGAAGTTGTAGGGAAAATAGGAGGAACAGTATGACATAAAATAAATATCAATAGTTAAAGGATGATAGGATCAAATACACATGATGAAGGAAGCATAATGGATAGACGAGGGTTGTCTCCGTTCAAAAAGGTGCAGACGGTATAATGATGAAGGATAATATAAAAATGTGTGCATGTGAATTTAGGTCAATTGTATTATTATGTGCATTGGATAACGAGAGCAATATTGTGTAGAAAGAAGCCGGCTTGGACTAAACCTTTGAGCTACTTGTTAAGAGACCATGTAGGCCAAGTTTCTACACTAAACTAGTATAAAATATGGTTAAAGTAGAGCAGTTAGGGGTCGAGAGCTTAGAGTACCAGAAAATTGAGGAACTCTTTGAGGAAAGAGATTCATAGGTTTTTGACCCCATACTATTAAATGGACCTACGAAAACTGTGAAAAACAAACTGAAATTTCTTAGGGACAAAGGAACATATGTGCACACTATTTACAGGTTGTTATTTCACCATTTTTCCATAGACCAAGCCCTGACTTTCACTGAATTTTTTGACTTATTCCTCCTATGAGAGGGTAATTATGGACATATCCAATTCAAAAATCTTGTTCCAAGTCATCCCCTTCATCGTTAGGAATACCCTATTAGTTCCTACAGAATTCAGTCAAAAGGACAAAGAATATAATGAAGAAAAAATTGTCTAGTGTTTTAGAGAGTCAACCGTGGAAAAGAAGGAGGCGTTCTTTGAATCCCATTTCAAACCTGATACCCATCTAAAAAATTACCCTTACCCTATAGATGCTAGTGAGTTTATTGAGGAAACACAGTGTGTAATAACACTTATGAGTCAGGTTTTAGGGATGGAAACATACAAATATGTCACTGAGCCCCTAATGATCCTATTGTTCACCCTGAGCACCTGTCCAGTTGACTCATAAGAGTTTAGTTAGTAAACACATTTATCCTGTCTCAAGTTTGATGAGCTCCTAGCTAATAATATTCATTCTCAGCTAGTAGACTTCCCCAAGACAAGAACTTTTAGGTTTCAGTCCTACTTGCTGAAGATGTTTGTGTCTTTCAATGAAGTGAACCTACAACTCCTAGAAATAGAAATCACAAATGAAATAAGTAGGAATTATATAATTTCATGAACTTCTTGATGTTAGAGGTCTATAGTTCTTTCTCCCAGTAGAGGCTTCCCATATCGTTACCCCGGATGAGAGAGATATTGGAATTCTCCCCTAAGAAGAGAATCAGGGACTCGTTCTTATCAAAACATAGCATAGTGATAAGGATATATAGGTTTGTGCATCAACCTTTTGTATTACATGCCCTTTTGACCCTCAGAGTGTTTTCTTTGGATTTGATCAAGCAAAGGCACATAGTAGAAAATGAGCACTTTATGAACTTCATAAAGTCTTTAGATATCAAATTTCCTTGGGCCATAGGCCCTTTTGTCATTAAAAATAAATATGTTCTTCCATTGATAGAAAGTCTCTTAAGAGAGATTGGATTCCCCATTGAAGCTGCCATTAATTACGATCCCCATCACATCATCTGTATCAGGAGGTAGGCCAATTGTAGCACCCTGGTTTTGACCCCATTTGCATTAAATATATATGATGTAATATTTGTAATTGATCATGGTGTTGAGATAAAGGAAAAATCCCCACCATTTATTTAGAGTTTTATGTTTTGGCCATTAAAATAGTTGCCAATGGTATTTTGTGCTAGCTAACACATTATAATTTTGGACATCATATAAATATGCAATTTAATTAAAAAATCATAATCAGCTATGTCAATGCAACAAATAATGAGATGGGGGCATCATTTCCTAAGGATGAGGGTGGAATGTTTAACCTTGAGCCATTGGGGAAAATCCATGTGTCAAAAGAAAACACCAAAAAAGTATGCCCATTCCCTGCATTCATGTTTTCATCTTCCCTCACGTTTTGGGGAGAGGGGGATGTTTTTTATCATCCATCCTTCATGTTTTCAGTTTCTTTTCCTCACTATGCATGCCCAGTCCATCATCTAGATTTCACCAAAAATGTTGTTATCACTCTAGGAAACTCCTATAGGTTGTAGCTCAAGGATGCCTGGTAACTTACAATGTTTTTTGGGGTTTTTAGATATGGGTCAAGTTAGTCGACCTATGTAACTTTTCTACTCTCAAGGCATGCATAAAACTCACTCGTTTACAAGGCTTTTAGTTTCAATTTGCTCAGAAGTTCGACAATAAGGTGCAGGGATGGAGAACTCACTAGGATGATAGAATTACACACATAACACATGCATATAAATGGCTAAATCTTGATAAGAATGGTATTTATAAATCAAATATCACTAATAAACCAATAGGATGACATCTATCGGCTTTTTAATAAATCTGAAAATGACCTAAATGCACATTCATGCATAAACATAGTAAAGAAAGAGATGATGGCTGAACAAATCACAACAAAAGAGCTTATATCATGAATAAGTAAAATGAGAAGCTTGAAAGAATTATGGGATCATAAATCCCTGAATTTGAACCTTTATTATAAAATCAATCATGGGATTTATAGCCTTTTACAAAAATAACAGATCCTAAACATCCAATCTGTTTACACAAAAAATACTTGAAAGTGATAGTTTTCTCAGAGTAGGGCTTCAAACCCTTGCTAACTATTTGTCCATCTATTGTGAATATCTAGTTCACTGAGTGAATTTTTAATAACTGAAGTGGTCACTGATAATCACCATTGCTGGCTCAATGTGAAATTGTAGCGAACAGCCAGTGTTTCGGTGGTTTACTGAAGTGGCCTTTCTTGCTTAAATCGCCATATTTTTCTACCTTGTCGTCGCGATCGTCGATCGGCTTCTCTAACCTATAACCCATCAGTGCCTCAGGCCTGATTGTTGCCACAGTGTTGGTTTTTTAAATCCCTAGCATCGTGATGGTTTCTTCATTGGTGCTTTCCATCACTAGCTTGTTAGTGATCGAAAGCTGAAACAAATAATGCATCAGAACCTCAAAGAAGAATGTTGCCGCAGTGTCGGAGGTTCCAACGACTAATATTCTCAGATTCGGTGATCGGAAGCTCTATCTTCTATCCCATCGACACCTTAGACCAAAACGTTGTTGATGTTTCATAGGTGAAACAAAAAAAAATTGTCGCTGTCGAAAGTTTCTTGATGAAGGAATTGGAGCATTAGTCTCTATGCCGCTGATGGAAAGTCTTGTTTTTCGCCGATGCATGTAACTGTTATTCAGAAATATTTTTGTGATTGATTGAAAGCCTTGTCCATCGCCTCATAGACACTACGGAGCTTCTTAGCTTTACTTCACCGATCTGTAGCCCTTAGTTCTTTTGATCGTCGATGAGTCTATATTGTCTCGGAACCTGTAGTCAGTCTGTCTCCCATCGTTGCGGCTCCTAAGTGGACTATTGTGCCAATGATTAGTGTTTTCTAGTTCTGACATGTAGTCCTTAGTTCTTTCGATCGTCGATGATTTTCTATTGATTGATCGAAAGCCTTAGTAAGTTTGTCTCCCACCGTTGCGGCTCCTCAGTGAACTAGCTTGTCGATGGTTTGGTGTTTTCAAGCTTTGAACTAATTTCATTGCTATCGGAGGTCAATAGAAGTTTGAATCAGAGATTTAGTTCTCTATGCCATCGACACTATAGAGATGCTTAGCTTTAACCTCGCTGATGATTTTCTATTGATTGATCAGAGGCCTTGTCTATTTGTCTTCCGCCGTTTCGGCTCCTTAGTGGACTATCTTGCCGATATGTAACCCTTACTTCTTCTTATTGCCAAAATGTTCATCTGATTGTGGAACCCGTAGTAAGTCTGTCTTCCACCGTTTTGGCTCCTTAGTGGACTATCTTGTCGACGGTTTAGTGTTTTCAAGTTCCGACGCCTTACCAAGTAGTGGTTCCGATTTCTGATACTTGACTTCGGCACCATTTAGCTCTTCATATCACTGACATTTCAGAACCTTTCAGATTTTCCTCACCACTACGTTGTCTTTAGTTCTTTCGATCACCGAAGAATTCATCTGATCGCGGAAGCCGTAGTCTATAAGTCTGTTGGTGGCTAATGAGATGTTCTAATCCTCGCCCAAGCCACCGAAGCTACAACTTTGTGAAATTTCTATCAACAATAGAGGCTTTCAAACTGTTAGTGACATTCATATCCCTCATTGCATGAATTAAATTCTTCATACGAAAATAAATTATTTTGGGAGATAACATCTGGCTCCTACTTGGGGATGGGAACCTCCCAGTGAGGTCCCAAGAACCCTAGACCAAAATTCCTTTCGCTAAAAGCAACTGAGTAACTTAACACTATCCTTTATTGTTCCATTGGGAATGGAGTCTTATTATGAAAGCAAAACAACCTACAATCTACTAATTTACAATCATAAGGCCTTAGAGACTCAAATAAAATAGAGCTTCAAGAACTGCCCATTTATTGGGCCATCAAATACCTCTCCACCTTCCAAACTCTGTAATTTGAAGGTGTTATTCTTATGTATATAGGCTATCACAAAAGGGACAATCCACAAAGAGTCGAATTTTCCATGTTTCCCCTTGTCCTATCTGACAGCGTCCCACTTGAGGACCCAATCTCTGACCTGGAAGTTGTTTGCCTTTGCTCTTTTGTCAAACATGCCCTTTATCCTCTGTTGATGAGTTTTTAATTTTCCTATAACTCGCTCCCTAATTTGCTGTAACTCTACCAAATCCATCATCCTTTTCATCATATCATTTGGTTCATCCTCCTCTTCCTGAAAGAACTTTGCCACTGGAAGGATGAGCTGGATAGGAAAGATGGCCTCGGTGCCATAAACTAGTTTGAATGGAGAAGTCCCTATGGATCTTTTTTCTGTCACCCTATCAGCCCATAAAGCAAAATTAAGCTTTGAATCCCAACTTTTCTGATTTTTCTCTAGCAATTTCCTGATGATTCTGACTAAGCTTTTGTTGGATGACTCAGCCAGGCCATCGCCTTGTGGGTAATAGGATGTGGAGTGCACCAGTTGAATACCCATTGATTCACACATTTTAACTAATTCCCCAGCCTTAAAATATGGTGCATTATCAGTTACTAACCTTACTGGGAAACCAAACCTGCTAAAGATGTTCTCATATAGGAATCTCATGATGACTTGATGAGTGGCATTTTTGGTGGGCACTGCTTATATCCATTTGGTAAAGTAGTCAGTGGCTACTAAGATCCATTTATGTTGTCCACTAGAAGATGGATTTATTTCACCTATGAAATCCATACCCCATTGCTGGAAAGGCCCATTCACTGTAACAAGCCTAAGGGGCAAGGATTTGAGCTGTTGCTTCCCTATAAATGTTTGACATTGGTCACAGGCCCTTACAAAAGTGCATACACCAACAAAAAGGACTAGTCAATAGTATCCTGCTCTTAATATCTTGTGCACTGTGGTTTTCCAGTAGTGGTGGCCTCCAGATGTATTGGAATGAAAGTGATGCATGACCTGCTCTACTTCCTCTTTATCTAGACACCTTAACAAAATTCTAGACTGATCCCTCCAATACAACAATTTGTCAATTATGCAAAACTTAACAGATTTCAACTTAAGAGCTCGTGCTTGGTTAGGAGTGAGATCAGGAGAAACTTCTAATTTTTGCAAAAATTGAATGATACCTGAATACCACTCGCATGAAGATATGTTCTTAGATACTGATGGATTGTTATTCTGATCTTGATTTACTTCTATTTCCACTACTACCATAGTCTGCACCTTTGCTAATCTGACACATGTGAACTTTATTCCCATCAGTTCACAGTTTTCTTCGGCCATGAGTTTGGCCAGACCTAATCCCTTTACCAGCTTGGTGGGTTTCACCTCTACATCAAACTCAATGAGTTTGGCAATCCATTTAGCTCTCTTCCCATAAATGTTAGGCTAAGTCAAAACATCCTTCACAACAACTGAAGGGACATATGCAATGACCTTTGCATGGAGAATGTAGATTCTGAAAGTCTTCAAAGATTTTATGAGAGCATAAGCCTGCTTCTCGATTGGGTCATACTTCAGCTCAGCATCTATCAGGGTTCTACTGAAGAAATCAATTGGATGATAAATACCTTCATCATTCTTTTGTAATAGTACAACTTCCACTGTGTCATAAGATGAAAAAGAGAAAATGTAAAAACCCTTGGTGTAGTCGGGACTAATCAAGGTTGGGGCCTCCATGATGGATTTCTTAATGTCTTCAAAAGAGTTTCTTGCTTGGTAAGTACACTTTATTTCTACATCCTTTTTTAGCATGACTGTTATATGCTTTATCAACTCGAAGAAATTTGGAATAAACCTTCTGACAAAGTTTATCTTGCTTAAAAAGAATTGAATGTCTCTTTTTGACCTTGGTATTGACAGCTGCTGAATTTCCTCCACTCTTACCAAATCGATCTTTACACCTTTAGCTGAGACTATGTGGCCTAGGATCTTTCCTTCATTGAGTTCAAACTGGGACTTCTTGGGGTTCAATGATATTCCGTACCTTCTGCACTTCTGAAATACCTTAAATGCTGCAAGTGGTCATGAAGGCTGTGAGAGTAAACTGTTAATTCATCTAAATATATCAGCACAAATTTATCTTTTAGCCCTACAAAAGCTAGGTCCATGGCTCTCTGAAAAGTAGCCCCAGCATTCATTAGCCCAAAAGGAATTTTAGCATACATGAAGGTTCCCCAGGGGGTGGTAAAGGTAGTCTTCTCTTGGTCATCAAGGTGCACAACAACTTGGTTGTATCCAGAGAATCCATCAAGGAAGGACATAGCTCTAGCTCCTGAGACTTTCTGCAATAGGTTTTCCATATTGGGTAGTGGATAGTTGTCCTTCTTGGAACACTTGTTCAGGTTTCTAAAATCCACACACAACCTGATTTCTCCAATTTTATTTCTTACTACTACCATGTTTGCAATCCACTTGGAATATCTGAGGGGAATTATGATCTTGGATTTAAGGAGCTTGTGGATCTCTTTTTCAATCACTGGTAATAGGAGAGGGATGATGGGTCTTAGCTTCTGTTTGAAAGGAATGGTATCCTTCTCCAAAGGAATTCTGTGCTGGATGATATTGGTGTCATAAGTTTTTAGTTCACTATACTCCGAAGAAAAAACATCAGCAAACTCTTTTATCAAGCTGCAAAATTTAGACTTCTAAACAACATTCAACCCAGTGAAAATATTTATCAGTTTAGGATGGATTTGGCTGCCTATGTTTTTCTTTTTGATAGCAGGGTCTAGCTCCTTTCTGGCAGGCTTGATAGGGATGTTATTGCGATCAAATAGTTCTTCCAATGGTACTAGACCTCGGGGTATGTAGTTGCTAGGCAATTGGACAATATTGTGCTCAGTCACTTTATCTTTTAACTTGAGCTGCTTGGATTCCTCCATGTTAAGGTTTTCCTGGTCTATATGTATGTTAGAGAATTCATCTACTAACTGAAGTATTTTACTAAGCTCCTCATCATTCTCAAAAACCTTCCAAAATTTTACATTTTCTGGCAGAGAGGGTCTATACTTGACCTGAATATCATAGTTGAGCTTAGGGAGTAAAGGAGGAATGAACAGACTTGGAGAGACGACCAGGGAATCAGTCAGGTGATTCAAATCCCTAGGAATATATGACAGTTCAAAAAACATAAAGGAGTCTCTGAGTTTCCATACCTTGTCCTTGTAGGCCTTCAATCTGATATTTTCTGTCTGAAAAGTGTTGTTGACCTGCTGTATGATGAGGTCTGTGTCCAAAAATTTTCATGCACATGATCCCCATCTCCTTGGCCAATTAACTCTTAGAAGCAAGGATTCGTAATCTGATACATTGTTCATGGCTTTGAAATCGATCTTATAAGACAGGTGAATGTTTTCCTTAGATGGGGAGATCAGGACTACGCCCATGCCTACTGAGCTTTGAGCGCTAGCCCCATCAAAATACATGGTCCAGATCACTATTGTGACTTCTTCGGGCTGTAGATGGGTGGGCTCCATGAGATGAATTGATGTCTGATTATTATCATCTATTTTCAAAATGTAAGACCCAAAATCGATGTCCACCACATAGATGGGGTGATTTACTGAGCGGCTCTCCTTGCTTATAATGTACGCTAGCTGATTTTCCCTGTACAGTCTCTTAGTTTCTCCTTCGAACATGGGAATGGCGGCGTATGTGAGATCCATCTGAAGGGTGCCACCTAGTCTTTTGGTCCATGACCAAGATAGAAAGAGGACAAATTTTGGAGGAATATCGGCCACTACAATGTCCATCATTACGCTTTTCGAAGGTAGCTGAGTTAAATTTACAGCCAGGTCCTTGATGAGGCCCAAGCACTTGACCTTCCTAGATTCAAAGGAGAATAAATCATGGTGGGGCTTGGTGATGCTGAGGCCAATCTCATCCATCACTACCTTTGGCATTAGGTTATGAGAGGCTTTTGAATCCAACAGACAGTTATGGAGGATTTTATCATGGATGTTCAAGGATATATAGAATGGTGTGTAGGAGTCCTTTAGGTCTTCGATCCTGGGTCCCAGGGTTACAATAGGATTGTCATCTTGTAGGTTCACAAAGTCAGTGTCAATGTGCACCTTAGGCTAAAGAGAATTCATAATTTAGGTTTTGAATGCATCATTCTTCATTATCTCAATCAAAGGGAAAGGGATTTTCAATTTCTAAATTTTAGACTCGAGGTTGAAGGAACAATGCAACCTATCTGGAAACCTTAACTCAGGAGCTGTAGGTTTGAGTTGGACTTGATCAGGTGTGGCTGAAGCAGCTGGTTTATACAATGCTTTGGATGGCACAACCACTCTCTTTGGTAAAACAATAACCTTTCTAGCACGTGCAGCAGGCTGCTTGACAGGTACAACATTCTTCTTGGGGGGAGAAACCAACCTAGACCTTAGTTGGTAACCTCCCTAACTATTAGTATGATAGACAGCCTCTTCAGTGATCTGCTCATCAATCAGGGCTTCCTCATATTCTTCCTGTGTAAAAAAAGAATAGTCCACCTCATCGTCCATGCAGTGGATATTTTCTTCATCTTCTCCTTCTTCTTCAATGAATTCTATCTCTTCTTCTAATATAGCATTTTGAAATGGAGCTCTTATCCTCTAGTCTTCCCCTTGATTTCTCTCCCTTCTGAGAATCTGAACAGGGGGGTTTCCTCTTCTATAAGGAACAAAATTTGGGTTTCGAGGAGCAAAGTCACTTGGCTCCTTACCCCTCACCGAAAGATGTCCTTGGTCCTTCAATTTAGACATTTCAATAGTCAGGTTATCTAAAAGTTTGGTCATTTTTTCAATATTGTTCTCTGATGCAGAAGCCCCACTATAGTCTGCTAGCTGCTTTCTCCTGTCTACCTTCCCTTTGACCTTTTGAGATGCCATAATGTTTGACTCTACCTCTAGGGCACCATCCTACATGAGTGATAAGGTGGTAGACCTCCTTTCTCTAAGAAGTAGGTAGAAGTTATAGTCAAAGGCATTTGCATAAGTTATCATAGTTGAGGTGTCACGTCCCCATACCTCCAACAAGCAAAGAGGATGCGACCCCATGGTGTTAACCATCCAGGATAAGAGCCCCATGAACATATGTATGCAAAAAATTGCATAAACAGAATGCTGCAGGAAAATGCATTAAGTTAGAACATGAACAAATGCCATTGTTTATCATACGCAGCTATTGTTATTTATTATGCACAGTGGAATCAACATGCATTCACACAAGCATTCATTTAACATGTTCATCATTTTCATTTGTAGAAATTACGATTGCAGAAGTAAAATGGACAAGATCACTTATCTTAAGAAGAAGTCATTTCGCAACCAGCTACGTCGCTGCAACGTTCCACCCAACCATAGGCCAGCGTGCTCCTTAATCTCTCAACAATGCTACCACCCCCGAGCTGGGCATGATTCACCAAGGAATAAGGGCACTATCAGGCTTACACATAGCCAAGGATATACAAGACACATCCAAGCCAACACAGTTGTGTTTATCAGGCCATCAAGGAGATTGGGAAAGGCTCAATGATAAGCTGGTGAGCTCATTACAGAGCCAAGAAAACCTAAACCAGAACTAGCCTGACCTCTAAGACACCCACACACACCCAGCACAAGGAATTAGTCCCTTCTCTGCTACGCAGTCCCTCAGGCACTGCATTCCCTTCCAGTGCTATTCACGGGTGGTGGAGAAGGAGGCCATTCCTCTAGCTCTGTCTGTGTGGTTTCCTACCACCAGGTTTGTCAAGAAAAACTAAGACAATATCCCTACTCCTGACACAGTCCGAAGACCAACCATTGCACACATGCAATTAAATCAGCTGTCACAGCTTAAATAGGGAGAACGAGTCCCAAACGTATCAGTGAACATGGGAAAAGGAAGCAACCCCGAAATGTAATCAGTGAGCACAGCTCACAATAGACATGGGGAACACAGCCCGTCCTGGGAAACGAAAGCACCAAATGAACACATATATACCACGTAGAGGAAGAGAAAAATGCAAACTTCCAAACTTTGCATGAAATGAGCAAACTCCCGTCCCCAAAATATAAAGAAAACCACGAAAATCACCATGTAAGGGAGACCACTGCAACACAGCAAATCGTGGGTGAAGCGCACAACTCTTAGCTCACTGTGAGAGTCCAAGATGGAATAATACCTGTGTGTGAGGATAATCGACAGAATATGGTCCCTACGTGTAGATGAATAGCCTATAGGGAGGATGAAAAAATGGAAGTGCATGAGTGTTCAGCACAGGCGTGGAGAGAAGAATGTATGCGTGTGTGAGGAGAATGAATGAAGGGCCTATTCGTTCCCTGTCCATTGTGAGGTTCAACGCTGGTGGAGTGTGTGTGTGGGTGAGGACTGATAGTCCTACCACCCCACTCCCAAAATAATTAACTGCCTCAACCACTAGCAGCCATTCTTCAATGAAAGTGGTTGGGTAAGGTAAAGAAAGAAGACACATGGATTTTTACCCCATTAGCCAAGGTTTGACAAATTCCCCCACTTCCTTATCCTTGTGAAAATCATGCCCCTTCTCATTTTTAGTTGCCATGAACGTAGAAGGCCGGGTTTGTTTCAATTAAAGATGCATATTTACATGATGATCAACTTAATAAGTGTGTCGCATGCCCCGATATACCATCGGTGACAATTTTAAATCCAAAACATAGCATAACCAATCAATGGTGGGCCCTTGGCCTTTAGCTCCACACCATGATTATTACAATATATACATCATATACATCTAATGCAACGGGGTCAAAACCGGGGGTGTGACATGAGGTACCGGTGGGCTTAATCTCAGTGGGGATCTTGCTGTACATGTTGTTGAATCTCTTGGTAAAGTTGGAGACAGACTCACCATTTTCTCTTTTTAGGTTGCTGAATTCTGTGATATAGTAGAGGTGGTCCCTCCTTTCTCCCCAATGATTTAGAAAAATGTCATCTAGGGCCTCTATGCCTGCCACTGATTCGGCAGGAAGTTCCTTAAACCACTTCCTAGCTTGGCCATCTAGGCTTTTCAAAAACACCCTAGTCCATACATCTTCTTGTTCTATGTTAATATTTTCATCATAGCTGTAAAAGGCCTCTAGATGTTCTTCAACAGTGAAATCCCCTTCCCCTATAAACTTAGGCGTATACATGAGATAATCCCCAGTAGGCATGGATGCGAGAGGATTTGGCTTAATTAATGGCACATACCTAGCTACCAAGATCCTTTCCATCTTGGTCAATTGAGGGGCAGCCATATTGGAAATGGGCATGGACATGGTTGTGGAAGCAAACACTGATGAAGCTACTTGCTGAGAAGGTAGTGGTATACTTATCCTAGTGGAGTCACCAGGGACTGGATCTTCACAAGCAGTAGTGCTTGAAGATGCCCAACCCCTAGATTTTTCTTATGTACTATCTAAAAATTACTAGGAATTAAGAGTTTCAACAGAAGAAATAATAATAGAAATATTCGATGAAATAACTGATGTAGCTTTTTGTGCAGCACTGCTAGTCTGTCTTAGTAAAGCCCTAGCTTTCCTCAAAATTTCTTCTGGATTTGAAACCAGTGTTGCTGGTGGCCCCTTTGGGTTTTCCTTGGTACTTGGTCTTATTGAAGCCACCTTATATCAATGGAGTCGCAAGATAGATGATTACAAACATAATAATGTCCAATCTTTGTCTATCATCAAAGCATGGATCTATGTCGTCTCCCAGGGAAGATGAGCTTCAATCTCCTCTCCCCGACAATGGCGCCAATTTGTTATCACTCCAGGAAACTCCTCTAGGTTGTAGCTCGAGGATGCCTGGTAACTTACAATGTTTTATGGGGTTTTTAGATATGGGTCAAGTCAGTCGACCTATGTAACCATTCTACTCTCAAGGCATGCATAAAAGTCACTCGTTTACAAGGCTTTTAGTCGCAATTTTCTTAGAAGTTCGACAATAAGGTGCAGGGATGGAGAACTTACCAGGATGGCAGACTTACACACATAACACATGCATATAAATGGCTAAATCTTGCTAAGGATGGTATTTATAAATAAAATATCACTAATAAACCAATAGGATGATAGCTATCGGCTTTTTAATAAATATGAAAATGACCTAAATGCACATTTAGGCATAAACACAGTAAAGAAAGAGATGATGGCTAAACAAATCACAACAAAAGAGCTTATATCATGAATAAGCAGAATGAGAATCTTGAAAGCATTATTGGCTCATAAATCCCCAAAGTTGAACCTTTATTATAAAATCAATCATGGGCTTTTTAACCTTCTACAAAAATGATAGATCCTGAAAATCTGATCTGTTTACACAAAAAATACTTGAAAGTGATAGTTTTCTCAGATTAGTGCTTCAAACCCTTGCTAACTATTTGTCTATCTATTGTGAAGATATACTTCATCGAGTGAATTTTTAATAAATGAAGTGGTCACTGATAATCACTACTGGTTCACTATGAAATTGTTGCCAACAACCAGTGTTTCGGTGGTTTACTGAAGTGGCCTTTCTTGCTTAAATCATCAGATTTTTCTACCTTGTCGCTGATCGGATGCTCTAACCTATAACTTGTCGGTGTCTCAGGCTCAACTATTTTCACAGTTTCGGTGTATTAAATCCCTAGTGTCACAATGGTTTCTTCATCGATGCTTTCCATCACTAGCTTGTTAGTGATTGAAAGATGAAACAACCAATGCATCGAAACCTCAAAGAAGAATGCTTCCGCAGTGTCGGAGGTTCCAACAACTGGTCTTCTCAGCATCAGAGATTGGAAGCTCTGTCTTCTAGCCTGCCGGCACCTTATATCGGAACGCTGCTACTATTTCAGAGGTGAAACGAACAAATTTTGTCGTTGTTGGAAGTCTTTTGATAAAGGAATCAGAGCATTAGTCCTCTACGTGCCGATGGAAAGTCTTGTTTTTTGCCGATGCACGTAACTGTTATTTGGAATTATTTTTGTGATTGATCAAAATCCTTGTCTATCGCCTCACCGACACTGCAGAGCTACTTAGATTTACCTCACCAATCTGTAGCCCTTAGTTCTTCCAATCACCGATGAGTCTGTATTGTCTCAGAACCTGTAGTCAGTCTGTCTCTCACCATTGTGGCTCCTTAGTGGAATATTGTGCCAACAATTAGTGTTTTCTAGTTCCGACATGTAGTCCTTAGTTCTTCTGATCATTGATGATTTCTATTGATTGATCGAAAGCCTTAGTCAGTTTTTTTCCTATCGTTGCGGCTCCTCAGTGAACTAGCTTGCCGATGGTTTATTTTTTTCAAGTTCTGAACTAATTTCATCGTTTTCGGAGGTCAATAGAAGTTTGAATCAGAGTTTTAGTTCTCTATGCAGTTGACACTGTGGAGATGCTTAGCTTTAACCTCGCCGATGATTTTTTGTTGATTGATCGGAGGCCTTGTCCGTTTGTCTTCCACCATTTCGGCTGCTTAGTGGACTATCTCATCGATACATAGCCCTTAATTCTTCTGATCACCTAAATGTTCATCTAATTGTGGAACCCATAGTAAGTCTGTCTTCCACTGTTTCAGCTCCTTAGTGGACTATCTCGCTGACGATTTACTGTTTTCAAGTTTCGAGGCCTTGTCAAGTAGTGGTTTCGATTTTTGATACTTGACTTTGGTGGCATTTAGTTCTTCATATCACCGACATTGCGGAACCTTTCAGCTTTGCCTCACCACTATGTTGTCTTTAATTCTTTCGATCGATGAAGAGTTCATCTGATCGCGGAAGTCGTAGTCTGTAAGTCTGTCGGTGGCTAATGAGATGTTTTTATCCTCGCCCAAGCCACCGAAGCTACAACTTTGTGAAATTTTTATCAACAATAGAGGCTTTCAAATTGTTAGTGACATTCATATCCCTCATTGCGTGAATTAAATTCTTCATACGAAAATAAATTATTTTGGGAGATAACAAATGTTGTGGTACATTCTGATCATTATCTATTCCATTCGATTCATGCACATTGCGCATTCATCCTGCTTGTAGAACTGTGTTTTGTTTTGGGTTGTTTTCCTGTTGTTACCATCCTCATCTATGCAAAGGTTCTGGATCTCCTTTGTTTGCTGAACAAATGAACAATGGATATCACTCGATTTTATGAGAAATAGTGGTCAGCTATGGTTTCCTCAATGTTGTTGTCTAATGGTCTCCTCTATCATAGAGTGAATAGAAGCCTATTTTTTGATGTTGAACTTGTGATTTGCTATGTGTTCATACTTTTCCTTGGTCTGAACTAGTTTGGAGTGGAATTGGGTTTGAACTAGCTTGATAAACCTATTGTAGGAAGGAACCTCACAAATAGATCTAGAGGGGTTGGTTTTCTTCTTTGCACACCCTGAACGACACTGGAATGGAATGCATAGCATGAGGGACTGTGTATCAGAGAAGGGGATGCTTCCTTGTGTTGGGTGTGTATATGTTTTAGGATCCAAGCCCGATCTAGTGCAGGTGTCCATAGCTTGGTGGTTGAGCTCACTATCTTAGTAGTTCAATATTTCCATCTCCTTTGTAGCCTGATAAACCCATCTGTTAGTTGGCTTGGCTGGTCCTTAATGTGAATGTTGGCTTGAATAGTTGTAGTCTGATAAACCCAGTAGTATATTGGCTTGTTTGTTTGGATCCTGATAAACCCAACTGTGTTGTCTTGGATGAGTTTTGTTGTATCCTTAGCTATGTGTGAGCCTGCTAGTGTTCCTTATTCCTTGTGGGAATCATGCCCAACTCGGGGGTGGCAGTGCTGCTAAGATATTGATGAGTGGACTAGCCTATGGTTGGGTGGAATGTTGCAGCAATGTAGCTGGTTGCAGGACAAGCTTCTTTCAAGAGAAGTATTTCTTTTGTGCAATCTCTGCAACTCTATCTTGTTTAATGAATTGTGATGAACATGTTGAATGCTTTGGCGAATGTATTTACTTCCGTTGTATAATTGCAATTGTATGCATTTGTGTATGTTAAATTTTAATGCATTTATAAGTTTCATTATGGGGCTTATATTGGTCGGATTGGTGATGGCCTAAATTATCAAATCGATCCAAGACTTCTACTAGCAAGTTGAATTTACATAGAAATATCCTTTTGCAACTTTCCTTTTTGCAACTTGCAGGATGCGGGATGTGGGATGCGGGATTCTGTAAATCTTGTTCTCTACAACTTTTCCTTCTGCACCTCTCCTTTTCACAAATTGCGGGATGCAGCTTTGCATATCTCTTTCCACAACTTCCCTTTCCCCAATGGTCTATTCCACATGCAAGATGTGGGATGCGAGATGCGGGATGTAGGATGCGTCTTCACAGATCTCTGATACTAGGAATTCTCAACCAGTGCTGACACTTCTTGTTCCTCTATAATTCAAAACACAACTACATAACAAAAGAATCACATCCACATATCCTTCCCTTGAATAGTCAAATTAATTAACACAACACATCATATACCTCAACTGTAGACCTGTTTATCTGTCCTCTGGAAAGTCCTTGAGATGATTCAATACCTGCAAGAAGGATCACAAGACAAATGAAAAGATGAGAGCATCATGACAATCAACTATCCATATTGATGATCACAGAATTCAATAATATTTAATCACAAACACAATAATCAAATATAGGAAAGGGAAATGTTTTTGTATTAATAACGGGTGAGAAGAAGTACAACCAAAAGCCTTGATGTTGACAGCCTCTGTCTCAACAAATGTCTACAAAATCCAATGGAGACCTCTCTAGCTATAAGCTACCTCTACTTTGCCTCTATCTAGACTTCAAACTAGCAGCATAAGGATGCTTTTTCTGGTCTCCCCCACTCTCCTCATAGAAGCTTCATTTATAGGCCAAAAATCTATAGGATGACTTGTCAAAAGGATAGAATAACATCCCTATAAGTGAGGGAGGGAAATTTCACCTCTCCCAGACATGGAGGAACTAATTACATGAAGGATTTTGTACAAAACCTTCTAGAAACTTCTTTTTTTCCCCTTTTAAGACCATCGGTTCTTTTAGGAAAACTAGACAGAGCGTCGACCTAGGTTTTTTCCCACTGCAAAGGGTCAACAACACTTCTTGCTCAACTGATGGAGGCATCGACGGTGATCTATGGAAAAGGTGAAAGAGTGCCATCCTTTTAGGTCAGGCAAAAAATGGTCAAGGTGATCCAGATCAGGATTTTTGGGAGGTTGGTAGGCAACAGGAAAGTCATCTAAAGGCTGACTAAGCAATGTGATATTTTCATGTGCAACAGAATTCCCCCCAAAGTATGAAGCTAGAAGAATGTGATAGGTGAAATGCTTTGCAAGTTTTCCATCTGACACAAAGGAAAAGAGAGATAGATTCATAAAAGACCAATAACTAACTCTTCTCCAATCATAGCTACGGACCCATACACTGCAGATCCATGATGATGACTATGTCATGGATACCAATAATACACTGTAGATCCATGATTGACTACTGTAAGAAATAGGTCATAGCTACAAGATATACAAAGTAGATCTATGCCTCTCATTTTTAGATATAGAACAAAGCCACCGAACATACAATGTGGATCCATGTCATGACTCTAAATGATCTCCAAACGCAACCTGAGTGTAGGCAATGATGATTATAAAGCCAAATCACTCAAGGTCTTCATCCCAATCTCTGAACGGTATGAATCTAACCATGTGATTACAATGTATTGATGTCAAACACAGTAGAAACCACTTGATTACCAGTCATTGATGTCAACTATTAACAGGTGCGAAGGAAATCACCATTGATGTCAATGATTCCCAAGGTGTCCTAGTACAAATCATCGAATGTGAATAAAGGACTTGAAGTTGAGCATTCGATGAGATATTTTAATCAATATCCAATGATGTAAACTCATGTTGAAAGCGAGGTAACCTACCATTGAGGAATGATGGCCCAAGGTATTGCTTAGGTTTCTAGGTCTAAATCCTAGATAGTGATCTGAAGTCGACAGGAATAGACCCTGTCACAGGAGGGCCATAATGATTCCCACATTAATGACATGAAACTAAGAATAAAAATTGATTTGGAATAATAGGACTGACTCAGACATGACTGAATTTTAAGGACAAGTAAGGTTATTGATGGATTATTTTTCTAACAGAGGTAGCCTTTGAACAATTGGGCAGCATGACACATGACTTGGAAGTATTGACCCATGAGAATAAAACCAGGTGTAATGCAATAAATATAACGAAGCATCCTTTTTATTGACTCAAAGGAGTTAGGTGACTCATAGAAATGGATCAACTCGAGGACAAACTGAAAACCCAAACTGTTCAGATATGCAAATGCAAATAGGTGCCATGTTCAAAGGTGGACTGTAGAGTACTTCCATATACACAAATGAAAACCATTCCCCTTTCCTGTAATTTTCCCACCCCGAAAGGTGAGTGCCCTTTTTTGTTTTTATGAGTCGAAAGAGGGTAAGAAACACTTGTCAGCTCATCAAGTGATGAGTCCATTCTCATATTTTTACGAACCTGAGAAAGGAGGGGTTCGTTCCCAAAATAGGGTCTTACATCATATGCTTTATGAGTCCGATGCAAGTAAAATCATCTGTCACTTCATGTTTAGAGAGTCTGAAATGACTAAGAAGACTCCAAAAAGGGTCCTTTTTCATATATAAGTCTAGTCGGTCCGAAAAAGAGATAACCTACCCCCGACTAGTCGACTGTTTAGATACTTTTACAAGTGGGAACGTAACAAATTCGCTTGGAAATATTTTTGTGTTTTGAAGAGATTGAAAAGAGCTTAAATATAACTCCCGAATGAGGTTCCTTTTTCATAAGCCACTTTTAATGAGTTTGAAAAAGCGAAAAAGTGGACTCGACACCTTTCTACTTGAATTTTAACGAGCATGTAAAAAGTGTATAAGGACGCTCGATACTTTTTTAGTTTTTCCCTAAGCCCCAAAAAGACAAAAATGGCTTGTATCGGAGCCAAAACCTAGCATTAACCCTAGAAAACTCAAAAAAGACCATTAGAAACCATTTTTCCAAAACTATAGAAAATATAAATAAAAATGTACTTTCACTTAAATAAATTGGGTTTCAAAATATATAACTTGGAATGGATTTTTGAAAATCTCAAATAATTTATAAATAGAAAGTCGGGTAAGAAATAGTTACCATTTCATTTTTACCATTTGTGAGCTTTGGAGAGTTGGTTTTTATTGGAAAGAGTTCCATTGGTGGTTTGTCAAGGATATTTCCACTCCATTGCTTCTTCGTTCACTGTGTAAGAGGTAAGTAATCAACTATTTTCCCTTCCATCTTCTACAAATGTCAAATTTTCTCCTTTCATGTTTAGACACACATCCCTAAAAACAATTTTATAATGATTTTGAAGCCAAGATAGAGGATAGATTTGCAATTTTCTATCAAAAATAGTGAAACTGACCATCATTGAGCAATTTCATTGGTGGGAAATAGGTTAAATTTTATTTTTGAAAGGTTTTCAACCATCAGGCAAAGTCCTCGATGACGCTCTGTCCAGCCGGGGCAAGCGTGTCGTACGGACCTTGTCCATGGTGGATAGGTGGGAAGTGTTCTAGGAGCTAAAGACATAGGCATCGATGGTGCTTTGTCGAAAAAAGATAGCAGCACCGCTGCATCCCTAAGGAAGAAAAATAAAACCCTAGAATGCTAAAAAGACCAAATTCATGCTCAAGATTTGCTTCAAAATATGTTGTTCTATTTTTAGCCATGCCATGTGTTCTAATCATGAAATTTGTATGTTGTAGGTGCATTATGGTCATCTATAAAGAAAGGGAGCATGATAATTCCGATATAATAGATTCTAATGATCCACCTACAATTGAAGCCTTAAGAAACTATGGACTGTTGAAGTACTTTCGTGTGCTTGGTATGAAAGCACACATCCGACTACTTGAGTATATCATTCATATGTGGGATTCCAATCAAGAAAATTTTGTTGTAGATGTCCACATATTTCCCATCGAGATAGAAGATATATAATTTTTTATCGGTCTATCTATGAGGGGGAGTCAGGA
Source organism: Pseudotsuga menziesii (assembly GCA_001517045.1). Taxonomy (NCBI): domain Eukaryota; kingdom Viridiplantae; phylum Streptophyta; class Pinopsida; order Pinales; family Pinaceae; genus Pseudotsuga; species Pseudotsuga menziesii. Next base: position 629,976 of record LPNX011042019.1, on the reverse strand, counting down.
AGTCTTATCTGGGGTTCGTGGAGGAGAAGGCTCCTTGGGTGACTTAATAGACCAGCATTGTGCATTGGGAACATAAGCTCAATCCGGGAAACTAAAGATTTTCTCCATAGTGAATCTCCCATTGAGGATTGTGGTATACACTATTGGTAAGGTGGCAGAAATGAGATCTTCCCACCTTACTACTCGGTCCATATGATATACGCTTTGCAGTGTATGGAGCCTACCATTTTTAACTGGTGCGAGAGCATGCTAGTATGTCTGAATAAGAAGTTGACCAAATGTAGGAGTGGAACATTGATTCAACATTTGATACCATAGGTAACTATCACAAGGATGGAGCTTGAAGATCCTATGATGTTAGCATGGGTTACAACTATGCCACACCTTGGCAGTGCAGCACCTAAAGTTAGCAACGAGGATGGATTCTTTCACTGGTTGAGAAACCAATTGCTTATGATAGAGGATTATGCCTATGATGGGGTAGATTTCTGTCATGATCCAGAGTTGGTTTTACCCGAGGGTGAGATGTGGGATGATCATGGTAAGTAAAGACACCATCTAAACAGTGTTTTTTGGAATTTTGTATTTTATTTCATTTTCATGGTTTATAACATTGAGATAACAAAAAGTGTTTTCGTGCAGACATTCGACCTACCTGTCCAATGGGGATGTGTCCTATTTCCAAGTGAGTAGGAACCAGAGACATGATGGTGTATCATTCCAAGGCTAAGGAGGAGGTTGGAGACATGGAGGAAAACCTACAGCATTTGACTGTGGGTATTCCTGATGTAGCCACAAACAAGGTACCTAGGTGTTATTAGTGCCACACCATGGGTGTTTCTGAACAGTTTTCCAGGCTACTCCACAGAGTGTCCCAGGCCATTGCATGCTATGATGCACATCAGGAGGATTAGTCTATTTTGATCTTACTTTTGTATATGTATTACTGAAAGCTTCGGAGCTTCATATTTTTCCCTATGTATTTATGAACTTTTTATGGTCCTGAAATTTTGAGGGCACTAAAATCTAGGGATGCTTTAGCCCATTTTTGTATCTCGATGTTACAGTTTATATATATATGACAGACTTTTATATTTATAGTTGTGTGTGTGACAAATGTGATGTGTGAGATTTTTAGCCACTTATGAATTTGCATGTTTTGATTTATGTTTCAAATGGACTTTCATGTACAATCAATATACCAATCCAAAACATAATTAGCTAAGGAATCTACCATTGCATTTAAATGTCTTGGAATGTGTTGATAAGTGACTTGCTCAAAAGACATCTCTAACAACCCGACTCTTCGAAAAGTATGAAGAATCAGGAGATTACGGATAGTGTAGACTCGATTAATTTGTTGGAAAACCAGCTCAGGGTCCAAGTAAACCCTAATTTCCCTTACATCATTAGCTAGGGATTCTGTCAACAATCTGACCATAGCTTGATACTATAACAGATTGTTGGTGGAGGGACCTAAGAGATGTTAGAAAACAGGACCATAGAGAAATAACATATATACAGTTAAATAAATAAACAAGATACAAAACACATTAAAGCATTACAGAGAGACACGGATATAACGTGGTTCACCCAAACGATGGGCTACGTCCACAAAGAAATTGCTAGTCCTTTTATTATAGTCCAAAAAGATGAAGGGATACACCCTGCAACAAAACCGTTGCACTTCCTCTTCACGCTCTCATAGTATCTCTTCCAATACAATACAATACCATACCATACCATACTCAGTCATTTTACAATGCTTTCTTTTATAGGGGAAATACAATGGGAAAATTCTAGGGTTTGCCCAATACCATGGGTCCACAATATTGTTGGCCAACACACTTTCCAAAAAAATTTCTCAGGGGCTCTGCCCTTGAACCCTAAGGCAGGGGGAATGAGTGTACAGTACACTTGGGTTACAAACATGACTAAATGATATCTCTAGGTCTAGAATATTAGGCTCCACAATGAACAATATCCCACTTGGAGACTGATCACAACAACTCCACCGCTACTGCACTTGCTAGACTATGCTCTGGACCTTGGACTTGGAAAATTTCTTATTTTCACCTTCATGCTTGAAGGCCAACAAAAACTGAGCAGGAACTCAGTTTCTCTCTAGTTACTCCCTTTGTCAACATGTCTGCAGGATTCTGGCTAATATGTATCTTTTCTAGTTTTAACAATTCTTCATCTAGAACAGATCTTATGAAGTGGTACTTGAGCTGTATATGTTTAGTCCTAGAATGAAAGGCTGAGTTATTTGCAAGATGAATGGAACTATGGCTGTCACTGTATAGCCTACTATTCTCCTGCTTCTTACCCAATTCTTCCATGAACCTCTGCAACCAAATCATCTCCTTACTAGCCTCTATAGTAGCAACATACTCTGCTTCCATTGTTGAAAGTGCAACAACCTGTTGCAGTTTTGAAATCCAACTTACTGTTGTTCCACCCATAGTAAACAGATACCCTGTGGTGCTCCTCCTACTATCTTTATCACCATCCATATCTACATCAACATATCCCTATAGAACAGTGTCTGAACCTCCAAAAAATAATGCATGAGAAGTGGTACCTCTCAAATACCTGAGAATCAACTATACTACTTTCCAATTCTCTTTACCTGGATTATTCATATACCTGCTCACAACTCCCACTGCATGTGCAATCTATGGTATTATAAACACCAAGGCATACATTAAGCTTCCAACTGCTGATGAATAGGGAAGCTTGGACATGTAATCTATCTCTTCTTGTGTCTCTGGACACATATCCTTGTTTAGTTTGAAATGGATAGCCAAAGGTGTACTAACTGGTTTTGCATTCTGCATTCTAAACCTCTGCAACACATTTTCTATGTACTCACCTTAAGACAATGTCAATTTGTGATTTTTCCTGTCTCTTGTTATTCTCATACCAAGGATTTGCTTTGCAACACCCAAATGCTTCATCACAAATGATTTAGCTAGTTTTCTTTTGAGCACATTTATATCCTGCATGTTAGACCCTGCAATAAGCATGTCATCCACATACAATAACAAGATAATATATCTCCCATTATCTAGCCTCTTGAAATAAACATAGTGGTCAGAATGACATCTATCATAACCTTGTTCTGTCGTAAACTTCTCAAATTTCAAATACCACTGCCTTGGAGCTTGCTTCAGGCCATACAAGCTCTTCTTCAACCTGCAAACGAAATTATCTTTCCCTTTGACCTCATACCATTGTGGGTAATGCATATAAATATCTTCCTCCAAATCCCCATGGAGAAAGGATGTTTTTACATCTAACTGTTCAAGATGCAAATCTTCTACCGCCACTATACTTAAAATAGTTCTAATTGAATCCATTTTAACAACAGGAGAAAATATTTCATCAAAGTATATACCTTTATTTTGTGTAAACCCCTTTACGATAACTCTAGCCTTGTATTTATTCTTGCCTCCATCTTCTTCCTTCAACCTATAAACCCATTTATTCTACAATGCCCTTTTTTTTGTAGGCAAATTAACCAGATCCCAAGTCTAGTTTCTTACCAATGAGTCCATATCCTCATCCATGCCTTGCTCCCACTTCTTTCTAGCTTCTACCTGCATTGCTTCTTCGTAACATTCTGGTTCACCAGAATCAGTCATCAATAAATAATACAGTGAAGGAGAGAATCATTCAGGGGGTCTACTTAACCTGGCAGACTTTCTTACAGTTGCAGGAGTTTTAGGTACCTACTGTTGCTCTTGATTTTTTGGTGCCTTTGGAACTTCATTTTCTTTGATTTCATCAAGCATTGTGTACTCTTTGTTTTCCTTTTCTTCTTTCTTTCCTTGCAACTGATCTTTGTACATGACCTTTTCATTGAATACTAGATCTCTACTCTTAATGATTTTGTGATTTTCAATATCCCATAAGCAATAACCAAAATCATCAACCCCGTATCCAATAAAGGTACATTTCTTGGATTTATCCTCAAGATTTGTTCTATAATCTTTATCAATATGGAAAAATGCTTCACAACCAAAAGTTCTCACAAATGAGTATTTTACGTGTTTACCTATCCATGCCTCCTCTAGGATGCCACCATCCAAAGTGCTTGAAGGCCCTCTATTTATTAAATAAACAACAATGTTTACAGCATCAACCCAAAACTGTAAGGGCAACCCTGCTTGAAATCTCATACACCTTGCACGCTCCATGATCGTTTTGTTCATCCTTTTTGACACACCATTTTCTTGTGGTGTTCCAGTGACTTTCTTCTCTCTGCGAATCCCATTGTGTGAACAATAACTGTCAAACTCCTTGCTGCATTACTCACCTCTATTATTAGATCTGAGACATTTCAACCTTTTTCCTGTCTCATTCTTAGCCAAATATTTAGACTTCTTAAAAGTATCAAACACGCCATATTTATGTCTAATGCAATAAACCCAAGTTTTTCTAGTTGCATCATCAATAAAAGTAACATAATAATGAGAGCCACCAAGATATTATACCTGAGATGGTCCCCATACATATGTAAGGACAAGCTCTAAATTTGCACTCTTCTTTTGTTTCCCAACCTTGAGAAATCTAACTCTCTTCTATTTTCCATAAACACAGTTCTCACAGAATTCCAAACTTACCTGCTTCAGATCTGGAAGCAGTTTCCTTGAGTGGAGAATCTGCATCCCCTTCTCACTCATGTGGCCAAGCCTATGATTCCACAGCGTCGCACCTGTTTCTGTGGAAGCTATAGAGATAGAATAATCAGTATTATGAGGACATAAATATAACATACCTACCCTATCTCCTTTTTCTATTACCAGTGATCCTTTAGTGATCTTCCAGCACGTTTCTTCAAATGTAGACAAACAACCGCTATCCCCTAGCTTCCCTGTTGAGATCAGATTTCTTTTCATAGCAAGAATGTGCCTTACATCCTTTAGCAGCCATTCACTTCAATTATTTAACTTAATCCGTACCTTACCCTTTCCAACAATTTTACATGGTTCATCATCCCCCAATAAAACATGTCCAAAATCACCTTGAAAATAATCATGAAAGAATTTCCTATGGGGTGTAGCATGACATGAAGCCCTTGAATCTAATACCCAATAATCACTAGTATTATCTAATGCAAGAATCAAAGCATCTTGTAACACATCACCTGCTACATTCACTTCCTGAGTAGTCTCTTGCTGCCTCTCACCTTTCTTCTTTGGAGCTCGACAGTCTCTCTTCAGATGTCCTTTCTTACCACAGTTCTAGCACTCTATTTTTCTGAATTTAGACTTGGATCTTCCCTTTTTAGACTTGCTGTGATTTCCTGGGCTCCTTCCTCTCTCGTTCTGTCTCCCTCTGCTCTCCATGGTTAATGCATTACCTAATGTCTCACCTGTGCTTTTTCTTTGCATTTCCTTTCTAAGAATAACACCAACAACATCATCAAACTTAAGAGTGTTTGAACTAGGGACAAAGTTACTTACATCCATGACAAAGCTATTCCAGCTTTCTGGTAATGAGCACAAGATTAGAAGAGCCCTAACCTCATCATCAAAGTTCACTTTTATAGAACTTAACTGATTGGTAAGTCTATTAAACTCATTTAAATGGTCAACAATAGATCCACCTTCCGAACATCTTCATATTAAATAAACGCTTCATTAAAAATACCTTGTTAGAAGCCGAGGGTTTTTCATAGAGCTTACTCAATGCACTCATCACACCCTTTGTTGTTTTTTCTTTCAAAATATTGAAGTCCACCGATGAATCCAGGCACAACCGTATTGTTCCTAGTGCCTTTCTGTCAAGAACCTCCCATTCTTCATCCTTCATATCCGCTGGCTATTTTTTTTCCACCCAACGGCAGGTACAGATCCTTTTGGTAAAGATAGTCCTCCATTTGCATATTCCATAACTGATAGTTTTGGCCATTAAATTTATCGACCCTTAACTTTCCTTCTTCCACCGCTGCTCCCACTCAAACCAGGAATCGTTCTTTCCTGTAAGTTTAGCAACCAAATAGACCTTTTGGATCTAATACCAATTGTTAGAAAACAGGACCGCAGAGCAATAACAGATATAGAGTTAAATCAATAAACAAGATACAAAACACATTAAAACATTACAGAGAGACATAGATATAATGTGGTTCACTCAAACGATGGGCTACATCCACAAAGAAATTGCCAGTCCTTTTATTACAGTCCAGAAAGATGAAGGGATACACCCTGCAGCAAAACCACTGCACTTCCTCTTCATGCTCTCACAGTCTCTCTTCCAATACAATACAATACCATACGATACCATACTCACTCGTTTTACCATGCTTTCTTTTATAGGGGAAATACAATGGGAAAATTCTAGGGTTAACCCAATACCATGGGTCTGCAATATTGTTGGACAATGCACATCCCAAAAAAAATTCTCAGGGGCTTCGCTCCGGAACCCTCGTTTCTCTGGGGAACTACTCTCGAACCCTTGTGTCTTGGGGGCATTTCCCCTGAACCCCAAGGTAGGGGGAATGAGTGTCCAGTACACCTAGGTTACAAACACGAATAAATAATATTTATGGATTTGGAATATTAGGCTCCATAACCAACAAGAGAATACCCCCTGAACTCACTAGCTCACTTGTAGGAGAGTACAGTACCCAAGCTGCAGATGCAAGGTTAAGCATATACAAATGAGCACCATCGGAAAAACCAATGAAGGAATCCATCTGTCCATGAGAAAAAAGATGTGGATAAGTAGGGTTTTATAAAAAACACACTCTAAATCAAACAAAAGACACACCTCTTAAATTCTAAGACACACAACAAACTATAAACAATATATACAAAGACCCTATGCTAGATTCCCCAGGCATAGTATATTTTGAGGTAGAGACCATTTCGAGGCTCTCCCAGTGGTATCTCATCATAATCAACCAAATCATATGCTCCTTTCTCTAAAACATGGCTAACAATGTAGGGTCCATGTCACATAGACTTGAATTTTCCTGCCCCCAGCTTGTCATGCTTCTGGTCATAGGTCAATACCAGATCTTCTTCATCAAGGGAACGAGATTGTACAGTCCTGTCATATTGAACTTTCATTCTTCGTTTGTGTTCCTCATTAGATAAGACATCATCACATCGAGTTTCATCAAGTTTATTTCGATACATGAATCTTTCTTCATCTATGGTAGTGTTGGGTAATAAGTCGATAGCCAGTTTTAAATAAGGGATCTCACATTCTATTGGGAGAGTAGATTCCAGCTCGTATACTAATTGGAAAGGTGTAAAACCAGTGGAATTTTTAATAATAGTCTTGTAGGCCCAGAGTGCAGAGAAAATCTGTAAATGCCAGTTTGACTTGGCCTTCCCTACCATCCATTGAAGCATTGTTTTTAATACTTTATTTATTGCTTCAACCTGACCATTAGCCTGTGGATAGTAGGGTGTAGAGTTATCATGTTGAAACTCTAATTTTATGCTAAGCTCTGCCATCATTTTATTTTTGAAATGTGATCCATGATCGGTCATGATGGCCCTAGGAATCCCAAATCTTGTAATAATATGGTTGAATAAGAAAAGTGCAGCAATTTTACCATCTTCGGTGTATGTGGGAATTTCCTCAGCCCATTTTGTAAAATAGTCAATAGCCACAATGATGTATCCATACCCCCTGATTGAGGTAGGTCTATAGTGCACGAAGTCTATGCCCCATTTTTCAAAAGGGTCAACTGCTACTATGGGATGGAGCGGAGCTGGATGTGTGCATTTCTTGGAAGTAAACATTTGACAAGGTGGGAATTTCTTGACCATTTCAATACAATCCTTGAAAATAGAAGGCCAGAAGTACCCAGTACGTAGGATTTTCTGGGCAGTAGCCAACCCAGAAAGATGACCACCACAAGCTCCAGCATGGAAATCATTAAGGATGATCTCATCCTCTTCGTGTGTAAGGCAACTACGTAGGATAGAATCAACACCACAATGGTATAGGGTATCATTCAAGATAAGGTAAATTTTAGCCTGGTGGAAAACACGACGACGTTCATCTCGGGAGGTAGTAGGCTGGTATTGTAAGGTTTGGAGGTACAAAATGATGTCTCCATACCATGGATCTGTCGTACTAATGAGAAACAGTGATTCATCGGGTAAGGAATAAGAGGGCTCTAGATTCTCAGTAGTACGAGGAAGGTCACAAATAAGCTCTGCAAAGAAAAGGGAATTCTTGGAAGTACTTTTGGGGAATTATAGGTCAAACTCCTTGAGGATCATGATCCAACATGAGTATTTTCCCCCAAGCACCTAACGTATTAGAACATAGTACATGGGGTTGGAATCCTTGCAAATAGTAGTGGTGTAGAGAAAAATATAGTGACGAAACTTCTAGACCACAATGACTGTGGCCAGAGCGATTTTCTCCACATGTGAGTATCAAGTTTCAAAGTCCAAAAGACTCTTACTGGCGTAATAAATCACATGTTCTTGGTCATGTTCATCTGTTTGAACAAGGACCATGCCTATGGTAAACAATGATGCAGCCAAATACAGGGAATAATCCTAAGCATAATTGGGTGGTTGCAACATAGGTGCATGGGTAAGTGCATGTTTAAGATTATCAAACGCTCACTGCGTGAAATCATCCCAAATTAAAGGAGTATCTTTCTTAAGAAACCTCATGAAACCATGTGTCCTCTCTGCATAATTACAGATGAAGCAACGTAGAAAGTTTTCCTTCCCTTGCAAACATTGGAGTTCACTAACATTAGTGGGAGCAGGCAGGGCCAAAATAGCCTCAATTTTCAAAGGATGGATATGGATTCCATCTTTAGAAACAATAAAACCAAGATGTTGGCTAGCTTCGACACAAAAAACACATTTATGGGGGTTTAGAGGAATGTTAAAATGATGACATCGAAGAAATACTTCTCTTAGATGATCGACATGGATATCCTGCTTCCTGGAATGGGAAGGTAGGTCATCTAGACAGGGTTCCAAAACATGTTTAATGTCTTGAAAAGAATATGACATGGCACGTTGGAATGTCGCGCCAACATTTTTTTAAACTGAAAGGTAGTTTACGATAAGAAAAAGTCCCCCAAGGGAAAATGAATGCCGTCTTATGTTGATCGAACAGGAGAATCTCAATCTAATTATAGCCGAAAAATCCATCCATAAAGGAAAAAATGATGCTTCCTATACAGTTATTGATTAATTGATCGATGTAGGGAGTGGGAAATTTGTCTTTTGGACAAGCTCGATTCAAGTCCCTAAAATCGATACAAACCCTAATAGTAACCTGATTTTTATCCATGGTGACAATGTTGGACACCCATTCAGTTAGTGGTACGAGGTAAATGAAACCAACTTTCAGAATTTTTTCAACTTCCTTTTTGATAGGGGCTTCTTTTTGAAGATGAATCTGTTGTAGTTTCTGGTGTACGGGCTTGGCATCAAGATAATTTTTTATTTTGTGGAAAACAATAGATGGATCAATACTAGGCATTTCTTCATATGTCCATGCGAGGACATCTCGAAATTCTTTGAAAAGAGTCATGTATGTTTGGATTTCTTCAGGGGAAAAGTTCTGTCCTATGGAAATGTTCTTGGAAACACCTAGTTTCATGGATATGTCAATGGGTATAGTTTTGGTAATGTTGCATAAATTCCCTTCAGAATTGACACTACGAGTGAGGATCAGATACTAAGGGTGGAGGACTATATCGGATAAAAACGTGGAGGCAAAGTGGTTTTCTACCATATGGAAAGGGGGAATGAAAGAAGATCTGTGATGATAATATTCCCAAGGAATCTCGTCTAATGACATAAATTCCATGATAGACTCGTCTGTAGGAAGTGTGTGTGAAAGATAATCTAGAGATGGGGAGGGGTGTTTGAGCCAATATGGCATGTGATAATGGTCTGAGGCCAACAAGAAATGATCATTGATGGAGGGATTGCTGGTAGCTTCAATTGAATTGAACATCTCTTAAAAAGGGGAAAAGGATGAGGATTCATTAGCAATTGCTTTTCCTTTGTCTGTACAAGAGCTAGAAATCATATTAATGGATGCAGTTTACGAAGCAAGAGGAGGGTCGAAGGAAGGAAAGACTCCAATAAGTGAATAATCTTTGATGAGGCCTAATCCGATGTCTTGATACTATGGGGCGTTTAAGAGTAGAATGATGTTTGCATCATTTGTAATGGCTCTAGGCATGATGAAGTCTAACTGGTCAATAGTAACAATATTTCCTTGGAATGGGAACTGGACGATCCAAAAAATGATTGATGCTACAACTTGCATATCATAAATCCAGTTGCGACCTAGGAGTAAGTTGTAATCCAAAGGAGCATCAAAAACTTCAATATGAATGGAGATTGACTTGCCCCCCAGTTCTACGTGGATGGCAGGTAGTAGTCCATAGGGTTGAAAGCCGCGACCATAAAAATCCTTAAGAGTGGTAGGTGAACGGTTGATCTCTTGAGATCCAATGGCTCTCCAGCAAGATAAAGACATAACTAATGTAGAGGGACCCTCTTCCAAAATGGTAGGATGGATAGTCTCTCCAGCAATATTTGTAGTGATCTGGAAATCCAACCGATGTGACAGTCTTGTTTTGAAATCATCCGGTTTGAAAGTGATGATATTACTATTCTCGGGATCCATAGCTACTAGGGCAGTGAGCAAATTTTTTCGTTGAGTTGGGCAGGTTTGAAGTACCTATAAAGCCGACATAGCACAAGGTGCCTAGGCCAAATATTCAACAATTTTATAGTATTGGGTGGCACAAGTGTTAGGATTAATTATGGACTTATGTAGAGTGCCCTTTGGTGGATGAAAAATTGCTTCAGGTATAGGTTTTTCAATATGAAGACCATTATTAGTAGGAGGTGTGGAAATTGAAGTTTTTTCAGATGGAATATCATCAGGTTTCTTTTCCGGAGGAGGGTCATAACTATGTGCTCTTGTATTCAAATTCACTGTTTCACTAGACATCATACAGACTTCATCAGTGGAAGAATAAGTTTCATTTAAGGACTTATGATCAATTAACTGTTGTTGGGAAGGGAAAGGATCTTTTAAAACTCCTGGGTGGGTGAGGCTTTTAAAAGTTTACCGACTTCCTCACGACGAGGAAATTCTTTTGTAAAATGATCACCTCCACAGATTAAACAAGGGTACTTCACCTTTCTCTTTCCTTTTGAATCATTATCTGTATTATATGTTTTATTTCCTTCCTATTGGTTGTCAGGTTTTTTAGATTTATTTTTTCCTTTTTTATTTCTGCCTGGAGATTCATTGGATTGAACCGTATTCACTTCAGTGGAAGCAACAGGAGAGGACGCAGTTTTTGTAGGTGGTGCTTATTGATTGGATGGGGTGGCGGATTGTTTCTTAGAGGATTTAGCCACTATTTGTGTCTAAACTGAACCAAGTATGCCATTAGCAGGTGGTTCCGTAGCAGGTCTGGAAGGGTCTGTAGTAGGCCGAGAAGCATAGGGAATCAGATCATACAAAGTACCCAACTAGGAATAAACCAAGTCAAGGTACTGAGCGCGACTAATAGATTGTTCTTTGGTAACAACACCTCCCATGCGCACATATATAGCTATGGGTGGAAGAAAATACTTTGTGAACCAGTCAGCCAAAAACTGATAAGGAATAGGAGCCTTAATCAGCATATGTCTTCTTCTCCATTCATGGATATGATTAGAGATATGGGTAGACGTAGTTTGTCAAGGTGAGGTCAATAGGTCTGTACTTGTTTCATACTGAATTGGTAACTAAAAGTGTGTCAAAAATTCCATAGCTAAAGCATTGAAATCCAAAAATGAATGGCATGGTAACTCAATGTACCATTTAGCTGCAATGTCGATGAGGGTTCTTTGGAAAAGGCATAGACGGATTGAACCGTCCATCAAATAATTGGATGAACACCAAAGATGAAAATTCATAACATGGTTTTTTGGGTCCTCACTAGGTTTACCATCGAATTTTGGGATATCGAAAGGTAGCTTGACTGGGATGGACGGCTAAGAGGGGTCATGATGAAATGGGTCATTTATCAATCTCGACAAATATGGAAAATATAAAGGGGCCAAAAATGGTAGTTGTTGATTTGGTTGTGGGTACTGGTAATATTGATAGGAAATTTGCTGACTAGTAGGAGCATATGTGGATTGATAGATGGGTATAGATGATTCCCCCAAAGCTTGTTGAAAAGGTTGTTAGTTTCTAGAATTTCCATGGGGAGGTGGCCCCCCGAGGGAGGGGGTCCTTCGGAAGGTGGTGGTGGTCCTCCTCCTCCTCCAGGTGGTGGTGGGGGACGACCTCCACTAAGTGGTGGTGGTGGTCCTCCTCCTCAATATGGTGGTGGTGATCCTCCTCTGCCAGGTGGTGGTGGTGGTCCTCTTTCACCAGGTGGTGGTGGAGGTCCACCGAATGGTCCACCAGGTCCTCCAAGTCCTCACGGTGGTCCTCCAGGGGGAGGTCCACCATATCCTCCAGCAGTATTCAAAAAATTCCCTCCATATGTTAGGCTATTTGACCAATTTGGTTGTCCCCAAGGGACGAAAGAATTTATGGGGTAAGGAATTCCAGGATAAACAGCTGCAAGCGGTGGTTGTTGATAAACTTGATTAACCACAGGCTGTTGAGTTCTTGGATAAGTATATCCCCAAGAAGCCATATTGTTGACAGGTTGTGACCCTAAGAGTTGTCCTGTACTAGATGGGGGGGGGACAACATGTGTATTGGTGGGGGGTATAACCAATGCAGGTTGTGGTACAACTGCAACTTGTCCTAAACTAAACATATTTCCACTGATAGGTAGTGTAACTCATGCCAGGGTTTGCCCCTTGGCATGAGAGTTTACTGACATGGCTTGATTTGAGGATTTCCCCCCAACCATGATAGGTATGGAAGGTCTAGTGATAGGTCCAGGATGTGACACTATAGGGTTGTGGTTTAGACCTGGATTACCTTGAAATGGAATTTCTTCAATAGGTCCTAACTCTTGAGCTAGTGAATGATATCCTTCAAGCCATGGGTTGCGAGAATTCTCACCATAAGTTGGGTGGCCATCAGAAGAAGGTTTAATTTCAGCTTCAGGCCAAGGGTCTGTATTATGGGGTAATCGTGTCGGTAAAGTTTCATAATGGGACACAGGTGTAGGAATAATTCTTTCTATTCTCTCTAAAAAGTTACGAGCTCAATCGAGAGATGCATTAATTCTTCTCTGTTCCTCCTCTCCCAAGGGAGGATTTCTTGGTGAAGGTCTAATAACCCTGAATTCAGCAATGGCTTGGGCCATAGAAGTCCTCCAGAAAGGAGCATCCGAACCATAATATGGTGGGGTAGAAGCATCGCCATGGCCTTCCAATGGCGGATGCAGAGAAGCATTGGTTGTAGGAGGCAATTGGACTAAAGGATTCATGTAAACAGTGAAATCTTCTCTAGGTAGAGTAAGTTCCATACGATTCTCAGCCGAAGCTAGTATCTCCATGGCTACCTCTTCTTCCTCTTCCACGGCTAGAGGAGATTTAGGAGGTAAACCCTGCAACCTACGGGATTGACGCTGCGCAAGCTGCTCATCCATCGTGGTGGATGGAAGTCTTCTAACCTAGTTCAAAGAAAAAATCACACAAAAACACCTACACATAGCTATAGGTGACAAACAGTCTTAAATGATAGGAGGGATTCAAAGTCTAGTTTCTCACCAAGATTATCAAGACTTTACAAGATTCTCCTGTAAATCCAAGACAACTAAGAGGTTAACTCAGTTTGGATAGGGTATTTTACTGGGGTCTCCCGATATACGCAAGGTACATGGGAGCTCAAATCGGTAGTAGTATTATCTAATGCACAACCGTTCACAAGGGGCCTTCCTATATACAATCAAGTATGTGAAATAACCTTTCTATATACCTCAAGGGTATGTGAAATACCATTTCTATATACTGATGGTACGTGGAAGGACTGTGCGTCCCGAGATGTAGTGCTAACAAATAATGATATCTCCTAGGCTTAACAACGCCTAAACACATCTCTAGCCTATCACTCAACTTTGTATACAAATTTTAACCTAAAGATACCGTTGATTTTATCTTGATGATTAGGGGAATGTTTGTGGAAATGTAGCCTCCAATAATGCAGATTAATTCTATATGCAACAAAAAACACTTCTTTGACTTTTGATGAAAATTATTTAGGGTAAGGAGAAAATTTTCTCTTTTTCTTTTTTCAAGAACCTTAAAATAATGCCATTTCAACAAGACAAGATTGAATTGAGAAATGCAAGAAAATGAAGATTTTTCAAACACAAAAATTTTTCAACAAGCACTCAAAAGATATTTGAAAATTTTGACAAAGAAACTAAGCCTCTAGTGTGCATGAAAACTATCTTTGCTACAATGTCAAAAAAATCTATTTCTTCTAGTCTATTTATGCAGAAAAATGACAACTTCTAAAGCATAAACAAGAAGAAACTAAAATGGTTATTTTTTGTATTTTTCTGAAAAATATGAGGCACTCAAAGTAGTCTAAAATGAACTAGTTTAAAAGAGGATATGATTTTCTTTTCAAAAGTAAAAGTTTCCAGATATTTCGTTGAAACCAAAATTGAAACTATCTACCATTTTCCCCTATAAAAAATATCAAGCCTTTGGAACTGAGCTCAAAAGAGAATCAGGTTCACAAAGTACTCTCAAACAGTAGGCAGATGCAAAGAACACAACAAAATCTCAGAGAAGCAGGCAAACCATACAAACTTTTCAGAAAGATAAAATTTTTCCAAATAGACAAAGACAAATCTTACAAGTAGTTTTTGAAGCCTACCTCACAAGTCAAATCGGCATGATAGTAACTCAGGATTTAGGTGCGTACGTTGCTCTTTCAATTGAAAGGAAAAGCGCCATGGAAGGAAGGATGGTGCTCTGTCAACTGAAGGGAGAGGTACCGTGGATGGAAACGATCGCTCTGTTAGTCAAGGGGAAAGGCGCCCTGAATGAAAATTGACGCTCTGTCATCCACAGAGAGGCATGTCGTCTAGACATTGTACTAAAAAAATTAGAAATGCAGGAGAAATAGAAACATCTCAGTTGAACTCAAAATAGTAAGAAAAAAAAATTACCTAGAGAATAGTAAAAACTATAATCCATAACTGACGCAAATTATCATAGATAAAATGAAAGGAGTAGCTTACCTTGTAGACTGAAACAACAAAGAGTAGAGAGAAAAAATTCACCAATGGAATGGTTACCAAAGCGTTGTAGATCTAACTGGATCTGCACTAGATCTGACTGGATCTTACGCATATCTAATCGATTCACCTTCTCAGTGGAGTTGCCAATTTTGTTACTAGGAATTCTCAACCAGTGCTAACATTTCTTGTTCTTCTGTAATGCAAAACACAACTACAGAACAAAATAATCAGAGACACATATCCTTCCCTTGAATAGTCAAATTAATTATCATAACACATCATATACCTCAACCGTAGACCTGTTTATCTGTCCTCCGAAAATTCCTTGAGATGATTCAATACCTGCAAGAAGGATCACAAGACAAACAAAAATATGAGAGCATCATAACAATAAACTATCCATATTGATGATCAAGGAATTCAATAATATTTAATCACAAACACAATAATCAAATATAGGAAAGGGAAATGTTTTTGTATTAAGAAGGGGTGAGAAGAAGTACAACCAAAAGCCTTGATGTTGACAGCTTCTGTCTCAAAAAACGTCTACAAACTCCAATGAAGACCTCTCTAGATATAGGCTACCTCTACTTTTTCTCTATCCAAACTTCAAACTAGTAGCATAAGGATGCTTTTTCTGGTCTCCCACACTCTCCTCATAAAAGCTTCAGTTATAGGCCAAAAATCTATAGGATGACTTAACAAAAGGATATAATAAGATCCCTATAGGTGAGGGAGTAGAATTCCACCTCTCCCAGACATGCAGGAACTAATTGCATGAAGGATTCCATACGGAACCTTATAGAAATTTCCTTTTTTCCCCTTTCAAGACCATCGATGCTTTTAGGAAAACTAGACAGAGCACCGACCTAGGGTTTTTCCCATTGCAAAGGGTTAACGACGCTTCTTCCTCAACTAATGGAGGCATCGATGGTGCTCTATGGAAAAGGTTAAAGAGTGTCGTCCCTTCTAGGTCAGGGAAAAAAATTGTCAAGGTGATCTAGATCAGGCCTTTTGGGAGGTTGGTAGGAAACAAGAAATCCATATGAAGGATGACTAAGCAATGTTCTCCACATTTTTTCCTTCCACACCTCTCCTTTCTACAACTTCCAGGATGTGGCTTTGCAGATCTCTTTCTGCAACTTTCCTTTCCACAATGGCCTATTCTGCATGCAAGATGTGGGATGCAGGATGCGTCTTCGCAGATCTCTTTCTGCAACTTTCCTTTTTGCAACGGTCTATTCTGCATGCATGATGTGAGATGCGGGATGTGGGATGCAAGATGCAGGACCATAATTTCCATATTTTCCTGATTCCACAAACTCAATCTTTCTCAACGATTGATTCTTGCGGGTTGATTCTTAGCCATTGATCTCTTCCTAGATGCGGAAAAAATTGTGACCGTCATGTTTCGTCAGGATTTTTCCCCGTCATTCGATCTCCTTTGAGATTGTCGAATTGATCAATGGTGGATGGGAGGGGATGTGAAAGTGTTGTATCAGAACATGAATGTTGAGGAGTGTTTCACAGCCATGCCCTATGTTTCAAAGAATGACAAAGGTTCCATGCGAAATTTTTAATTCCGCATGATAATCAGGGTATGGGTACATGACACCAATAAAAACAAGAAATTTGAGCACCATGAGGTGACAGGACTTCTTGAGGCTGCAAATTGGTCAGACTACCCCTAAGGGAAATAGGGCGATGATGGTATGGAATAGGATTCTACTTCAATCTAGGGAAATAACTCACCTCCAGTTGGCACTTCAATCCTAAGCCTAGCAACAGAGAAGATCACACCATTGGCTAGGCTTAGGATTGAATACAAAAGGGATTTATTTGATGTCATGGAAACAAAGGAGGAGGACATAGCCAACAAACCAAAAAGGCATAAGTTGGAAGAGGCAGGCCGTCTAGTATAGGAAGCTGGTGGGAAAGGAAATAAGAAACAAGTAAAGGTCAAAGGCACGGCCTTTGACATTTAAGAATATGAATTTTCCTAGATACTTGAAGGCTCAACAAATAGATATAGGTCCAAGACTGAGTTATTCGACAAATACAAGGAAAATGAAGACATCACCATGAATGAATCTATTAAATTGTATTCATAGGTGAGAAAGGTGTGTTCCCGGGAAGTATCTCTGGTTTCTATCAAAGATCACAAGCATAATACATTAAATATATCCATAGCTTCTAGGAACAAAGTGGCTGAAATGAAGATCAACTTGGATGATATCCCTGTACCAGATATGATTCACCTCCATAAGGAGACAGGGAACATTATCCATAATGATTTTCTGAAGTCAAACCTCCATATATCTAGGCTACAATCTAGTAAGAGTACGGTTGAAAATCAATCGAGACAGGAGAAGGTAGAGAACATGGCCCACCAGGCTAAGATCAAGAAGCTGTAAACAAACTGGTTGTTGGATGAAAACAAAGCTGATAAAGGGGTCACCACACAAAATATGTTAAATGAAAATGAAAATACCATTCATCTGCTAAATAAAAATATGAATATTCCACCTACTCAGTTGATCCAAGCTTCAAAGCTATTAGATATTGAAAAGGAGAAAGAGAGCTTGAATGGTAAGCTTATAGACTTCTAGGCCCAACTACTGAAATTCATAGAGAAAGAGAAGTAATGGTAGAAGAATATGACCCTCATAGTGGAGAGTGAGAAGGACCTCAAATCCAAATCAGAGGAGTTGGAAAGGAAGTTGTAGGAAAGAGAGAGAGAGCTATAGGAGAAACAAAAAGAGCTTGAGAAGGGATTCATTCCTCCCATCAGTGAACCTGGAAAAATATCCATCATTCAAGCCCTTGCACAAGTAAGTCTAAAGGAATTGGAGCTGACAGAGTTGAAGCACCAGAAAAAGAATTTGTAGGGATTGGCATTGGAGAGAGAACGTGAAAGGAAGATCTGGGAAGCAAAGTGTGCAGAATTGTAGGGTAAAAATGAGAAATTGGTAAAGCAGTTTACATAGCAACTGCCTATTCAAGGGGCTAAACATATCATATGGGATGCACTCATATGAGAGGCTACCACATTGAGGCCCTACCTAGATTACATATTGGACAAGGAAAAGGATATACATGAATCCAAGCAGAGTATTAAAGAAGTAAGGGAAAGACAAAATAAAAATCATGTTGATTATGCCAAAAATTCCATAGAATTTATCAATGGATTGACAGAATAAGAGCTCGAAGCAACCCACATAATGAACATGATTTCTATCGACACTTGGGAAAGGAATGTGGTAAACCATCACCACCACTTATATACCATTCCATCCAAAATTGGTATCATGGTGCATGAAGTCAAATATTTCATAGAAATGTTTGATCCATTAGTGAATATGGGGCTACCATTCTTTTGGGAAGAGAAGGGTGGCATGTTGTCACAAAAATAATATCATGAGAATCTGATCCAATGTAGGTTAGGCCACTGCAAATTCCTGTATATGTTGTTGTCCCTAGCAAGAAAGACCATTGTTGACAAATTGGAAGATGAATTCGAGTTGGTGTTCACTTTGAGAGCCACATGTGTGAAATTGTCATATTTTTCTTATAGGGACCACATGGAGCTGCAAGTGTTGGCAAATGAGGTTTTCACTCTAGATTCACCAACAAAAGATCAGTGGAAAGCGGTCAAAATTTTTGAAAGTTCCAAATAGACACTGCATGCCAAAGTATGATGAGGATCAAAGGGGTAGTTGTATGAGAACAAGTGTTGCAATGAAGAAAACCTCCGTCACCTCTATTTTTTAGGAACAATTCAAGGCTGAGTCAACATGAGGCCATTAGAGGTGCTCTGAACCGTCATTTTCCACAAGTGATCTTGAGTCTGATATTCCTTGTTTGTTGTTTTGATCGAGCATGCGCATTATCACATACTTTCCCAATTTGTGTTAAAATCGTGGTGAATCTACCACCTCAACGCTTTTAGGATTTAGTATGATTATTTGATTTGATCCCCATTTTGCAACTAATTTTGTATACCTCGTTTCGAGATACACCTCGAGGGTAAATGACACTATATATGTAGTCTCCATACATGAGAAAAGGGTTGGAAAATTTCATTCAAAATCATTCTATGCTTGGTTTAATGGCTCTATAATTTTCTTAAAAGTATTAATGAAAAGAATTTACTGAGTTTTTTGAGATTCTTTTGCACCTAGAAAATCCACAGTTGTTTGATGACCCTTCAGCAAGCCTGGGTTGAGATTCCCCTAGGGAATTTTTTTCCATCATCACTGAGACCAATGCTTTTCCTCAGTTGTGATAGAGAGTCGACGGTGCACTCTCCAGTGGGGAAAAGAACATCGATGCCTTTTTGTTTATTGACACTAAGTGCTGACGACGCTCTTCCCCTGTGAGAAAGAAGCGCCAAATCTTTTTCACCTTATTCTAAGTGAGCAGGTGGACCTAAAACTTGAAAAAATAAAGTTCTAGAAGCTTCCTTGTGAAATCCTCCTTGGAGTTGGTCTCTACTAGCTAGGGAGAGGTGGGATTCACCCTCCTTGCTTATTGGGATCACCTCCTATCAATTTCATAAGTGAACCTCATCATACTTGGCCTATAAAGGAAGCCTTCATGGAGTGAGTGAAGGAGGAAAAAAGAAAGCACCCTTATGCTGTTGGACTGATATCTGGTTTAGAGGCAAGTTTGAGTGAGTCTTAGTGTCAAGAGATTGTTGTGAGTGTGAAGGATTGTAGATCTACTGTGGAATATAAAGCTAACAACATCAAGGCTTTATGGTTGTAACTTTACCCTATTTTATTCATTAATAAAAAAGTGTTCCCATTTCCTGTATATAGTTTGTGCTAATATCAATTAAATGTTGCTAGATTCCCTGATCACTAACATCGATGGTTTATTTGTCATGATGCTCTCACTTTGTGGTTTTGTCTTTTGATCTCTCTTTGTAGGTACTGAAGATTGCAAGAAGGAATTTGGAACAAGGAAAAAAATCACTTAGATCCAAGGTATGAGATTGATTTCATGTTGATTAAATTAGCTATCTAGGGAAAGGATATGATTATGTGTTTATTTTTTTCTATGCTTGTATCATACAGGGTAGAGGAATAAGCGGTGTCCACATAGGTTGCAGAATTCCTTGAATCAAAATTGGTGACCATACTAGGGACAACTTAATCCATTCATATCTGGGGAAGATCTGGTCAGATCTACAGTAGATCCAGTCAAATCTACGATTGTTGGTAACTTTATCACTTATGAAGTTTACATTATTCATTAGCTCATTTCAGTGGATAAGGTGAGTGATCCATCTTGTTACTCTTTCAATTTCCTCTTTTGGAAGTTGTTTTTACTTCTAGTAGTCCTTCTCATTCCACTTTTTGGTTCCTTTTGTATATCTTTAATTTTTTCCTTCATAGATCAACTGGCGCAATTAGCCTGATCTAATAGAGCATCGTTACCCCATTGGCACCTCTTGCCTCTCAATAGTAAGTTCCGTCAGTTCATTCCTACAGTTTACACAGAGCGCCACTGACACCCTGTTGCAGTTTACAAAAAGCGTTGGTCCCCTTACAGTGCTCTAGTGCAACCCTCTGTTGTGTGCCGAGGTAGGTTTCTATTTTGCTTGCAATTTTGATTTTTTTATATTTTTCTTTCTCTAAAACTTTTTAGTGTGTTTTTCTTGAATGCTTGATTTTTGAGTCTGGTGGTTTTGACATTCTGATTACCACTTGTTGAGCTTAGTTGCAAACATTTATTCTCTCTTTTAGTGAAGGAATTATGGTGAAAAGGAATTGTGTGAAAGCTCGGTTTTGGATTTTTTATTAGTGTGGTCCATTCTATGAAAGGTTTATGTTGAAAAAATTTGTATTCTCTCTTAAATCAGTTTGTTTTAGCTGGTTCATGTTCTTTATGTTTTTAGAATTACATTAAAAATACAATAACAAGCTAGTTTCCTTGTCTTATTAATATAATTGCTTAGGGAAAGCTTGTTCTTAGCTTGCATAAGTGTGTAGACAAGTAGATATTTTTGGTGTCATTGATAAAATTTGATTTTTATAAACATTAGAGGCTTCATTTTATTTTCCTAATTCAAAGAATTAGAGTTCTTATTGGTGAAATTTTTTATGTTTGAATAATTCTTTGAAGAATTGCTTGTTAGGTCTTGTATTGAGTTGGTGAAAGTAGAATTGAATTTGTTTGTTTTTTAAAGAAAAATAAATGGTATCTTCCCTACTCTAGATAGTTCTCATTGAAGAAAAAGAAGTTGCATCACATATAGGTTATAATTTGCATTTTAAAATACACCTCACAAACATTCACTAACCATTCAGATAAAATAAATTGTAGCTTTAGGCTAAAGTTTTTAGTAATTTGAGTGATAGGATAGAGACGTGTTCCGGCATATTAAAACATAGGAGTTGTTGTTTCATGCCTGCACTACATACCAAGGTCTGTGTAGTTCCTCCATATACCATCGGTATATAGAATGACCTTTCACGTACCCTGGAGGTATATCGAAATGTACTTCACGTACTCGATTGTATATCGCAGGGACCCTTTCGAATAGTTATGCATTAGACAACACTAACATGTACTTGAGCTCCCATGTACCTTTTGTATATCAGTATACCATTCTAGGATTCCTAAACCATTTGAGAAAATCCCTTTGGCCACCTTGTTGGAGAAATACATCGAGAACATCACTCGGGGAGTTACTACGCATGTGCCATTCAGGTAATCGGGTGTTCAAGCAAGGGTACGGTCCCAATCATCCTTGTCGCATTTCACTGTTGGACCCTGTGGTATATTGCAAGTTGCGACAACTTGAAAATCCTAGTGAAATACCGGCTATATTCATCCCATCCTGTCATTTAAGTTTTCATGTAGCCTTAGCTTGCGTGGGTTTTTTTGTGTGTGTTTTATTCCTTTTTGAAACCTAGAGTAGACAATATCAGCCACCACCCTGGATGACCAACTTGCGAGGAGTTCTCATAGGTTGCAGGGTTTACCACCCAACTATCCTCCAGCTGTGGGGTAATATGAAGGTGAAACCATGGAACGAATAGCTTCTGCTGATGCTCATATAGAAAATACTTCAGCTACTAAAACTAGAAAATATTTCCCGGTTTATGATAATCCTTTGGTCCAACTACCTCCTGCGGCTGACCCACCTTTCGCTTTCTGATGGAGGGTCAAGCCGGATCATCCAAATAGGAATTCAATCACCCACCTAGTGAATCCATAGAAGTAGAATATGGTCCAAATGATCCTTTCTGGAGAACCTCCATAGGATAGTTCATTGCTGATTATGGAACTACTACAACTAAATCGGAGCCATATGTACTTTCGCCTTTAAGAAAACTCCTTCACAATGCATCGTCGAATGGATATTTTTTTCCAAGATCTATTGAGAATTTGTCAAATCACAGAAAGGTTGAGGAGGAGAAGTATATATCCTCTTCCAATTCCTTCAAGAACCACTCCACCTGGGTATCATTCCCTGTCACCACCTCAAGTAGCTCTTCTCCCAGAATCACCGACCTAAAATTTGGTTACTCAAAATCCAATTCACACCCCCACTCCTAGTCAAAATATAGTTCAAACCCATACTCCCAGTCAAAATTCCCCATATGTTTCGACTCCTCCGATAGTTTCTACACCTGGGGGGAATTCCCTAGTACAAGTTACACCATATACCGGAGAGCCCATTTCTAGTATGGGGTAAAACTTACCAATGGGACCACCAGCAGTGAACATTCCTCCTCCTAATACCACTACGGTTGTACCTCCTACCAACATGGAGGATCCTCATGGGTTTGACCCAGCATTACTCTTCTTTCTTGGGGATATACTTATCCTAGGAATCAACCACATATGGTTCACTAAACTTATCAACAAACATCATCGGCGGTAGTTTATCCAAGAGTTCCTTACCATCGAAATGTGTTCGTCCCTTGGGGACAACCGAATTGATCTAATGTCCCATATTATAGAGGATCTTTTGTAAACAATGCTAGAGGGTTTGGTGGTCCACCCGGAGGCCCACCATTTGGAGGACCCCTGTAGAAGGAGCAAGTCGACGAAGTCAACTTGAATGAAGACCGACTTAGTCAATTAGTTGACTAAGTCAATGGGCCGACTTAGTCGATCAGCCGACTAAGTTGGTTGGCCGACTAACTAGAAAGATTAGGTTGGCTAACTAAAAGTCGTGTCGGTTCACCGAACCGACAGGTAGTTATTTTGTAACTGTCTATACATTGTATATATTAGGCTGTTGAGCCAAATGAGAACTCAGTTCAGTTCTCTACCTTGTATGAACTCATTGCATTAATATAATCTGTTATCCTATCTGTTCTTGTCTCTTGTCTCTGAATTATAGTTATGTTTAGTATGTATTAGTGGTAACCTTATGTGATCTGTGAGATTACAACATTGGTTCCGTTGCTGGTAGTACATGTCTAAAATATATGCTCACATATGATACCAGAGCAGGAGATCAAGGACTGGTGGGACCGTAAAGTTGTGAACTACTTGCAAAATTACGTAAGAAGAAACAGATTAACAGTATTTGAAGCTAAAGCAATATTTTTCACAGAGACACATGAAAAATTCATCGAATTAGTACAACAACTGTTGAAGCAGCTTGTATATGAGAAAGCCAGACACGACTAAAGAACAGCAGTTGCTAGATAAACTGTTCTGTGGAGGTCGAACAAATTTGTCGGAGTGGTTCGAGCAAATCGCTGATGACTTCTGTGAGGAGCAAGCAGTCGAAGACCGAACATTAGTGGAAACTGTCAAAGCGAAATTCTACACAAGATTTCACCGAACAATTCTTGTGCTCCTTACTGACCTTGCTATTCAAATTCTTGATAGAGAACGGAGCAGGACACATCATCGAACCTAGACCACCACTATGCGAACAGCCACCAAACACCAACTGGGCGGAGCAGTTGAGGAAGTGGGAGAAATTTATTGCAAAAAGGGAGTGGGAATACTTCCTGAGCAAGTGATTCAAACTATCTAGGATTTCTAAAAGCGTCGGGTAGGCTATGGGGGGGTATCTGGTCATGTGTCGAAGGTAGAGTATAGTGGATCCTAGTCGACCTAAAGAGGATAGCCGTCACCAATGATGAAAAGTCGACCGAAGAGGACCCAACGAAATAGTATTGTATGAAAGTATGTCGGACATTTAGAAACAAGAAAGGGATGAAAGACAGCAGAGAATGGAATCAAGACGTGAAAGATATGACGGGTTGCACAGAGAACGAAACCCTAGGGAGACCGACCGTGAAGAGAATCCGCCAGGGTCAGGTCATGACCGACAGGAAGAGGGCGTAGAACAAGAGGTGTCCCATACGGAGGAAGAAGTATGGATAGAGAAGCCATAAACTCTCCAATTAATAGCTCCCGGTGAAGGAACGACCCTTTCCCCATTAAATCCACATACCAGAATATAGACTATTGTCGAAGACGACCTCCGACTAAGAGCTGGTGACTATAGTATCTGGAGTCGACTAGGTGACGACACATACACCGGATGACATCTTGTCGTACACTGACCATTCAAAGGGAACTGGGTGATGATTCAAGCGGCACCCTCTCTCCAAAGTATCCACTTGCTCTTCCCGACACATGAAGGATCACCCCCCCTGCCAAGTACAGCTTTTGAAGAAATTGAACAAGCAGACCTACGCACACAAAGTTGCAGTGGACCATCAAAATTAGAAATCCACAACAACCCATTGTATGTCGAAGACGAATTGACCACCGATGGAGGCACAAGTTCCATCGACTAAAATTCCGCAGTAACGACCACATCAACAGCCCCACCACTTTCACCACCACCCACACCTTCGACCCTGCTGACTTCTGAGAGAAGTGAAAGTGATTCAGACATGGGTCATGGATCAGCTCACATTCCTCTCTATTTGGGAGATGAAGACCCCAGATGACATTGGTTCGTCTGTGAGTCGACCTGGGAAGCAAACCAGGTGACGGATGAAGACCAACAGATGGCTCAATTCATGGGAGCCTTACAGAAAAGGGCCTTGACATGGTACATGACCTTTTCGGAAAGGAATCCCAGAGCAACAAAAGCTGAGATTAAAGCATAGTTCTTATCATTTTTCAAGGACCCAGACGCTAAGCACCTGGCCGCCAAAAAGCTTAAAACAACGCAACAAAAGCCAGGGGAGACTGTCCGCGACTACGAAAAATGTTGGAAGGACCTATTAAGCCAACTAGATTATGTTATTGATGAACAACTACTAATTCAATGGTTCCTTGCAGGATTATCACTGAAAGTACACCGACATATCAGTCTGGAAATGTTCAAGACATATGAATATGCGCTGACCAAATCTCTGCAGGTGGAAATGGACGAAGATATACCTGCGTATCTGACGAACCACAGGTTAGAAGAACAGCTCGAAAATGTGCAAAAGTCTTTGAAAGAACTGACCCTCAAGAATCAAGAAATCTGGTGTACTAAATGTTCCATGGCCGGACACTCGAAAGATAATTGTTGACATGAATACAGTCGACAAGATGTCCGCTTTGTGCAAACTAAAGCATTTTGTGACATTTTCTAGGAGCACGGAGATCATTCTACGAAAAAATGTCCGTTTAACATGAAGAACGCAAAATATTCCTGGTGCACCATCTGTGAGACAAAAAGTCACAACACGGCCGACTGTCAATTAAACTTGAAAAAACCGACAGAATTATCAGGCAGTCTACCAGACGAATGCAGTAGCGCAAAACAATGAGCAAAATAGTACCAATGACCAGAACGGGCAAAGATACGAAGGCCGACGATATGAGTGACGGTACGACAATCGACGACAAGGGTTTGGTGGAAGAGGTCGATTCATTGGGAATTGCGACATACGATCGCGTCGATCTACCCAGTGCTTTATATGTCATAAAGAAGGGCACCGATACGCCAACTGTCCATACAAGGACAAGACTGATCTGAAATTCTGTAACCATTGTGGAGTAGGTGATCACTCTCTGGAGGATTGTCCTACCATGTTAGAGAAAATCAATAATAAGAAAAATGTTAATGTCTTGTCTTGTGTACACAAGCATGATGTGCTAACTACTAAGAATCTACATATCGTTACTCGACAAGGCACAAAAATAGGCCCTGATAATCCTCAAATTAGTAAAATTAAAACCACAAATGGTTATCCGGATCCTATGAAAGCAAAACAAGCATATCAAGAAGCCACCCACATATTCCATGACATTGCACAACAAGAAGACATTATTAACAGTCGACTTAGCATGACACAGCAATTAACCCATCTCATTCAAAATGACAAATCTGTAGCCCAGTTCATTGATTTATTACATGAAATAAAAAGTACTAATCCCGAAAAACAAACTAAGAACATTTGCAACCTAAATCAAAAAGACAAAAACGATGTCGACCCACTTGTCGACCTGGAAATCGAAGGTTATCACGTCCGACAAGTCGTTCTTGATTTCGGATCTCAGGTAAATATCACAACCAGGGATACATGGGAAAAGATGGGAAGACCTCGACTCTATGAATCAGGTAATTACCTAAAACTCACCGACCAGGGTCTCATTGAACCCATTGGTGTTTGGAAAGATGTCGACACGACAATCAAAGGAATTTCAACTAAGGTTGATTTTGAAATCATCAACCCAAGAGAAGGATCTAGCTCCTTCCCAGCACTAGTTGGTCGACCTTGGGGAAGAAAGATGAAAGCCTCCATATCCTTAGACAAAGAACAAATTAAGTTAAAAGGAAATGGTCACAAAGTCGTTGTACCCATTAATCCTGCCCAAGGACAACCTTGGACAGAACCGATTCATGAGGAAGTCGATGTTAGACAGCTTTACCAGATCCATAACACTACCGACTATACAGAGCCAAACATCTATGGGGAACTTCACTTAGGTAACCAAGACTCAATTGGTTATAATTTAGATGCTGAGTTATATGACTGGGAAATGGAAAATTATGAAACACAAGCAAGAGGGTGCTGAACTATACAAAAAGTACAGAAAAAACCCACCCGACAGTGCTTCGTTGTATCAATTATCCCCAAAATCTTTGAAAATAAAGTAAGGGAACGACCTACCTTACAACCAACCAGCTTACACACTACACAAATACCCAGGTATAAGGAGAGGGATTCCCCAGTCATGCACATCGAACAAGTATCTAAAAATATTGGAGAACATGGCAGACTTCAAAGCTTAGTGGAAACATTTACAGGTCAAGGAGCTAGGTAGTGGGATACCCATCAGACAAAATTGCAGAGCTAGACAACTGCTTCAACTTTCTTTGTCGAACGGTTTGGTGGAAAAAAGTTAACCCTGGAAGCTCAAATACCTCTCTTTATCCAAGGTCAAGACTCAGAAGAACACATTAATACTTGTGAAAAGGAGTGGAGAAGACTTGGATATAAAGATGAGAGAGACTGGCCACATTTGTTCCCTTCAACACTAGCCAACTTACCCAGTAAATGGTATAAGATGGAGGAAGCTAGAGGAGAAACCTTCTTTTGGCATGAACTTAAAGAAAATTTTATTAAGGACTTCCAGTTCATACCTCAAAACAAACAATTGGCTGGGACAGCACACCAAATCAAACAATTTCTCCAACCGACAGAAAACCAACCCTTCCAAGACCATCGACAAATCAAGGAGTGTAACAAGATACAAACTGAATCAAAATCACAATCGACACGGTTACACTTAGAAAATTAACACGCAGAAGGTAAAAGCTTCATATGGAAGACCGACCACATGGAAACAACAAAACCCATCTACTCAATCTTGAAAGTTGAGACTATCGACAAACCAGATCTTGACAGAATGACTGCAGCTGACTTCCCTGCCACATTCTCATAGTTCACAGAAGGAAGTCAGCCAATCAATGAAGCTAAAGCACCAGAGTGGCTAGATGCCAAAGTGAAAACTAAGGAGGTCGACATTTCAAATGACGACCGACCAAAAATAGCCAAGATTGGTGACTACTGGAATGAACAGCAGACCACTGAAATAGTGATCTTACTTAGAGAGTTCCAGGATGTCTTTGCAAGGGACTATAAAGACTTAAAAGGATTAGTACAGGAGATGGGAGAAATGAAAATAGCTACTAAACCTGATGTCCGACCTATCAAGAAGAGACCTTATAAACTAAATCATAAGTACAAAGACATACGCAAAAAGGAAATCGACAACATGTTAGCAGCAGGGATCATTTACCCCATCGATCAGTCCGAATGGGCAAGTCCCATGGTCGTCCAGCCAAAGAAACATGACCCGACAAGGTTGAGAATCTGTGTAGAATTTCGGGAGCTTAACAAAGTCACATTGATAGATCCATTTCCAACCCCCTATGATGATGAAATCTTATATGAAGTCCTAGGACATGAATGCTATTCATTCACAGATGGATTCTCAGGGTATAACCAAGTACCAATAGCAAAGGAAGACCAGAGAAAGACAACATTTGTCTGTGAATTTGGCTCTTTTTCTTACATAGTTATGCCTTTTGGGCTAAAGAATGCACCTGTAGTGTTTTCCTGAATTGTTGTCAATACCTTCCAAGAATATATATATAAGACCATGGCAGTATACTTCGACGATTGGACCATATATTCCACCTTAAAAGATCACTGCACATGGCTCCGACTTATGCTGGAGAGATGTCGACAGATTCAACTCTCCCTGAACATTAAGAAGTGTATCTTTATGACCCCTATAGGAATACTCTTAGGGCATATTGTCTGTAAAGATGGTATCAAAGTCGATTTTGCCAAGATTAAAATCATCCTTGACCTGAAACCACCAATAAACCCTAAACAAGTTCGGGTGTTACTTGGACATACAGGATATTATAGGAAGTTCATAAGACACTATTCAGACATGACCTACCCTTTAGAAGAATTACTAAAGGAAGACCAAGAATTTAAGTGGACAGAAGAATGCTAGATCTCCTTCGACCAACTGAAAAGAAAACTGGTCGAAGCCCCCATACTCAAATTTCCAAACTGGTCGACCAAATTTCATGTGCATATCGATGCCTCAGGAATAGAAATCGGAGCAATATTGACTCAACCAGAGGATGACGGGATGGATTACCCTATAGTGTACAGCATTTGAAAATTAAATAAAGCTGAAAGGAACTATTTGACCACTGAAAGAGAAGCCCTAGGTATGGTCTTTTCCCTCCAAAAGTATCGACATTACCTATTGGCCAACCCTTTCACATTTTATACCGACCATCAAGCTTTGAAGTACCTTGTTAATAAACCCCTTCATCATGGAAGAATTTTTCAATGGCTACTTCTTTTTCAAGAATTTGAGTTTGAAGTAGTGGTCTGACCAGGAAAGTTAAATGTCGGTCCCGACCACCTATCTCGTATTGACACAGGGGAGGAACCGACCGGAGTCAATGATGACTTGCTGGATGCACATCTATTCCACATAGAAGCAGTACCCGAAGAGCTAGAAGAAATAGCTCAGTTCTTGGAGACAAGTCAAGCACCAGAAGGTGTGAACACCAAGAAAAAACAAATCTTAGCTATGAAGGCTGCACCTTACAGCCTCATCAATGGATTTTTGTACAAAATGGGGTTAGACGACATTCTCAGAAGGTGTGTAATCGACCACGAGAGAGAACAAATCATGCATGAAGCACACTATGGACCTGCAGGAGGACATTTCCAAGCATACACCACTGCAAAGAAAATCCAACAGTCAGGATTATGGTGGCCGACAATCCACAAAGATTGCAAAAACTTCGTTAGTCGATGTGATAGATGTCAATGACTTGGTCGACCTCTGCCGAGCATGGAAATTCCCCTGATATCTGTAAACCCTAGCCTCACATTCGAAATTTGGGCTATAGACTTCATAGGACCTTTCCCTATCCCTGCCAAACGATCAGGTGCAAGATATATTATCACGGCAGTGGAATATGTCACTAAATGGGCAGAAGCTGAACCCGTCGATACATGTTCAAGTGAGGTAGCTGCTAAGTTTATCTATGAAAACATTATCACTAGATTCGGATTACCACTCACATTGATCAGTGACCAAGGATCACACTTTATCAACAAAACCATCAAAAATTTGACCGACCAGTTTCATATCGACCACCAACGAAGCACTGCATATCATCCTCAGTCGAACGGCACGAATGAAGCTTTCAACAAAACATTGACAAAAGGGTTAACCAAAATATGCAACACCGACAAAAACGACTGGGATGAGAAAATCCCTGCGGTTCTCTGGGCATATAGTACAACATATAAACGGTCGATCGACCAAACCCCCTTCCGACTAGTCTACGGGTCAGAAGCAGTCGTCCCCCTACACTTCTGACAACAGACACCTATTATTGCACAACTATTACATGTCGATGTCTAACAAGAAAGAAAGGACCGAATATTTCAACTTAGTAAGCTCGAAGAACATAGAGTCATGGCTATCCAGCACC
>LPNX011042019.1:583009-599146 GCA_001517045.1 Pseudotsuga menziesii | reverse complement strand
AAACGGCCTTAACCGTCAATCAAAGACCCATAAAAACCTAAAAATGTCCAAAACAAAACAATACAATCACACACAACAACCATGACAGCAACTCACTACTTCGATAACCGACATCATAATCTTCGACCATCCTCATCGACTAGTCCGACCGACCATTTTCACCTCCGACATCGACCGACGACCTCAAGAGTCCCGTCACGCATTGATGGGCTCTAGCGCCGCACGCATTCCGCCATTAAGTCCCATTCAAGTATTACAGCCGGACTGTCCAGTCTGCCATTAATACGTCCATCTCCACACACAAAAACACCCACTCCTATAAATACGAGACAGTCAAAGGTTCATCCACCACACCTTCGGAAGTAGGTATCTCTTCCGACGGAATCCCACCACACAATTCAGCCAACCCATCCACCCCAGTTCCTTCTCCGACCCCATCGCCTCCACCACCACTATCACCACCCCCCCACCACCACCACCAGATTCACAACCAGACCTATCACAACCACATACATCTTCTCAGCTGGAGGTAGTCATACCAACCCCCCAACCAAAGAATCCATCAACTTCTGTTCCCCTGACCACAGACCCAACCTCAACTGCTGAAGGCACCCAAGCACCGGAGGCCGACAAACACAAGAAGAAGAAAGCACATCATACCAAAACTTCCAACCTCTAGATAAGCTTAAGGGATGCAAGTTCCTTGACCGACCCAAAGGTCAGCCATCTCCTCAAAACCGTGGCCAAAGACGCAAAGCTAAGGACGGTTCGGAAAAATAAAGAGCTTACAGAAATGCAGAATAAGTCAAGTTTCTTGGCAAATGCAGAGCTCTGGCACAGACTGTGATACCAGGACCTATCGAAGTCGACACAGATCGACCACTTGAAAGAGCATACCATCTCTTCAAGACTATGGTATCGACCGTCCAGGCCCGGATGCAAGAGACTAAGGAAGAACAAAAGGAGGAGACTGCTCGACTGCTCCTAGCCCAGCACACTGCCTTCTCGGAGGCCTACAAGGTGCTCCAGGACCACATGGAGGAATCTGTCGTCACAGAAGAAGTCTTACGTGACTATCCTACTCATTATGGACAGGTCTATCAGCAAACAAGGAAGACGAGACAAGGCATTTAGGCTTTGGAGGGAAGGAAAATGACAGAGGCAGCACTCAGACAGACCATAGAGGAACAGATCATGCTGGAGACCAACAAGCTGTAGCAGCTGGAGTGTGCAGCTCATCAGTGGGTACAACAGGCTCTGCCAAAATTAGAAAAGGTTGATGTCATCTACCCCCAGATGAAATGACTCATCGACGCAGCAGCAGAGAAGAACCAAGATTTAGGCCCCAATATGGAGAAAATCGTAGAAGTCCCCATTTCAGAAAAGATGTCAGTCCTATCAAGTTTAACAACATTAACGATCGACATCCAAAAAGATTTACAAAGTTGGACGGACTTTCAGCATCACCTTTCCATCACAGTGCCGGCCATCGTCGAAGTCTGCGTCCAGAAGAGACCAACCATTCGCCTGCATAGCCCACAGCAATAGCAATCTTCACCGGTTCGACAAAGCTTCATTTTTTTGTACCTTCCTATTTCTTCGGGACGAACAGATGTTTTGTTCGTGGGGGAGATGTAGAAGGAGCAAGTCGATGAAGTCGAATTGAATGAAGACCGACTTAGTCTATCAGCCGACTAAGTCGATGGGCCGACTTAGTCGATCAGCCGACTAAGTCATTCGGCCGACTAACTAGAAAGATTAGGTCGGCTAACTAAAATTCATGTCGGTTCACCGAACCGACATGTAGTTATTTTGTAATTGTCTGTACATTGTATATATTAGGTTGTTGAGCCAAATGAGAACTCAGTTCAGTTCTCTGCCTTGTATGAACTCATTGCATTAATATAATCTGTTATCCTATATGTTCTTGTCTCTTATCTCTGAATTATAGTTATGTTTAGTATGTATTATTGGTAACCTTATGTGATCTATGAGATTACAACAACCCCTGAGAGGACCTAGAGGACCTAGGGGATATGGAGGATCTAGAGGATATAGAGGACCTGGTGGATTATCTGGAGGGCCACCATTTTGGAGGACCCCCATCTAGAGGCCCACCACCTGTCGGACCATGTTACACATAAATATTGTCATCATCATGTGATGAGGTCCCAACCATAAGTTATTTCCCTAAATCCCAAGTTGTGAAGTGAAAATATTGGCCCAGACTTCAATTTTGCATATGAAAATCCATCACCGCTTCTTCCCTTAAGGAAAGGGGGGTCACCTTCTTCAGTAATGACTACTGTCTCTTAGTAGTAGGCAGTTCCACCACATTTTCCTCTTATTTAAGGTGTGGTTTTGCTCTGTCACAGCTCTGTCCTAGTGGAGGAGAAGCGATGCCCTTGGTTAAAAGTGAAAAAGAGAGGATTCCACGAAGCTTCTCGAAGGAAAACTTTGCGGCACCCTTATCCCTACTCCTGAGGACCAATTGGACTCGAGATCCATCCTTTTGGGATCTCCTATCCACCTCACCCACCATTTAATCAACCATTCTTATCCTCTGAAGGCCTATAAAATCAGACTCATAACCCATGGTTGAGAGAGAGCAAAGTTATGTTGTTGCATTGATATTTTGGCCAAATCAGTAGGGTGAGCATAGAAGGAGAAAGTTGGAGCTTTTAGGGACAAGGCATTGGCATGTGAAGGAGAATCACAACACTAAGGTGAAGGTTGTAATATTTCTTCTTCATCTTTAATGCAAAGTTGGTTCTTTTCCCATAAATTATGTTATGTTATAATCATGTATTTTATTGTTGGATTCCTTAGTCACTGACATAGAATTATGGCTTATATTCTGGTGCTTTTTGATCTTGTTTGCTTATTTCATGTGATTGTGCAGGTATGTTCATGAAGAGCCATCAACATAGGAAAAAAATACATCACTCCATCAAAGGGACTCATTCCAGATCTCCACAACTTCTATGGGAAGTCTTCCATCTCTGTTGTAACTCATTTGTTCTAGATTTGAACCATTCAGACTATATGAACAACTCTTGTCTACAAGAGGTAAATTTTTTCTAGCAACAAATTTGGCAACTCCACTAGGGAATGATTTTCAGCACATCTAATATTCCTTGGCCTTCAAACTCTTGTCTAAAATCCAAGCTCTAGTCTTTCATTGATCAAATCTACTAGCTGATCTAATGAGATCTTGTTTCAATTTATTAGATCTACTAGCTGGTCTGGTGAGATCTTGGTTCGGTATAACTAGATCTGCTCAAATCTTATCCATTCTTTCTTTCTATATTTCATATTCCTGTTAAATTCATGATTTGATGCCAATTTTACTGTAACTTACTTGCTATTGTTTTCCATTGTTTTGTTGTTTGATTTCTACAGGACACTGCCTATGCATAGTGGACATTAAGCGGTGCCACCGCTTGTGTGTAGTATTTAGGAAGTAGTTCCACCACTCTATTGTAGTTGATGAGAAGTGGTGCTCAAACAGAATCACTCTGTCACCAACCTTCGAGTAGAGGTGTCAGGTAGGTCTTCTATAGTCTTGTCATTTCAAGACTTGGTTTGATTTTTTCTTTCTGTTCTGTGAATGTTTGGGATTCTTTTAAGAGATCTGAGTAGTTAGATTCAAAATATGAATGTGGTAAATGCTTGTTTTGTTGAATTCAAAATATAGATTACAGTCATCAATTTTATTGCTTGTATGCTTGGTTTTCTTTTTTGAAAGGAGTGCTTGGAAATTTAGCTCAGTTAGATCTCTTCTTGCTTATTGATAAGATTGGAAAGGAAGACTTTCTTGTTGGTTTTTTCTTTCATTTTCCGTTAAGTTTATGAAAGACTTCTTTTTTATTTTAAAAAGATTTTTTTTTTGAGATTTGATTAGAATTCTATTTGAATACTAACTATTGGATCTCTGACTAGCCTCATAAGCTTTCTGATCTCCATATTCTTCTTTCTTTTTACACTCTTGTCTCATCAAAAGAAAAACATATATCATAGTTTTAAGTTAGATCTTTCCATTTTTTGAAGAAAAATTGAAAAAAGTACTTAGTGTGCCATTATGTATTATTGTCTTTCTTTTTAGGAAAAGAGATCTATCTTCATTTCCTTGCCTTCAAAGATTAGATTAGAAGTGTGTTGCTTGTTTGTATTTTCAGAAAGATTTGTTTAGTTAGAATGTTTGGGAAAATTTTGGTTTTGAAATGAAATTGAAAAAGAAAATAGTCTCTCCTTCATGTAAGTAGGCATACTTTGAATGGTAAAGTGAAGAAATTTGCATATCATAATTGCATGGTTTTACTTTTTCTGTCACCACTCCATGCATGCACCTAACCGTTCAACTTAAAATTAGCGGTAGCTCTAGGTTAAAAATATTAGTAACTTGATTGATAGGTTTGAGACATGTTCTAGTGTTGTAAAACATAGGAGTTGTCATTTATTTCCTTCACTGCAACCCAGGACCTATGAGGTTCTTCCACTTACTGTCAGTATATAGAATGGGATTTCATGTACCCTTGAGGTATATCAAAATGTCCTTCACTTACTCAATTGTATATCAGAATTCCCCTTGTGAACGGTTATGCATTAGACCACACTACTACGGATTTGAAATCCCACATAACTTGTGTATATCGGGAGGCCCTTCTAAGATTCCTGAAACCATCTAAGAAAGTCCCTTTTGGTCCTCTTGTTGGCGCAATACACCGAGAGCAGCACTCGAGGAGATTAATATGCACATTTCATCTAGGTAGTTGGGTATTCAGGTGAGGGACGGTTGATCTTATTCGCCATGTTTTAGTGTTGGACCCTGCGGTATATAGCGAGTTGCAAAAACATGACAATCCTAGTGAGGAACCAACTTGTTCAACCCCTCTTGTCACTTAAGTTTTCTTTGGTCTGTAGTTTCTGTAGGAGACGTTTTGTGTGATTTTTCTAGTTTTGAAACCCTAGGTTAGGTTTTAGTTTCAATTGAGATGATCTAGAATAAACCAGGGCTTACCACCTGACTTTCCACCTGTCACAGGGGAGAGCCCAATGTAAGCCACAGATCAAGAATTTGCAACTGACTCCCATTTAGAAGGAATCCCAGTTGTGGAAAATGAAGAAAAATTCACTACTTACGTTAATCCCTTGGTCCAATAGCCTCCTATGGCTGACACTTCCTTTCATTCCATGATGGAAGGTCATACTGTTAGTATTATTGAAACAAAATATTTCCCTAATACTCCTTTTTGGAGAAATTCTATGGGTCAATCCCTTTCCGAATTTTGGGTTGCTAGACCTTATTTTGAGAACCCTCCATCGGGTGAAGATGAGTATAAAAGGATCCAAGCATCTCTTGATTGCGCTAACAATTTTTAAGAGAGAGTGGAAAGAATTATTCCCTCACCCATACCTCACAAAGAACCTATGTCAGTTCTTTTACCCCATATTTTGGATCCTTGTCCTTCTGGATATTTTTCACTTTCTGAGACTTTGGATCCTATTGATGATCTCTCTTCTTGTGGTGTGACTCCTCATAATCTAGGTCAAATGTCCAACCCTACATTTTTGAACCCTAGGTCTGTTTCTAGTCCTCCCATACCCTCTGTAGCTGGGGGGAAATCCTTAGCTCAAATGGTATCAGTACATCCCAACACCGGGGGTAAACCCTCGATGCGAGTTACATTATCTGTCAGTGGAGTTTATACTAGTACTAGAAAGTATTATGTTGTAGGACAACCCGCAGTGGTTGTTCCTCCCACCAACACCAATATGGAAAACCCTCCGTCAAGTTCAGGCCAACCCTTAGGGGCACAACCTGCAGTCAACCAAGATTCTTGTGGTTAAGGTTACCCATGGAATCAACTACTTGTAGGAAATATGAACTATCCACCTACATCTACAAGAACTATGTATCCTGAAATCCCTTACCTTGGAAACATGTTTACGTCATGGGGGAAACCTAATTGGTCCTACATGCTAGTAATGGAAGGAATGCCTATTAATACTTTCAAAGGTTCTAGAGGGACACCTTATGGTGTCCCACCCTTTGGAGGACCACTTGGTGGAGGTCCACCTTATGAAGGACCACCACCTAGAGGTCCACCATCAAGAGGCCCACCATCCAAAGGCCCACCACTAGGAGGTCCACCACTTGGAGGTACACCTTCTGGGGACCTCCACCTGGAGGTCCACCACCACCCGGAGGCCCACCACCTCCGACTGGCCCTCCTCCTGTAGGTCCACCCCCTTTGGGAGGATCTTTGAGAGGATCATCTGCCCATATACCAGCCCAATAGCCAGTGTATCAGTCAACCTATGGTCCTATTGTTGTGCATATTCCTTATCAATACTACCAATACGTCAAACCTAATCGATAACTTCCATTCTTGGAAATTTTGGACTTTCCTAATCTATCCAAGTTAATTAATGATCCCATTCAGGACAACCCTCCGTGGCATGCTATTCCATTCAAGTTACCATTAGACATTCCAAAGTTTTATGGGAAGCAGGGAGATGACCCCAAAAATCATGTCGTGACTTTTCATCTATGGTGTTCTTCGAACACCTTGATGGATGAATCTATTCATTTGAGACTCTTTCATCAGAATTTGACTGGTACGGACACAAAGTGGTATATTGAACTTCCACAACATTCGTTTGTGGATTTTATCTCATTGGAAACTATTTTTCTCACACACTTTCAGCTACCCATTCATTATGAAATGAGTACAGACCTTTTGACCTCACTCCATCAAAACACTTCCATGCATATATCAGAGCATATCCATGAGTGGAGAAGGAATATATGACTCATTAAAGCTTCCATCTTGGACCAACTATTAGCTTATTGGTTCAAAAAATCCTTTTTGCATCCCATCACCCAATATGTGGCTATGGGTGGTGTTGTTACTGAAGAGCAGGCTATCAGTCGTGCTCAGTATCTAGACTTGGTATATTCCCAACTCAAAACTATGTATGACCTAATCCATCAAGATCCTCGTCCCAGCATGGACCCTGTGTTGATGCCTGGAAATTCGTAGGCGGCAACAGTAAGGGATTCTCCCCAATCAATGTTCCCAACTAGTTCGTTGACTGTTTGGAATAGGGAATCCGTCCGGTTTGCGGTCCGGCTACCGTAGGTCAAGAAACGAAACTAAGGTTTTACCGGTTGCGGCCCGGCCCACCGAGTTTTTTGTATTTTGACTTAAAGGAATGATATGCAAGTGCCTAACTAAATGCAGGGGGCGATCAAGATGCAGGGAGCGGTCACAAAGTGATGCACAGGTTCTTACCTCTCGTCTTTTGCTCGCGAGCAACCAAACTAGATACAAAAAGAAATAAACTAACTATCTAAACTATCCCTAGGGAGCAAGATTTATCATTTCGAATGAGCAATACATTTTTCACATACATTAAAAGAAACACAGATAGATGATACTTCTTCTAAAGTACATGAACGCTTACAAATATTTAAATAACCAGATAGCCGATCATTTTATAACAACATTTATTGCTCACAGTGAAAAAATATCCCAGAAACATACTAAAGAACGTTTAACCAGAACATAGGTTCATAACATTAAATACTCTTACAGTAAATGAAACACAGCTTAAAACGAAATAGTTCCTCTTCAACGTTATTCATTGAGTTGCATTGATACATTCCACTTTACACTCTCTCCGATAGACAAAATTACAGTTTCCTTTGCAAAACGAAGTAGTTCCTCTTACAAGCAAACATGTACAAAATTTTCAAGGGGAAAAATCCCTTTCCAAGTGCCTCGTCCCTCTATTTAAACTATAATCACAGAGCGTTTTGTTTTCCGGACGCATGGTCTTTCGGTTTCTCAAACTCTTCACATTCCGATCTTTTGTCATTATGTGATCATGACAACTTGGTAACTGATCTGTTTCTGGGATCATGCCTTTACAGCTCAGGACTTCGTCTTCCATTTGCCTCTTTTCAGTCATACCTCTACCAAATGAGTTAGTCTTTCTTCTCGTCATGGAAAATTGACCGGTCACCTGGAAATTTCCTGCATTCAAATTAAGAGCATGATTCAAACGACAAATATCATCAATTAACCAATCCACAAGGAAATGGCCAAGCGAACCACATACAGGCCTGGAAATATTCTATGGTCGCTGGAGGGAAAAACAAGTCGGCAGTTAGAGATAAGCAAGTTC
Source organism: Pseudotsuga menziesii (assembly GCA_001517045.1). NCBI lineage: Eukaryota > Viridiplantae > Streptophyta > Pinopsida > Pinales > Pinaceae > Pseudotsuga > Pseudotsuga menziesii. Next base: position 590,953 of record LPNX011042019.1, on the reverse strand, counting down.
GGGAGCCTGGGGAAATAGCCAGCCGCAATGTCAGGTGACGTTTAAGTCCCAGCCAAGCGAAACGCGGGCGGGAGGTGTCATGAGTCGGACGTCGGACGGTTTTAGCTTCGGAAGCCAGAATATTTTAGCAGCCGCAACGGTGGAGGAGGAGAGCTAGAGGGCACTTGGAACAGATGGGAAACTAAGTTGGACGTCGGAAGAGACTCAGATCAGATGCTGGCTATCTCTTCCCGGCCGCAACGGCGGGCGAACAGAAGCTATGGACAAGCGATTTACAGTTAACATACATCGGGCGTCGAACGGTTTAGGAAATCGGACGAAAGAAAAGTCAAGGAGCCACAACGGCGGAAGGGTTGAAACTTCGCAGCCCCCGATCTAGCAGTAAAAGAGGCCCGCTTATAGGGAAACTCAAGTATTTGAGCAGTGCTAAGGATCGGCTGTAACCAAAATCGCTTCTTTTCACAGAGGATGCGCTGAAAAACAACAAATTTTCTTCTCTTCGACCTCACATTCACGACTCAAACCCAAAAATGGACAAGGCATACATAAAGATATGCGGACATCTATTTTCAAAGTGCAACGAAAAAAAGATATGCCAGAGAGGATCAAGCTTTTAACAATCACCAAGAAAAAAATTGATGAGGAGGGGCCCAGAGTTTAAGTAAAAAATTTAAAATTGGGGAGAAAAAAGTTGTGGGAGCAACAACTGGCGATTCCCTGGTGAACCTAGATCTCTAGGTGATTTCTCTTCGAACAGCAGACTATTCCACAAAAACACATCCATTGAACTCTTCCAGCTATACATATTTCTCGATAACAGAAGTGTGTACCTTAATCATTAATGCTAGTCCAATGTGGGAAGTGGAAACCAAGACTTTCAAGTCTGGATAACTCTGCTGAGGCCAAAAATGAGTTCATTATTAATTTGCTTTCAGGTGGCTGACAGCATTTGACACCACAGGATTGTAGCAAGTGATGAGCAGAAATGTTCATTTGTTCCTCATCCCCATGCCATTTTAGCAGCTTTTGTGCTTTTGGACTTTTGTCCCCTTTCATACGAGTCTTAATGCGTGCCCTTCTTACTAAATTTTAAATTCAGGATCCTCTATCCCATAGTACCCTTTTGTGTGAGTGGTGTGCTTAATGTTTCATCTCACGGGCGGAGAGGATACTTCAGGAATTTAGTACTTATGATTCAGCTTTTGCTTTGATGCATGGTGTCTTCATAGGAATTTTGACTCTTATCAGCCTTTTGGCATTTGTTTCCTGGCATGGGATCATTTATATTTAACACTCTGTTCATCTTGCTCTTCTCCATGGGTCCCCTGTTATCGCCCCTTAGACTTTTAAGTGTAAAGTGGACGGAGCCTCAACATAGTATTCTAGACTCTTTGGATCCAGTTTATCTTGTAGGGATTTAAACAGGACTTCAATACACACAGAGATTTCGAGAAAACTATTAGACTGGAATAAATTCACATAGCAACGCATAGCCTGACTACCTAAAAAGTCTACTATTCCCAGAGATTTTGGTGTCCCCCAAATAACCACGAGTTACGCCCCTTTATTGAAACCAAAAGACTTAAATTAAACCAAAAGAAAACATGACTCAAAAGGAAAACAAACAGCTTATTTATGTACAAAAAACAGAAAAACTCAAAGAAACTTCAAGAAAAGTAAGGCTTGAGAACCAAACTGTTAACTGGCAAGTTCTCTTCCCATCCTTGTAAATCTTGTAGCATAAAAGTAGCAGGGCCAAGTTTTGCTGTGATTTGAAACGGGCCTACCCACAACTGCTGGAATTTGGTATGCATTCCTTTTTCATCATGGGGGTGGTCCCACTTAAGGACTAAGTCTCCTACTTCAAAGTCCTTTTTCCCAGCTTTTTGTTTGTCAAACCATCTTTTGACTAACTCCTGCTATTGTTTGAAACGTTCTCTAGCCTTGGATCTGGCTTCTTCTGCTTTTAGGAGATTATATATTCTTATTTGCAGAACCTCATCCTCTGACCCCCTAGACTCTTGAGCTAGTATGGAAGACGGTAGCAGAACATTGGGAGGTAGGATGGCTTCCTTTCCGTACACAAGGGTATAGGGTGACACTCCTACTGCAGACTTGGGGGTAACTCTATCAGCCCACAGGGCGTTTGGTAAGGCTGAGTGCCAACTTCGCTGGTTTTCTATGACAGTCTTCTTCAGGATTCTAATGACGTTCTTATTGGAGGATTCAGCTAGGCCATTCCCTTGTGGATAGTAGTTAGCAGAGTAATGTAATTTTATCCCTTTCTCATGAGCAAATGCAGTCAATTTGATGGATGAAAAGTATTTAGCATTATCAAAAACTAACGAAACTGGAACTCCAAACCTAGTCATGATATGATCTTGTAAGAAGCTAATGACTTCATCTTTGTTTATCTTGCGCAATGGGATAGCCTCGACCCAGCGAGTGAAATAATCAGTTGCAGTAAGAATATACTTGTGCAGCAGGGAAGAATTTGGCTTTATTTCTCCAATGACGTCTATTCCCCATTGTTCAAAAGGCTCTGTGATCATTACCAGCTTTAGAGGTGCTGCTGCTCTAGGTTGTCTTCCACCACATTTTTGGCAAGTATCACATTTTCTGACGTGTGCATGTGCATCCCTGAAAAGTGTTGGCTAGTAGTAACCAGCTTTGAGAACCTTGTGGGCTGTAGTGTCCCCTGAATAATGTCCCCCAGCCGGGCCATCGTGCAATTCAGACATTACTTTCTCAGCATCTTCTCTCTCCAAGCATCTCAGGAGGACTCCATCATAGTTTTTTCTGAACAATACACCTTCTATGATTTGATAGGAAGCTGATTTCAGAAGCAGAGATCTTCTTTGTTTGGAACTCCAATGCTCCGGTAACACCCCTGACTACAAGTAATGCACAAGGTCTCTATACCAAGACTCAGGAGTGGTGAATAAAGGGCAAACATCCGTTACATGCAACTCAGCTTCATCTTCCCATGCTTGTTCCTCATCGTTTGTCTTCCCAGTCATCAGTTTGCATAACCCTTGACCTTTTACTATAGTAGCTGGCTTGAATTCAAGATCGTATTCTTGAAGGGCTGTTACCCAGTTGCCCCTTCTTTCTCCTAATTCCTTTTGAATGAGAAGGGATCTTACAGCTGGGTAAGGGACTATTACCTTGGTTCGATTTTTTAGTATATAAGGCCTGAATTGCTTGACTGCCTTAAATACTGCATATGCCTGCTTATCAATGGCTGGGTAGTTTAATTCAGCCCCTTGTAGCCCAGTGCTCATAAAAGAAATTGGGAATTCATCACCCCCATCTTCCTTTTGCGTAAGTACGGCTGCCAATGAATCATCAGATGCAAATGTATATATAATAAAGTCCCTATCAAAATTTGGACTTTTCAGAGAGGGCGCATGTGCGATAGCAGTCTTGATTTTTCTGAAAGCATTCTTTTCTGTTTCAGTCCACTTAAACTGTGCATTTTACTTGACCATCTGCTGTAATGGTTTAATAGTCTGGGAAAAATCGGGCACAAACCTACGCATGAAATTGATTGTTCCCATGAAGGATTGCATTCCCCTTTTATTATGGGGCATGGGGATTTGTTCAATGGCCTTGATTCTTTTTGGGTCTATAGATATACCTTTCTTTGAAACTATATGCCCCAGTAACTTTCCTTCTGTAACCACGAATACACACTTCTTGGGATTGAGGGAGATGCCATACTTCCGACAGCGCTCAAAAATTTTCTTTAGGTGGAACGTGTGCTCCCCTCTTTTCTTTGAAAATATTGTTATGTCATCAAGGTAGACCACCACACTTCGCCCAATCAGTCCATGGAAAGCTATGTCCATAGCTCTCTGAAATGTCGCGCTAGCATTAATTAGGCCAAAAGGCATTCTTCTATATGCGAAAGTTCCCCATTTAGTTCTGAATGTTGTCTTCAATCTATCTTCCTCAGCCACTAACACTTGGTTATAGCCCGAGAATCCGTCTAACAATGAAAACAATTCAGAACCAGAAACCATCTATAGCAGTTGCTCCATGGGAGGCACCGGATAGTTGTCTTTGTCTGATGCACGGTTTAAGTTTCTGAAGTTGACACACAGTCTGATTTCTCCTGACTTTTTTCTGACCGGCACCAAATTTGACACCCATTCTAAATGCCGGACTTTAAAAATAATCCTAGCATCTAACAATTTCTTCACTTCGCTTTGGATTAGTGGTTCCAGCTTTGGGTGCATTTTCCTCAGTGGCTGCTTATATGGCTTGACGCCTGCTTTAATAGGAATGATATGTTTGATAATATTAGTGTCATAGGTTTTTAAATCTTCATATGTCCATGCAAAGACATCTTTGTACTGCTTAAACAAATTGAGGAACTTGTCTCTTTCTGCTGGTGAACAACACTTGCCGAGGTTCACGAACTTAGGCTCCGTTTCAGTCCCTAAATTTATTAGCTCGAACTGTAGAGTTGAGCTGTGCATCTTCACATTAGCGGGTCTTCTAAATTTCTCGTTCAAGTCAAACATATTCTCTAACGTCCTGACCCCTTTGGGAATGAAATTTTCATATCTCATTTCAGCCTGATGTTCCTCATCGTCGATAATGGCTCCTTTAAAGGCCTCGTCATTTGTCAAGCATTCGATTATTTGCTGATCATCATCAAACACTCGTAAGTTGGTGATCATGTTGGGAACTGATGGCCTGAAAAGTAATTCAATAGAGCATTTGTTATTAGTGGGAACCAATCTGGCAGCTGATGTAGCTAGAAGATTAGTGGCTGCATTTTTTATTCTTGGGATTGAAATAATGTTAAACGCATAAAAACATTTAAGCAATTCCCATACCTCATTTTGGTAAGCCTTCAAATGAGGGGAAACACAATGTATTTGATTTCTTATTGGCTTTACCACTATTTTCGAGTCCCCAAAAGATTTTAAATTACCAACTTGTAGCTCGATTGCTTTCTTGAGTCCCTGCAGCAGTGCTTCATATTCAGCTGTATTGTTAGTACATTCGAACTCTAATCTACAGGATAGGAAGTGATTTTTTTTTGTGGATCAATGAGGACGCAGCCGGCCCTTGACCCTTCTAATGTTTTCGATCCATCAAAAAACAAAGTCCAAAACACATTATCTACTGAAATAGAATCTACTCCTACTGCTAAATCTACTATTCTACAGTCAAACTCATCATCCTGAGAAAAACGAAGGATATCAAGCTGGGTGTCAGATATGTCGCTGGCCTCTTCTGCTTGATAATTCCCTGGTTCCAGTTTGAGAAAGTAGTTTCCCAACATAGATTCGACTGGTATGTTCTTCTCATTCAATTGAGTAACGTTGTGTTTCATGTGAGGTTTTCCCAGAACCTTAATCTGATTGGGACTCCCTTTGTATGGCAGCCAAAGATGTGACCAATCTGAGGTGAAATATCCATTCAACTTAGCTGACCAATTTCTGCTCAAAACCAGGCCGTAAGCGTCTGGTATATCAGCCACCACGATGTTAATAACTTGGCACACTCTGTCATCGGATGCTAGGCGGATTAGGACATCTTCCATTTCACCAATCACCTTAACGTCTGTCCTATCCAACTGCACCACCCTCCAAGTGGATGGCTTAGGCTGCCCATTTATTTTCTTACATACTGATACAAGCATGACATTAATTGACGCTCCTGAGTCTACCAGACAATTGTGCACGTTATGATTAAAGATTTTGAACGTCAGGAGGAAAGGTGGATGTTTAGTTTTAGACATACCTCCGGTACTAGATTCTCCAATTTCTTCTTCATCTCGAGGCTGATTATCGGTGGGCAAATTTTCTTCTGACGTTTCAAGTGCCTTCAACAACTTTTCTTTCTACTGGGGTACTTTGCACATTTTGAACAGCGGGACATTTTCCTTTATCTTATTTAAATCTTCAACAATGTCATATTCAATTTGTGTTTTAATGATCAGAGATTTATCAGCGCTCACCTTCTCTTCATTTGGCTTAGGCAGTGTTCTGTTTTGTTCAGGATCCTGGCTGGTAATGGTAAATTCCGGAATTTGATCAGCCAAGGATTTATCTTGAAACTTATTTTTTATATTTCTTTGCAACCTTCAGATCTTTGGGAGCAGAAGACTGTCGTCACTAACCATACCATTGCTTCTAGTTGTTACGTTAGCTTGCCTGATGTCCCTGTGTCCTTGAGTATTTTCCTCTTCTACATCTAATAAGGAGACAGAATTCCATAATGCCATGGTCTCCTCTTCCTGTTCTTTTGTAGAAACAGAAGCAGCACTTTCTTTGTTTTCATCCTCATCCTCTTCTGTTAATCTCGAATCCAACATCTGATTCATGACTAATGTCATCGAATTTATCCATTGTGGATAGTTCTTTTCGGAATGAGGTTGTTGATGGAAAGTACAGAAATTTTCCATCCCTATCTCAGTCAGATTCATGGACGTGGTTTTTTGAGGAGGAGGTTGGGGCTGATTGCTGTCCTCTCTTTTCTTATAATATGGCCTAAAGAACTTCTGTGCTTCTTTTTCCTTTTCTAAGTCTATGATCTTATTGGATAGCTTTTGCATCATTTTAGCAATGCTTTCATAATCTGGTGTCCTTTCTTCTTTAGGTTTAGTGAACAATAAGGTTTTTCTGCCCGCACCCTTCTCTTCTGATTGCTCTGGATAGTCTTCAATGCTTTCTCTTTCTGCTTCCACCACTTCTGCCTCTTGATAGGTTTCTGTCAAAGTAGGCTTGGCCCTACCCTTCGTAAACATGGCCAAGTCAGGGCCCAATGCTGAAGTATAGTATTCAATCAGTACTTTTTCTGAAGGATTATCTGTTTCCGAATTTTTTTTTAGATATGTTGCAAACCTTTGTGTGAAACTGTGCACTTTTTCCTTTTTTTCTTTCTTCAATGCACATAGTCCTTTCATGAGGGCCGCGTGAGTCTTTTGGACTGCGTACTTGCTCCTGAACATTCTTTCAAAGGTATCCCAGTCTGGGATAGAGTTGGCGGGAAATCCAAAATACCAAGAGGCCGCATCTCCCTTAAGGGTATGCAGGAAAAGTCTACAAACCACATCTTCATGTTCCCCCACCCTTAATCCTTCTATGGCTAGATAGAAGCTCTGCAAATGATCTTCTACCAATATCTTCTCATTGGGATCAAATTTAGGCAACAACTTCTCAAAGGCTTGAGGAAGGTCATGCAAAGGGGGGGTGAGGTTTAGGGGTGATCTGGCTCTCCATGCCAGTGGTGGATTTGGTGGTGGGGGCGGAGGTACGTTTGCGTTAACGCCGGCCATGAGTAATGGTGGTGACTGTGGGGGTGAACCAAAAGGGGTATGAACAGGAGAAATGTACGGGGTCTCCATGTTTTCTTGATTCAAGGGAAGCTCGACTTCTTGTAAGGCAGTCTCTACAAGTTCTTCCCAGTCTCCAACCAACACTGAATCTTCTACTATGGGACGGTCTTTCTTCTTGTATTCTCTTCTAGGAAATTCATGAATAATTGGCAACCCTCCAATTTTCTTTATATAAGCACAGGTGTGTCTCCTCAGATCGTTTACAATCTCGTTGCGAACAGGAAATAAATGTTCTCTGTTGTCTTCTTTCGGAATTGGATTACGCGGTCCACTACTTTCAGAACTGTAACCAGCAGAATAATCTCGGGAAAACGGGTTTCCCGGGCCAGCCATGCACTGGTGGCCCTCCGTCTAGCGCTAAAACTGTTGATGCCTGGAAATTCGCAGGTGGCAACAGTAAGGGATTCTCCCCAATCAACGTTCCCAACTAGCCCGTTGACTGTTTGGAATAGGGAATCTGTCCGGTTTGCGGTCCGGCTACCGTAGGTCAAGAAACGAAACTAAGGTTTTACCGGTTGCGGCCCGGCCCACCGAGTTTTTTTTATTTTGACTTAAAGGAATGATATGTAAGTGCCTAACTAAATACA
>LPNX011042019.1:562945-582918 GCA_001517045.1 Pseudotsuga menziesii | reverse complement strand
AGTGATGCGCAGGTTCTTACCTCTCGTCTTTTGCTCACGAGCAACCAAACCAGATACAAAAAGAAATAAACTAACTATCTAAACTATCCCTAGGGAGCAAGATTTATCATTTCAAATGAGCAATACATTTTCACATACATTAAAAGAAACACAGATAGCTGATACTTCTTCTAAAGTACATGAACACTTACAGATATTTAAATAACCAGATAGCCGATCATTTTATAACAACATTTATTGCTCACAGTGAAAAAATATCCCAGAAACATACTGAAGAACGTTTAACCAGAACATAGGTTCAGAACATTAAATACTCTTACAGTAAATGAAACACAGCTGAAAATGAAATAGTTCCTCTTCAACGTTATTCATTGAGTTGCATTGATACATTCCACTTTACACTCTCTCCGATAGACAAAATTACAGTTTCCTTTGCAAAACGAAGTAGTTCCTCTTACAAGCAAACATGTACAAAATTTTCAAGGGGAAAAAGCCCTTTCCAAGTGCTTCGTCCCTCTATTTAAACTATAATCACAGAGCGTTTTGTTTTCTGGACGCATGGTCTTTCGGTTTCTCAAACTCTTCACATTCCGATCTTTTGTCATTATGTGATCATGACAACTTGGTAACTGATCTGTTTCTGGGATCACGCCTTTACAGCTCAGGACTTCATCTTCCATTTGCCTCTTTTCAGTCATACCTCTACCAAATGAGTTAGTCTTTCTTCTCATCATGGCAAATTGATCGGTCACCTGGAAATTGCCTGCATTCAAACGACAAATATCATCAATTAACCAATCCACAAGGAAATGGCCGAGCAAACCACATACAGGCCTGGCAATATTCTATGGTCGCCGGAGGGAAAAAAAAGTCGGCAGTTAGAGAGAAGTGAGTTCAGGAGCCTGGGGAAATAGCTAGCCGCAATGTCGGGTGAAGTTTAAGTCGCAGCCAAGCGAAACGCGGGCGGGAGGTGCAATGAGTCGGATGTCAGACTGTTTTAGCTTCGGAAGCCAGAAGATTTTAGCAGCCGCAACGGCGGAGGAGGAGAGCTAGAGGGCACGCGAAACGGATGGGAAACTATGTCGGACGTCGGAAGAGACTTAGATTGGACGCTGGCTATCTCTTCCCAGCCGCAACGGTGGGCGAACAGAAGCTACGGACAAGCGATTTACAGTTAACATACATCGGGCGTCGGACGGTTTAGGAAATCGGATGAAAGAAAAGTCAAGGAGCCGCAACGGCGGAAGGGTGAAACTTCGCAGCCACCGATCCAGTAGTAAAAGAGGCCCACTTATAGGGAAACTCAAGTATTTGAGCAGTTCTAAGGATCAGCTGTAACCAAAATCACTTCTTTTCACAGAGGATGCGCTGAAAAACAACAAATTTTCTTCTCTTCGACCTCACATTCACAACTCAAACCCAAAAATGGACAAGGCATACATAAAGATATGTGGACATCTATTTTCAAAGTGCAACAAAAAAAAGATATGCCAGAGAGGATCAAGCTTTTAACAATCACCAAGCAAAAAATTGATGAGGAGGGGCCCAGAGTTTAAGTAAAAAATTTAAAATCGGGGAGAAAAAAGTTGCGGGAGCAACACCCTGTTAAGACACCCATAGAGACTCCTGTTGATTGGGTTGTTGGTTCAATATAGCCCTCTTTAGTAGCCAAGAATGCCAAGCAACAAAATCCTTCTGCTACTACTCCTTCTACTCCTACGGTTTCCGCTGAGGTGAATTCCATCCAAAGTACGTAGACACCCGGTAACAAGAAGAAAGGTAAAGGAAAAAATAAAAAACCTGGAAACCAACAAGAGAATCCCAAGGCTACAACCATAGAGAATGATAATAAAGGAAAGAGAAAGGCCAAGTACCCATTCCTATTATGTGGTGGTGACCACTTCATGAAGGAGTTCCCTATTCATGAAGAGATTAGTAAATTTTTGAAGAGTAACCCCACATCAATGGTGCTTACCGATCCCTTCCCATCTCAGCAAAAATTGATAGATCATTTGTCTAATCAAGGAACCTCTGGTTCTATGGAAGAAATAAGAATGATGTCCTCAGACACCATTAATTTAAAATCTCCTAGTAATTCATACGACATGCCAATAGAGAAGAAGGAAGAAAATCATTCTTCCAGGAAAGTTCCTTCCACTAGTTCTCCTCCATCTTCATCTAATGTCCCTCTCACCATTGAGAAACCTAACCTTGATTTAATTTTATGCCCACATAAGAGTACCCTCAGGAAGGTTGTTTTTAATCCCAATGCCTGAGATCCATAATTCTACAATGTCGTTGAAGATTTGGCTCAGGCACCCTGTGCGATGTCTACCCTTGAGGTACTCCAAAGTTGTCCAATGCAGCGTAAAAAATTGTTAACAACTTTGGGGGAAATATAACTAGATAATACCAACTTAATCCATTTTAATGTGGAGAACTATAAATCCATATTACCCCACCAACTTGATTTTCAAATTGAAACTAGGGTAGTTGGGAGAAAGGTCCATCATACCATTTTGGATGAGGGATCTTCAACCGTAGTTTTGTCTATATCCTGTTGGAGGGCCATTGGTTCTCTTGAACTTACAAAGTCACTTATGACCTTAAAATATTTCGATGGACGATGTTTCCAGCCTCATGGTATGTTACCATCCGTTTTAGTCAAGCTTGGGGGAAATAATGTTTCCATTCAATTGGAAGTAGTTGATGCCTCATTAGACTACAATATTCTTTTGGGAAGAAATTGGTTCTATTCTATGACTGTCGTTTCTTCGACAGTCTTTCGAACTCTCCAATTCCCTCATTTGGGGAATATTGTAACTATCGATCAACTTGACTTTTTTTCACCTGATGTTACTACTCCCACCACGAATAACATCCCTATGCTAGGTTAGTCCTGTTGAAATATTGTAACTTCGAAGAATATTCTATATGTATTTCTTTGTGGTCCCCGATGGTCCTACCGGGAGAACCACTTGTATTACTTTGTACCCCAATGCTCCTAATCGGAAGAACTAATAAGAGTCATGAGGCAGTCCCCTCTAATTGTAAAGGTGGGTCATTAGCACCCCAGTGTGGTTACTTGAGCCTACATGTGTAACTCGAGCTTACATGATTAAATCGAGCCTACATGATATATGATTTAACTTAAGTGAACGGATGAATATAAATAGAGGTGTAGTGCTCCTCATTTGCAACACACACTCTCACTTGTGTAGCGCATTAGTGGAGAAGAGAAGTAGCTGGAGAAGGAGGAGGATCAAGCTTTAATCTCCTTATTGGTTTTATCTTTTATCTTTTTGGGACATCTATATTGAGGAAGCTTTTGTTGGGTTTTTCCCTTTAGGGTTTTCCCAGGATAAATCTTTCTGTTCCTTTTGTATGGTTGTGCTTGTCTATCTTTTAGTGATCCTATTTATATGATTTTGTTATAAAAATGAAATGACATACTGATGTCTTAGCTAAGCATATGAAAATTTAACAAGTCCCCTCCTCCTTATCAGTCAATTGGGGTAGGTATGCTGAAGGATTCAACCCTCATGGGAGTGTTTCCTTCAGCCCCTCCTAGTATGGAAGTAGTGACTGTGAACATGTTTTCCATGCATGGCCATATTCCTAAAGAAAAAGAAGTTTTTGAGTCATCCTCTCCTGGCCCTTATGAAGCACTTTATGATGTTGTTCAATTTGCTTTTGATGTCCATTATTATGATCTTCATCTAGTGGCTTTGGATCCTTGCTACCTTCCATACTTGCTAGAACCATCCCTCCCTACTCTAGACAATATCTTACAGACTTTTCCTTCAGATGAGTCCATCATGGAGATTATGAGTAGGATGAACCTGTATGAGAAGATCGCCATCACAAATATTCTTTTCTTCTTGATGCCAGTTCAGTAGATTTTGACCTCGTATCTCTTATGATCAGTACTGATATTGTCACCAACCCGTAAATGCCTGTATTGTTGCAAGACATAGATTCTGAAGTAAATCTTTGCAACATCACTAAGAAAACCCTGATTGACATATTAGTTAAGCCTGGAACTATTGAGCACGTTCATGTAGGCCACAACTGCTCGACAATAGAAACTGAAAGTTATAGAGCTCTTTTCAAATAATTTTGTGATATTTTTTTCTAGACATATGAGAAGACGCTTGGGATCTATCCATGAATTGTTGTACACGAGATTATAACATATCCCATGAAAAAACCTGTCCGACAAAAATTATGTCAAGTCCATCTTAGGAAGGATATGGCTATTAAAGCTGAAGTGAAAAAACTTCTAAAGGTGGGGTTTATTTATCTCATACCCCTGATGGAATGCGTATCTAATATTGTCCCTGTGGTTAAGAAGAATTGAACTATTAGAGTTTGTATTGATTTTCAAGACTTAAATAAGGCTTGTCCCAAGGACAATTTCCCTACTCCACACATCGATAAGATCATCGATAACTATGCTGAGAGCACCATATTTTCTTTTATGGATGTCTTTTCTAGCTACAATCAGATAGAGATTCTACCCACTGATTAGCATAAAATGACATTCTTTTTTCTGTTGTTATCAGGAATATATCACCTTCTACGGAGAGAAGTTGGTCCTCTAGTCTAAATGGTTCAGATCCATAACAAATAAGTAACCACTAGGTTGAATACTTTCCCTGAAACCTATGAATGCTTGGAATAAAAATCTAATGAAATACCTATATACCTGTAGAAGCACATTGAACATACAATGACATCAAAGATAGCAGAAAACTATCCATAGATTCATATGAGTGACTAAGGAATCCAATAATATATATTTGAGATTAAAACACAACAAATATATGGGAAGGAAATCAACTTTGCATTAATGGATGAATGAAAGAGCTTACAACTATTTTTCCTTAGTGTCAATGCACTCCTTCACAAGACTAGTGCCTCATCCCATATAGCTCCAACTTTCTCCTCTATGCTCTCTAATGGATTAGGCCAGGATGTTAATTCAGCAGCATAACTTTACTTATTTTTTACCTCATCAACCATGGAGCATGTGCTTGTATTTATAGGGCTCAAAGGGATAGGAATGGTTGAGAAATTGATGGGTGAGGTGGCCATGAGATCCTCAAAGGAGGGATTTCAAGCTCAACTTACCCAGGTGAGTAGGGATAAGGTTAGACATGAAGCTCTTGTTCTAGAAGCTTTGTGAAACCTATTTTTTTCACCTTTTACCAAGGGCACCACTTATACTCCTTTATGAAAGAGTGGTGAAGGATGAGAACCATGACAACAAAAAAGGTTAAAGGTGGTGGCACCATTTAGTTTCCACATGACTTGGGTGGTGTTGCATAAGGTACCACTTATCTACTTAAGGGTAAGAGCAGTGCTAAAGTTTTGTATGTTAAAACCAACACCTAGAGCATGTTTCACTTCAAGTTTTGGGATTTGAGGGAAAATATTTGTATTAGGGATCTTATCACATGTTGGTGACATATTTTGACCGTAACAAAATTCCCCCCAAAGCATGAGGCTAGAGGGATACGATAGGCGAGAGCTTTGATAGAGAAAGTTATCACTTCGAGGTAAGAGCCAGCTTGATCGGAGAGTGTCATCGAGTAGGCATCTGTAATACATCAATACTTTGACTTATGAATAAATGTAAACTTATCATGGCTGCATACCAATACAAGGTAGATCCATGAGAGGAATGAACAACCATGGCTACTAGAATACAGCATAGATCCATGTGATAGAGGACTCAAAATTGGACATGGCTACCAGATATACAACATAGATCTATGTCATACAAACACAAATTTGAGCATAGCCATGACCATACAAATGTGGATCCATGCTGGTACTTCATACAATATACTCCATCGCAACTTGGGGAGAAATCTATGAGTGCTTAACAAATACCGAGGGTCTTCGTCTCATCTTCCACAAAGTATGATTCTATCCATGTGATTACAATGTTTTGATGTCAAACATGGTAGAAACCACTTGATTACTAGCAAATGATGTGAACCGTTAACAAGTGTGAGGGAGATCACCACTGATATCATTGATTCCCAAGGTACCCTAGTACAATCTACTAAGTGTGAATAGATGTCTCGATGTCGAACACCCAGTGGAATATTTCGATCAAAGGTCAATGATGTGAACCTATGTCAAGAGCAAGAGAATCTGTCATTCAGGAACATAAAGGTACTAAATTTGTTTCTATGACTATTTCTTGGATGATGAGCTGATGTCGATAGAAATAATCTCATCGAAGGAAGGCCATGATGAATCCCACATTGACGACACAAAACTTGGAACAAAGTTCTAGAATGTTGTAGATAATATAACCATAGGAATGACTCAAATTAATGACACAAAGGCTATTTCAACTGCAGGACTAAACTTCTTTCTTTCCTTTGAACATTGGGTGGCACGAAAAAAGACTTGGCAGCATGACTAGACCAGATGGACACATAATACGACCATGGACAATGCATTCTTTTGAAAGACTCAAAGGAGTGACATGACTCATGAAAGTGGATCAACTTGTAAGTCAGCTAAATACAATTGACTAAATGATATGCAGACAAGTGCCATGTTCAAAGGTGACAAACAACTGCCATTTGATTTGCAAAATGATTCCCTTCCCTTAATTTCCCCACCATGATTGATGAGTGCATCTTTTCGTTTTTACGAGTCCAAAGAGGGTAACAAAAAATCGTTTTATATCATTCGAAGATAAGTCCATTCCCATATATTTCATGAACCTAAGAAATGAGGGGTTCATTCCCAAAAAAGGGTCTCTCAGTGTATAGTTTAACAAGTCCAATGAAAGCAAACTCGGTATCATTCATGTTTAGAGAGTCTTAATGAAGATGAAAGAAAACTCCAAAAGGTCCTTTTTTGTATGATTTAGTCTCTACGGCCCGAAAAAGTATAAAATAATACCCGAGAGAACTCTTCCCATCATGGTTGGCTGGAGCATTCCTTTTTCGTAAATAGTCTATCTGAACCGAAAAGAGATAACCTATCGTCAGATAGACGACTCTTCAAACACTTTTATGAGTATGAAGAAGACAAGTACTCGACAATATTTTAATATTTAGGGAGTCCAAAAAGAAATTAAAGGAGACTCCATTATGTCTCTTTTTACGATGAGAAGTTTTACAAGCCTAAAAAGAATCAGAAAAGGACTCAGAACTTTGATACTAAGTTATAAGAGCATGACCAAAGCGTCAAAACAAACGCTCGAGGAATTTTTTCGTTTTATGGAAGTACGAAAAGTCAAAAAACAAACTCCCAATAGAATTTAATATTTCTGTTTCTATCCCCACAAGTCTTAAAAACAACATTAATCTCTCAAACAATGACTTTAGTGGACTGCATAAATGGATTTTGTAATAATAATGATTTCAAAATATCAAAATAACATTAGAAAACCCTAAAAATAAATATAAAATTCATTGTAAATAGTAAAAATCAAACCATTTTACTATTTACCCTTTGGTAAGAGCATTTTGGTGCAAAGTTGAGCCATATATTCCGACAGAGATTCAGCCACCCGATTCAAGCACCGTCATAGCCAGGTGAATGAAAAACCCTAGCGATTCTTTTCTAAGCATCTATTTTGATTTTCTGAGGGTATTGGGTTGTTTCAGGTAAGCCATAAACCTCAAATGTGAGCACCGCTCCTGCCCCGTATGAGACAGGCGGTGCACCATGAGAACCGCGCATCTTGTACTGCACTTAGGTGGTGCCACCGCTCTATGCAAATGAATCTTAGGCGGTGCCAAGCGTGAGTGGAGAAAGTTGAATGGATAAGAAAAAACACAAGTTTTTAATTGATTTTAAGGATTGATTGTGTTTCTAATTGGTCCATCAATTGTTTTTGGTAGGTCCCACGTGATAAAAAATGGTCATATGGAAAGAACGACAACACAATGATGATGATGCTTTTGCTGAGAGAAATGTGGGATGCATAGACGCGTTGAGGAATTGTGGCCTCCTAAAATTCTTCCGCACACCTAGTATGGTGTCTCATGAGAGATTGCTAGAGTATATATTCCATATGTGGAACCTGAAGCAGCAATAATTCAAGGTAGGAGTTCACGTGTTGACAATTGAGGTAGAGGATATCTACTTCTTGACTGGATTATCGAGATGAGGTGCCCCGATTTCATTGACTAGTTCCCATGGAGGTGATGTGACTACCCAAGAGTTGATCGACCGTTACTACCTTCTTGGTACTAGAACATTGAGGAATAAAATTCCCATCAAGAAAGTGAGGGATGATCCTCTCCACACTGTTCTTTTCACCATGCAGAAGTTGGATGGGAGCCAAGGGCCTCATCAGGCTTCTAGAGCACACATTTTATATGGGATAGAGGCTATGGAACCTACTGTCTTCAAATGGGCAGAGGCATTACTACTGGTCTTCAAGGACTAGTTGACCAAGTGTTGGTAAGGAGAACTAAAACAGTTTGTCTATGGTTCCATTCTAGCCGGTTTCTTCTTTGAGCGGGTCCCTCATTTGAGGCCTCAAGTGGTTTTTACGAGGTTGAGGGTGAGATACCGTCATATGCTGAGGTGGGTCAGGATCATGGCCCACACAGGAGCAAGTAGAGGGAAAGTGAAGTTCAGAGCTCCATTTTTCTACTGGATTAACGACCAGATCCTCATGGTCAAGGATTATGTGTATGCAGGTACATATTTCAGAGGCAACCCTGAACTACCACTTCCACCTGATGGATAGTGGGGAGACATGGGTAAGAAACAAAACCCTAAGATTTCCATTTGTGTTTTTGTATTTTAATGTTTTTTATCTTTTTATGTATAGTAAAAAAACCTAAAAATTTTCATGCAGATGTTCGAGTGGCACGACCCGGGGGATCTTCCCCATTGGACAGGCGAGCAGGAGCTTGATTTTTCCAATGAGGTGACGACCTGATGGGAGAGCTGGAGGATAACCTGTATAGGTTGACCCTAGACATACCCGATGCATCCATTGATGATCTCCCGATGCAATCTCAGAGGCACACAGCAGGAGTTCCAGGCTGTTTCAGTCGTTTACTATGTAGGGTAGTGCAGGCTATCATATGCTACCATGAGCATCACTAGGAAGTTCTACATGATGTACTAATGAAAGATAATATAGCTTCAGTATTTTGTATGATTTTGTGTTGCCTGAAATCCAAAGTGCTTTAGATGAGGTCTCGTGACCTACTTTGTAAAAACAATCATATATATATATATATATATATATATATATATATATACAGACTTTTAGTTCCGATGTTTATATGCTTCAAATGGAAAATGTATTTACATGAGTTTTATATGCTTTTACTGTTTATTTACAATATGATGAACCATGTTTGATTTCATGTTATGAATGGGCGATAAACCAGTCTAGGATATAATTTTCCAATGAATCAGCAATTGCGTTGTCTGCCCTATGGATATGCCTATAAGTAATAACCTCTAATGACATTTACAATAGATGTACCCTCCGATAGAGATGGAAAAGTATAGGTTCACTGATGGTATAGACCTGGTTCAAATGAAAAACCACTAACTGTGAGTCCATGAAAACTACCAAGTGATGAATGTCCAGGGATGCAGCCTCAGTCAAAATACCTATGACTACGTCATACTCGTAAATATTATTGGTAGAAGGACCAATACAAACTGCTCTCGAACTGACTAGATCATGTGTAGGGGAATACATAACCCAAGAAGTTGAATCAAGTTTTAGGGTATGGTGGCAAGCACCATCAGTGAAGCCATAAAAATCCATCTAATCTGCATAACCAAAACATGGTATAAACAATCTAGACATTAAAATCAAAACCATATTGAAAATAATAAAACACACTGAAAAGTCAAACAATGTACATATATACAAGGTACCATACATAAATGATTTAGGCATAGTACCTCTTCAGGTACAATCCATTGCGAGGTTGCCCAAAGGGGACTCCATCATAATCCTCGAGCTCACAGGCCCCTTTCTCTGAAACCTTGGAAACGATAAAAGGACTGTACCACATTGATTCAAACTTCCCTTTTCCTAACTTATCATGTCTCTAATCATAAGTTACGACTAGGTCACCTTCATTAAACACACAAGGTTCAACGGATTTATCGTACTGCACCTTGATACGTTTCTTATGTGCCTCATTAACTAAGGCAACATATCATCTAGTTTTGTCAAGGTTGGTCAAGTATAAAAACTTTCTTCCTCGGTAGAAGTATTAGGGAGAAGTTCAACGACAAGTTTCAAAGACGAAATCTGACATTGAATAGGTAGCACAACTTCTAGTCTGTATACTAACTGAAAGGGTGTAAAACAAGTTGTTGTTTTTACTAAATTTCTATAAACCCATAGAGTGGAGAAGAGAGTCTAGTGCCAGTTGGATTTGTGATCTCCAACCATCCATCATAGCATAGTTTTTAAAACTTTGTTAATGGCCTCAACTTGACAATTAGCTTGTGGATAATAGGGAGTTGAGTTTTCATGGCGAAAACCAAGCTTAGCACTTAACTCTGTCATCATCTGATTCTGGAAATGCGATCCATGATCAATGACGATAGACTGTGGAACTCCAAACCTAGCTATTACATGGTTAAAAAGAAAGAGGGCGCTAGTCTTACCATCCTCTACATATGTAGGCATAGCCTCATCCCACTTAGTGAAATAATCCACGTCTACAATGATGTAACCATGCCCCTCGGCTGAGGTAGGATTACAATGCATGAAATCTATTCCCCATTTGGTGAAAAGGCCAATAGAAATGACAGGGTGTAACGAAGCAAGGTGGGTGCACTTTTTCGGATAAAAGTGTTGACAGGGTGGAAATTTCTTAACGGCCTCGTGACAATATTTAAAAATAGAAGGCCATAAATATCCAACGCAAAGTATTTTCTAAGCTGTATCCATCCCAAAAAGATGACCACCACATGCTCCAGAATGGCATTCATTTAGAGCCTATTCAACCTTGTCATGGGTGAGGCATCGTTGGAAAATGGTATCTATACCATGTCTATACAATGTATCGTTGAGGATAAGATAGTATTTCACATGGTAACGAATGTGGCGATGATCATCATGACATATAGTAGGCTGAAAATGTTGTGTCTGGAGATAAATGATTAAATCTACATACCACGGATCAATTGTGCTTGTTAGGAACATAAGTTCATCTGGGAATGAATCACTGGGCTCAGAATTTGTTAAAGCATAAGGAAGGTCACACATCAACTCTAAAAAGACTAATGATTTCTTTGAAATATCTTTTGCAAACTCAATGTTAAATTCCTATAGGATGACAATCCATCGAGAGTATTTTCCCCCTAGGACCTGATGAGTCAAGATGTAGTACATAGGGTTTTGGTCTGCAAGTACGGTAGTGGTGCGAAGCAGGATGTAGTGATGAAAATTTTGGACGGCAATGACCGTAGCCAATGCTAGCTTCTCCACATGTGAGTATCAAGTTTCGAAATCAAGAAGATTCTTACTTGCATAATAAATCATGTGTTCTAGGTCGTTTTGGTCCTCTTGGGCTAAAAACATTCTGATAGTAGTAGTAGAGGTAGAAACATACAAGAGAAAATCCTTCAAGTAATCCGGGGGGTGTATCATGGGTGAATGAGTTAGAGCGTGCTTAGATTATCAAAGGCTCACTGGGCCTGGTCATCCCAGAAGAATGGAGTATCCTTCTTAAGGAGATGCATATAACCATGACTTTTCTCAGCAAAGTTACAAACAAAATGATGAAGAAATTTTTCCTTCCCTTGCAAACTTTGGAGTTCCAGTAAGTTGGTTGGGGCAGGTAGAGCGAGTATTGCAGCAATTTTTAATGGATCATTCCGAATGCCATCCTTGGAAACCATGAATCCTAAAATTCATCCCATATCAATGCAAAAAACACATTTGTGTGGGTTCAGCCGTATTTTGTAATGGCGACATCTCAGGAAAATGTCTCTAAGATGTTGAGGATGGTCTTCCCATTGCTGTGAATGCGTAGGGAGGTCATCAAGGTATGACTCCATGACATTCTTAATGTCATGAAATTCATAGGACATAGCACATTGGAATGTGGCCCCAACATTCTTAAGACCAAAGGATAACTTACTGTAGGCAAAGGTTCCCCACGGGCATATAAATTCCATCTTATGTTGATCGATGGGCAATATCTCAATTTGATTGTAGCCGAAAAAGCCATCCATGAATGACAAGATGACACTCCCAGCACAGTTATCAATAATCTGATCAATGTGTGGAGTCAAAAATTTGTCTTTAGGACAAGCTTTATTCAGGTCTTTAGGACAAGAGTAGTTGGGAAAAAGTTCTTTAAGACTATTCTAGATGAAGGTGCTTCAACATCTGTTTCTCCCTCATCCTCGTCTATTTTTCCCCTAACAATCGAGAAGCCTAATCTTGACATGATTTCGCGTCCGCCCAAGAGTACTCTTAGGAAGGTTGTTTTTAACCCTAATGTCTGAGATGCATATTTATATAATGTTGTAGAAGACCTAGATCAAGAACCATGTGCAATTTCTACTTTATAAGTGCTCCAAATATTTCCTATATAACGCAAATCTCCTTAGGAGCCATGGACCTGGGTGACATGAATCTCATTCATTTCAATCCAGAGAACCTCAAAGTTTTGGATAACAATACCTCCCATAGCCACGTCTCGGGAAATGGGTGGCAACAAAGACTTCGTAAACCAATCAGCTAGGAGTTTGTCTAGGATAGGATCTTTAATGAGGCTTCTCTGCCTCCTCAACTCATGAATATGATTTGAAATGTGTGTGGAGTTATTTTGATGTAGAGAGGTCAAAAGGTCTATACCTGTTTTGTAGTGAAAGTGTGTGAGGAATACAATTTCCAAAGCACTAAAATCCACAAACAAGTGTCATGGAAGTTCAATATACCACTTCGCGGTCGTACAAGTCAAAGTGTGCTAGAAGAGTCTCAATCGAATAGAATCATCCATCAAGGAATTTGATGAACACCATAGATGGAAAGTCATAATGTGATTTTTGGGATCATCTCCCTGCTTTCCATCGAACTTTGGAATATCCGATAGTAGCTTGACTAGAATGGGGGGCCACGAAGGATTGTTTTGAATAGGGTCATTGATCAACTTGGAAAATTGGGAAAGTCCAAAGTTGCTAGGAAAGGTAACTGACGTTTTGGTTCAAAATATTGGTAATATTAATAAGGCATGTAACCACCAGCATGACCATAAGTGGACTAATACACATGATATTGAAAAAGCTGATGAGACGATGAACCTCAGCAAGATGGACCTACAGGGTTAGGGCTTCCAAAACCACTAGGGCCATTAGAAGGATTAGGAGGAGTACCACTAGGACCTCTAGGACCACCAGGACCTCTGGGGCCACTAGGACCACTAGGGGGAAAACCACCATGACCAGGAGGAGGACCTCTAGGACCTTTAGGACCACCAGGAGGAAAACCTCCATAACCTTTGGGACCACTAGGAGGAGGACAACTAGGACCTCGGGGACCACCCACAAGAGGGTCTCCAGGCCTGCTGGGGGGAGGCCCTCCAGAAGGTGGCCCTCCAGGACCTTGAGGACCACTAGGACCAGTAGTGGGAGGACCTCTGTAAGGTGGCCCTCTGGCACCTCCTGCCATATGAATAGGTATTCCTCCCAATGCTGGCATGTAGGACTAGTTGGGTTTCCCCCATGGAGTAAAATTATTTCCAGGATATGGAATTCTAATGTATGACATGCCTGTTGGGGTAGGTTGGAAATTCACATTTCCTACAGGTACTAGATTTGCTGGGTGACCATACCCCCAGGAATATTGATTAATGACAGGTTGTGCCCCTTATGGTTGACCTCAACTCAATGGAGGGTTAACTATATTTGTAGGAGGAACGTAAACTATGGATGTACCTACATTAGAGGCCTGTCTATTATGAGTAACAGGTCCACGAGAAGGTAACATATATTGTGCCAGGGGTTTCCCCCCGACACTATAAGGTACTGATACAACTGGAGTTGAAGGTTTTCCCCCAGCCCTAGAAGACCTAGGAGGACTAGAAACATACCTAACATTTGCAACCATAGGGTCACAAGTTTGACCTGTATGGTGTGAAGTCTCAACGGGGTCGATAGGTTTCATAGAATCAGTCAGTGAACGATATCCGGCTGGACAAGGATCCATATTACGAGGGAGAAGAGCCGACATAGGTTCTTTATGAGGGATTGGGGTTGCTAAGATAGTATCTAGTCTTTGCATTCTCTCCTGAAAATATTGTGCATGATGAATAGATGATTGAATGTGTCTATATTCCTATTCACGTGGTGAATAATGTTTAGGATAGGGCCTTTCCCATAGAAGTTCCCCAAAACAGAGCATCTAGAACATAATCTGGACGAACAGGACTGTCAACGCGACCTTCCACAGGACCATGGAAAGAAGTGTCACCTGTAAGAGGTTTTTGGGCCAAGGGAGTAATGTAAGAAGCGAGTTGGTCTCTATTTTCTACAACTAGGTTCTCTTCCACTTAGGAAGTAGTTGTAGCTCCTTGGTCAGTAGCTTCCATTGGAACTTCTCCTGTAACGGGAGGAAATTCGGGTGGTAAGCCCTGTGTTCTTCTGGACCATCTCAAACGAAACTCAGCCATATTGCACAGTCACTAATATAACATAGGGTTTCAAAGCTAAGAAAAAACACACCAAAAAACTTTCTCCTACTCAAGCTATAGCCTAACAAGCAAATTCAAATGACAGGATGAGCTCAATTGGCAGGTCTCTCGCTAGGATTGTCAAGTAGGTGCAACTCGTGATATACCAAAAGAGTATGTGCGTAGTAATCTCCCTGAATGTTTTTTTTGATGTATTGCTCCACAAACGATGACCAAATGGATTTTCTTAGATAGATAAGGTATCCTAGTGGGGTCTCCCGATATACTCAAGGTATGTGGGAGCTCAAGTCGGTAGTAGTGCTGTCTAATACACAATCGTTCACAAGGGGCCTTCCAATATACAATTGAGTATGTGAAGTACCTTTCTATATACCTCAAGGGTACGTGAAAGGTTGTTCTATATATCGATGGTATGTGGAAGAACCGCGCAAGTCCCGGCTTGCAGTGCGGACAAATAAAAACAACTCCTACGTTTAACGACGCCCGAACACGTCTCTAACCTATCACTCAAATTTCAAGTGGACGGTTAGGTGAATGCATGAGGTTTTGATAGAAAATCAAAATAATGCAAATATGAAAATGCAATTTCATTCACTTTACCATTCGATATGTCTAATTACAGGAAGGCGAGAGAGTGTTTTCTTTTTCAATTTTGCTTTAAAACCAAAAAATTCCCCAAACAACTATACTAGAAGGTTCTTTTTCCGAGCATACAACCAAACAACACTTCTTCAAATCAACTCTTTTTGAAAGCAAATAGGTAGGGTAAGATCTATTTTCAACAAATAACAAAGACAAACAACACTCAAATATGCATATGCAAGCTATTTTTTCGATTTTTCTAAAACATGGAAAGATCTAACTTAAACTATCGATATTGTTTTTTGATGAGATAATTATGCAAAAGAGACAAAAGAACAAAGGAATCATAAAATATTTTGAGGCTAATCAGACGTCCAATGACTTAATCCCAATAAAACAATAACCTAATCTCACCAAATTTTCTTTTTTCGAGCGAAAAGAAGTCTTTCTCACACTTAACGAAAAATAGAAACAAGCAAACTGATCTAAGGGAGTATTCCTTTTTAGTACTAGTCTATAATAGGTAGAGATCTAATCTGAACTAAAGCTTCCAAAAACTCCTTTCAGAACAAACTTACAAGCAGTAATGAATGATGAATCTAACCTAGCTTTTTGTTTTTTTTATTTTGACAAACAAGCAATTTCCACATAAAAATTTAGATTTCACTCACTCAGGCAACTTCAAACAAATCTAGACAAAACTAACTGAACATACAAAAATCCAAAAGTCACAAATATTTTGTAAAAATTTGAAAAAATCAAGATTTGGGATAGGCCTACCTACTTTATTGAGATTTATGGCAAAAGGGAAAGTAAGACTAGGTGTAGTTGACTTTTTTTCTCCCTCATCATCCTCCATTATTTTTTCCTAATAAAATAATGTATGAGTTGTCTTTCCATCACTTACTATCTTGCCTACTTGACTTTTCCAATTCGTGAGCCTCTAGGTAGATTTGGAAACTTCTTTATGCACCTATGGGGGATTTGACTAGATTTAGTAAGCCTACTTTTTTACTATTTCCAATGGAATCCTTATGCATTCAAATATCTCATGTAATTATATATTACAGCAGCCTATGACTTCATAAGGATGGCTATTGTACACTTATTCAATACATATTAGTATTATGCTCCAATTTCAGTCTCCTTTGTGTGTAAATTTGCATGTTTGATTAGCAATTTTGTGAGTGCAATTGTTCTATCACTTGGGTTCAATTTCCACATGGTATTAGAGCCTTTGTATATAGATTTCTCTCCTTCTATATTGCTATTGCAGGTTCGACATCTTGACTAGGAGCATTCTACTGACTGAAGGGCACAGTTTCTGAGCTATGGATCAATCTTAGAAGATCATCTTGACTCCATTTAATTTATTTGAATGGAAAGAAGAGATAGAGATACTGTTGAGAGCAAAATTTCTCTACAGGGTGACTATGGCAACTAAGGAAGAGCCCAATGCAACTATAGATAAAATTAAATGGCACAATAGGAGGGATGAGGCCTATGGTCTTTTGTGTCTGAGCATATCAAGAGACCTCCTCTTCCATCTTGATGGATTGACATCACCTAATGAAGTATGGGAGAATCTTGCAAAGATTTTTGATAAAATAAAGATGAGATGAGAGAAAATCAAATCAAGAATGAATTGATCTCTTTGAGTCCCGACAGCTTTAAATCCCTGCAACTCTACTTTTCCAAGTTTAAAGCTCTTGTTTTGCAGCTAAAACCGTGTGGAATTGAAAAGAACGAAGATCAACTAGTTTTTGCCATACTCTCGAAGCTTGGCCCTGACTATTCATTTTTTTCTTTTCCTTCCATGCCACAAAGTTGACAGCTCGAGCCTAGAAGATGCCTGAGCTTGCAAAGTTAATGGAATCCCTTACACAAGAACAAAATAAACTGGTGATGATGGGCACCATCAAGCCTTCCAAAGACCAAGCTTTGGTTGCTGGAGATTCGAGGGTGGATTCAAAAGGCAAGAACAAAGCTAAGAAGCCACCTGGGTAAAATAGAGACAAGAACACGTCTCAAGAGGAGCCCCAAGGCTCCAAGAAGAACTTCCAAAAGAAGAAGAACAAAGGAGAAATGAGCAACTACGCATACTGTAGTAAGGGATATCATCTTGAAACCTCCTGCATGAATAAGAAAATTGACATGTTGACCCAACTCCTGGAGAAGAATAACATCTCCCTTCCTGATTGATCAAAGAATAGGGAAGGAGGATCAAATTCAGAGAACAAAGAGAGAGTACATGCTTTGGTTGCTGGCACATCAAGCTCACCTAGCTTCATCATAGACTCTGGAACTTCAAGACATATGGTTCAACCAAGGAGGCATTCTCCTCTCTTGACATGTTGAAAGGTCCACAAATAGTGCTGGGAGATGATGCTCTCACTGACAGTTTGGGGAAAGGAAGGATTGATCTTGACCATGGTAAGTTCAGTAATGTATTGTATGTTCCAGTTATTTCCTCTAACCTCTTGTCAGTGTATCAGATGACCCTCACAGGGTCTCCAAAGAAGTTCATATTTTCCCCTGATGATGTTGATATCACAGAGATCTTGAATGGTAAAGTCATTGCAAAAGGAGTTGTAGATCACACTTTGAAGGTATACATTTTCTACCCTACTCAAACCCCTCTGCTCTTCTTATTCATGCTAATGAGGCCAGCAAGATTTGGCATGAAATATTTGGCCATATTAACTATAAGTATCTTTCTGATCTAAGTGAAAAATAAATGGTCATAGTGTTACCAAAGATTAAGTTTTCCAAGGGAATCTGTCAAGCTTGTATCCTAGGAAAACACCCAGAGCATAAATTTGAGAGAGATAGTCATGAGAGAACCTCTGCACCTCTTGAGTTGATCCATAGTGATGTTGCTGGTCCATTTCCTCATATGTCAATGATCTAAGCCAAATATGTATTGACCTTTATAGATGACTTTTCCAGGTATTGTTGGGTTTACTTCCTGAAGCATAAGTCTGAAGTTTTTGGCCTCTTCAAAGTCTTTTAGGCCTTGGTTGAAAACTAGTCTGGGAGGAGACTCAATATCCTAAAATGTGACAATGGTGGTGAGTATGTCAAGTATAAGTTCATTCAATATTATGAATATGCAGGTATTCAGATGCAGCATTCAATCCCTTACACACCACAGCAAAATGGTGTTGTTGAGAGAACGAACAGATTACTGAAGGAGATGGCAACATGTATGATGGAGGCTAAGACTTTGCCACCAAAGTTTTGGGATGAGGCTATAAAATCTGCATCCTATATCCATAATAGGGTTCCTCATAAACATTTTGATGGTATGACTCCTTTTGAATCTTGGAGTGGGCACAAGCCAGATGTGACCCATTTCAGGATTTTTGGCTCAAAGGCTTGGGCTAGAATTCCAACAAAAAAGAGGAATTTTTTGCAGCCCCAAATCCAAGAGTGTCTATTTGTTGGGTAATATGAATATTCAAAAGGGTACAAGCTGATCAATTTGAGCACAAAAAAATCCTTCATTGAAATGAGTGTTCAGTTCCAAGAAGAGCCTTTAGCAGCAATTGAAGTTGGAGAGTCTTCTTCACCACCAGAACCATTGAATGTAAGTGAAGAGACAAATGAGTTTTCTGATTCTGATATATCTGATAATGATGATTTAATTGCAGATCCTGATATTCCTACAAGACCAAAATGGGCAGCAAATACCATTCATGTAGCTGGGGAATTTGCTGGAAATCCTAGTGATCCTAGGAGGACTAGATCTCAGTTTGAGAGTGCCCTGTGTAGAAAGACCCTTTGTTTTCAGAGAAGTGCTATCTGATGGTTGAATCAGACCCACAGACATATGAATATGTAGCACATTATCCAATATGGAAAACAACCTTGAAATAAGAATTCAGCTCACTCCAGAAGAACAACACTTGGGAACTGGTTGATCTTCCCCCAGGGAGGAAGCTAGTTCAATGTAAGTGGGTTTTCAAAATTATGTTTTCTGTTGATGGTTCACCTTTGAAATATATGGAAATATTGGTAGCCAAGGGATACTCACAAGTACATGGTATTGACTACAATGAAACCTTTGCACCAGTGGCAAAAATGGACTCTATAAGGCTAGCCTTAGCCATTGCAGCTTCGAAGCAGTGGGAGGTACATCACATGGATGTGAAGTGTGCTTTCCTAAATTGAGATATTACTGCAGAGATTTACATGCAGCATACTCAAGGGTTTGTTTCTAATCCATATTTTGTGTGCAAGTTAAAGAAATCATTTATGGGATCAAGCAAGCCCCCAGGGCTTGGCATGCCAAGATTGATGGATTTTTGTTGTCATTGAGTTTTGTTCGATGCAAGTATGATCCTAATGTTTATTTGAAGCTGATTCATGTTTATTTGATGATTATTTTCTTGTACATAGATGACCGTCTGATTACAAGAAGTTCAAAGAAAGAGATTGCCTCCTTGAAGGATGCAATGAACCATGCATTTTCTATGACTGATTTGGGGTTGTTGAGCCAATTCTTGGGTCTTGAAATTGCTCAATCCCAACATGGAATAAAATTACATCAGTACAAGTATGCTTTAGATTTTCTAAATAAGTTCAAAATGAAATACTGCAAGCCAAGCAAGACTCCTTTCCTTTCAAGAGTTAAGCTTGAAGAAGCAGGTTCTTTTCCTATGGTAAATAATACACTATATAGGCAGTTGATTGGGTGTTAGCTGTACCTTACACACA